>JAJJWW010011485.1:0-487771 GCA_023531295.1 Papaver armeniacum | reverse complement strand
AATATATATACCAACCTTCTTGGAAACTGAAAATCTAGACCTTGGATTTACTTGTTTACTGTTTGATCAACTAGCTAGCGTGAGAATTTTCATGTTCTCATCTCATTCCCTTCACTTAAACTCTTCCTATCTGGGTGGCACATACCCAGAAGTCAAAAAACTTTATTGATAGCAAGGATTGATTACAAAAATACAGGAAAAGAGGCACATACGACCCAAAAAAATCTTAAAACTTAACGAAAGTCAAGGCGCCCTGCGCCTCCCAATGTAATTGAGAAAGTCAGGTCTACCATCAAAACGAACTACATCACTCTGGCGTAAGGCAGCAGCAAACTTGGACATAGTATCAGCTGAGAAAGTAACTTCACCAAAAGTGTGCTTGAAAGTAACTTGGACATAGTATTCACTGTCCTAAACACCAGTGTTTTTATTTCGCCTCCCTTTCTTCTTTAAGCCAGCTTCTATGTGTTTCCCCATCATGAGTTGGCTTAACTCCCTCAAAGTACTTCCATTTTAAATAAACTTCCTATTTCCTTTTTAGCAGTGTTAGTGTTACTCTCTCTTTGGTGGTTATCCTAGCTAGGTTTGGTTCTACTTCCTCCGTTTCTAAATAATATGCTTGGTTGTGTGTAAAATTACACATGAACAAGCCTATTATTTGAAAATAGAGGAAGTATGATTTACTGATCATGTTTTATGGAAATTGGTGTGAAAAAAATTTAAATGATACTTTTCATCTCCACCTAATTTTTTTATTAATACTTTAACTTGAGAACCATCTAGTGGTTTCATAGAGTTCTCATGCTCTTTCCCAATGCCAAGGTAAAAGTTCGAACCCGTAATTGGCAAAACCTACTCCAATTTAAGGAGTTTGGAAGCAGTCGACTAAGTCTTATGGGCTAGATTGGAGGTGCTAGATTAGCACTTAAGTGTTGCAATTCAAAAAAAAAGCGTAGCAAAAAAAGTTAACACTAGTTCTCTCCCTAGCGGTTGCTAGCATGTGAAGTAACATGCTAGATAGTTACTGTTGAATGGTTCGCCGCTTGAAAACTACCTTTTTCGCGGAATGGTTCGTGGCCCGAGGGGGTTTATTTTTGATCCGATTAGTGAGATTTGAAGCGCCGAATGGTTTAGCGCTGGTGCCGAATGGTTCATTTGAGGCGCGGAATGGTTTAGCGCTTGGCGACGTGGGGATCACAATCTAGCCGCTAGATTAGCACTCCCATAAGACTTAGGAGGTATTTCTCGATCTAATCTAGGTGCTAGACTAGCACCCCATAAGACTTAGTCTAAGGACCCTATTCTAAAGTATCGAAAAGAAAAAAAAAAAAAAATCGTACAAACAAAACTTCAGTAAAAAGTTATTATGCTACATAGTAAGTTGCATAGATGGGGATGGGGTCGGGTATGGGTAATAGCGTTTGGATATACATCCGGTAGTAATTGTTACACAGGAGACGGTAACCTTTGTTATAAGCACCGTCTTCAGTTTAACACAATTAAGAACTACGTAGTCAAAATTTGGTGGAATTTATTTTTACTGCAATCCCTTGATCATGATTACAGAAAGAGTTATAAGAATTGCCCAATAGATGAGTTTAAATATTCATGATCAGAAATAAAATAAAAAATGTATACATAAAGTTTTAGTTTTGAGACATTTGCATAGAGCACCATAATCCCACAACTTTGTCATCCGCAAATAACCACCAAAACTCGTAAGTAAGCATTTCAGTAACTTTGTATATGATTTTCAGGTTCATTTTCTTTTCCCGCTTTGATAGTGGATTGTTCTTCAACTTTTTCTGATCTCCAATAGTATTAGAGTTGAACAAATTCTATACTTCCCGTTAAGCCTTTGGAATCTGTTCACGTCCAATAGTATTTGAATTGAACACATTCTATACACCCCGTTAAGCCTTTGGAATCTGTTCATGGCCAGTAGTATTTGAATTGAACACATTCTATACACCCCATTAAGCCTTTGGAATCTGTTCACGTCCATTAATAGGTATTTTTATGTAAGCTTGTAATGGCCAGGAGCAAGATACTAATATTCAAAGAATATATCCAGCAAAAACAATATTCAAAGGTCGCGCATATATATTCAAAATTAAACCGGTAAAAAGAAAACCTATATATATAAGCTCTAGAAGTGTGACAGTGTCCATATACACCTCTCTTGCTTTCTCCGTCTCTGACTCTCTTCATCAGCTAAAATACTGCAAGTATTTTTTGTTTAGATATTACAGTTTAATTTTTTGATACATATGGCATACCGAGTACATATCCTTTCTAACAAAATTTTGTATTTAGAACAGGGCATGAATATAACATGATATTGGATATTATACTAACGCATCAATATTCTCCTGTTTGCGGTATGAAAATGTAAATACCTGAACATTGGCACCAATTGCAATGTCGTGTTTATCGCAGGAATTTACCCTGAGTTTTCATCTCCTCATATATGCTAATTATCCAGCTAGCATTATCTCCTCTGATGATCTGAATATACCGACACCTACTGCGGCTTCAGATTTCCCGATTGATGCATTGAATAGATCGGCAATCATTTTCACACAGCGGTACCCCTGCACATGTGTTGTATATGAAGAGAATCACAATACATCAAGTGGGTCATCACTCTCTTATGCTTCACGGATGTCAGCAATCCGAAACAAAAAGAAAACTATGATAATTGCATGATCACCATTAATGATCGGATATGAACTTCCTTTTGGATTCCCTCTTCCGACATCATAAACCTCATCAAAGCTGACTCGCAGTGAAAAGTTATATAGCTTTGATATAATACCAAACACTATTGGCAATCACAAAATTAGCTAAGCGCAAGCATAACAAACTTTTGTTAACTGGCAGCCAAAATTGACTCGCAATGAAAATTGATATAGCTAGATATCATACCTATCTGTTAGCTAATTGATATAGCCTAATCATGGAGTAGGAAAGTTTTAAATTGGTATCGGTTCGAGATGGTCGGGCGAGAAAAAGTTAATAATTAATAGTTCTAAATTGGTATCGGTTCAGTTCATCCGTACCAATTAGATTTCAACTTCGCCTTCAGAATCAAAAGTGATGTTTAAATATTCGTGTTGTTGATTTGAGAAAGAAGAACGCCAGTAGAATAGTACTGTTTTGGAATCTGATTCCATAGATTAGGAAATTAACTAAGCTAGGATTTTTTTTTTCTTTTAGGGTTTGGAAGACGTTCTTATTTTAGGATACTCAGCTAGGGGCCAAGGCGGCATAATGAGCGGCATAAGACGTTCGTAATACATAGACGTTCTTAATCGGTTAGCTTTAATCGGTCAATGCCAAAGGCAGTTGGGCCGAGGCATAATCTAAGCCGTCGGAAGGCACCCGGATAATCTCGTCCGTCCTTTGGCTTAATATAAGCCACGACTAATCCCATCCGTCCTTTAACTCAACCGCTTCAATCTCATCCGTCCTTTTGCTTATCATAAGACAAAGAGAACATTTTTTTTTATACTATTGATCTATATTTTTAAATAAGTTAAAAAATTAAATAAAAAAATTCTTTTAAAAAATAATTTAAAACTTAAAAAAAATAAATCTAATAAAAATAAAAAAGTAAATAAATAAATTAGTCAAGATTATTTAAGTAATTTAACTAGCCTCAGAACAACCCTTATCAACCTACACACGTCAGAGTAATAATTTTGTATGCCTCAAAAACTTTGGATATGTTCCAAAACAACCTTATGTCATAGTTTACCTAAATTTCCTTTTAAACGTGGGACAATGTTTTGGTTTCATGTGAGGGTTTCTTACATGTCTAATGTAAGAAGCATTTCTTAATCGGGAGTTTGTACCTTGTACTTAATATTTTATTAATACAAAGTTTTCTTAACCAAGCAAAAAAAGAAAAAAAGAACACCCACATATAGATGGTCTGTTGGAGGAAATAAAAGACAAAAGTGTGATCGTTCTTTTCTTTGATGAAAATCACATTCCAATTTATTCAGATCAAAATAGTGATTACATAGTCTCTTATAAAATTATTAAAAATACCAAAATATAAAAATCACATTCCAATTTATTCAGATCAAAATAGTCATTACATAGTCTCTTATAAAATTATTAAAAGTACCAAAATACAAGATAGTTTGAAGCCAACACATATAAGGAGTTGATATAATAAATAATTATTATCTTCGCCCACAAAGACGTACTAAGAAAAAAAGGATTATTTTTCAAAAAAATTTTATAGATCCTCTTAGAATTCCATGGGCCATCTATCCCCGAACACCTACTTGTAAGGATAGGGTACCCTAGTATATTAACCTCAAAGCCTAGGTTGCCGTAGATGATGTGAGACTATTTAACACCGCTCTCAACGACTAGGAAAACACAGGACGAGTGTCATCGAAGACACCACATGCACAGAAAAACATAATAGTATGAAAACAACGACATGGCACAAAGTGGCCCGAAGCCACATACACAAGTATTGCCAAGTGGATCTTCCACCGATACCATCATAGAAATCCATGAGAATAACTATCCTCAAAACGAGGTTATTCGCGGTCTATTAACCATACATCCTAACTAGATTGCCTTGGCCGTGTGGGATTTTTTTTTCTTCTCGTGTGTAACCCGGGGGAGGGTGTTGTTTGACCCCCGATTACGTGTGAGGGGAGATATTAAGTATAGTCTACATCGCCAAGATTTCTCGGATTTGTTGGTGTATATTTCTTGGACAACCATAAACTTGTAAGCCAGTTTTTGAGGTTAGTTAGTCCGATGGACATCAACATAGTATCGTTAATGGATTGTTTGACCCAGTAATGATATTAATTGTTAGTCTGTGTATGGCCCAATAAGGGTCTAATTGTTTGGATCTCGACTCTACAAGGGATGTGTTAAGTATAATTCCACATTGACATTGCTTGGATATGTGAAGTGTACATGCCTTAGACACTCCGGATTTCGAGGTTAATTAGGCTCATGGAATTTAACCAACCTAAATTCCTTTAATACCTCTTGTTGAAGATGAATACAAAGTAAAGTCGAGCATAATGTTTGATATTCTTAATGAATTGAGAATAACAAGCCAAGAAACACCATGAAGATTTGAAATGATTTCAATTAGAATGAAGAGAAAATCGTCGTAAATACGAATAAAAGATCGCTCAAATAGCGTGCAAATATGTCAATACACGGACACAAAAATAAAATAAAATCTAATAACATATATTTAAGGGATAATTTGTGTTTTCTCCTCTCGAAAGATCGCTAATTTTCATCACTCCCAGCGTTACTTTGTCTATCCGATTACAGTTAACTGAGTCAACAATAGTGCACGCATGGAAAGGAAAAAAAATAGGTGTGAGATACCAAGACTAGTAATAGAAACCTTTTTCCAAATGAGTTAGGTTATGATTTTCAGCAGAAATCAAAGCTTTATAGAACACATCCATACATATGATAAGAAAATAAGGAGACTGGCGATCTCCCCATCTTGGACCTCTAAATGGTCTGAATTAATCCACTGGAGCTCCACTCAAAAGCACCGAAATAAAGGTGGTGGTGACACATTGACTTATAAGTTGGCACTAATTAGGATGAAAGCTAAGTTTTTAGCTAAGCAATTAAGTAAAAATCTCCACTTAATCCTATCAAAAGCCTTAGACATATCTAGTTTAACAACCATCAATTCTAAAGTATGTCATGGTACAAATGGATCTTGGTTGAAAGTGGATCAAGCTTCTATATGCTATACTTCTATGCGAGATTTTATATTATAAAGCACATACTCTTAGTTAAAGTTGTTCCACTTTTGTAAGTGCTATTATATAAAGCACTCCTTTTATACTTATGTACTCTGGTGCTACAACACTTCTTATAGTGTTCAGTTGCATTCAAAAGTTATTTCTTTCAAGTGCTGTCATACAAATTTCACCCCCTCCCCCCACCGCCCCCTAACCTATCAATTTGCTCATTACTATTTCTGCCTCAGTCCGAACCTTTCAACCAATTGCGGGCCCAACGAACCCGACTTCACTTTTACTTCTTATCATCATAATGACTATTTGATGCTTGGAATTGCCAAGGCATAAACCTTCCGTCCCCAATTCAACACTTAAAAGGATTGGTCTCTCTTCACAAACCCAACATTTTGTTTTTATCTGAAACTTTAGCTAACAATCAACATATGAGAAGCTTATCTCAATCCCTTTAGTTCCATAATCACTTTTCAGTCTCAAAAAATTGGAAGGCGAGGCGGTCTCTATTTAATGTAGAAAGATTCCCTAAATATCCAGATTTTATTTCACTCTCAAAACTATATTCATACAATAGTTATACCACCACCCCTTGGAAAACCATGGCTCTGCACGGGTATTTATAGCCCGCCACACCCGGACATCAGGAAAAATATATGGCAAGAATTTTCAACAATCTTCAATAACATCAACCTGTCCACACCACGGCTGTTATTAGGAGACTTTAACGACGTCTTAGATCAATCAGAAAAAAAAAAAGGAGGAAGGCAAGTAACCTATGCCCAATCTCAACCTCTTATCTCTCTAATGGATCAAATGGTATTTATTGATATGGGATTTAGAGGAGACCCCTACACATGGACAAACAACCAAATAGGTCAGGACAACATTCTAGAAAGACTAGATAGAGCAATGGCAACCCAACATTGGAGGACTGCAAATCCCTATGCGGCAGTTACTCATCTTCTGAGACTAGCATCTGATCACGAACCAATTCTTCTACAAGAGAAAGCAATGGACTGGCAGGGAACAAAAAACTACAAATTTGAACACCTATGGCTCTCTCATCCTCATCTCAAACAAGTGGTTGAAGTAGCTTGGGAACAACAACAAGATACCGAACCTACCCTTGATCTTCAACTAAAACTCATAACAACCGGACAAACTCTATTGGAATGGAACAAAAAAACTTTTGGCCACCTACCAACCATGATCAAGAAATCGACAGCCAAGATAAAACACGCTCAACATCAATGTTCTACACAATCGGGCGGCGACCTGAAATTTTGACTGATCCAAGAAAAACAACTAAGAATTGATCATGATGAGCTACGACAATTTCATGTGACATATCGCAGCTAGGGCTGGCAATGGATAACCGATATCCGGGATCCGTTTAGATCATTCAAATCCTATGGATTTTATCCGTTATATCGGATACTGAGGATATCCGAATCCGATAACTTGTCGGATATTTCCTCTAACCTATCGGAATCGGATTGGGCTCTATCCGATTGGTTAATTTCCGATATCCGATAGGGTAGCGGCGTACTAGTAACTTTCACATACCAATACAATACTAGTCGAGGAGTCGAGAGAAGAAAGACATTTGATTTCCCTTTTCTTTTTTCTTCCCTTCTCGCCTCGGTCTCGCAACTCCTCTCGATTAAACATTGTGCTTGTGTGGGTTTGTACTTTTCACTTGAACATTTTGAACTTGAAAAGACAAAGAGCAGCCTTTTTTTCAAGCTTTTAGTTTTTTTCCTAGTTATCGGATTTTAACGGATAAAAATCCGATATCCGATAGCAACCTTAACCTTATCGAATTGGATTTTTGATATCCGCCGGATGTTATTGGATATCGGATATCCGATAAGCCTTAACCTTAACCTTATCGGAACTTCCAATATCCGCCGAATATCTATCCGTTGCCAGCCCTACTGGCAGCAAAGATCCAGAATCCAATGGGTACAATTGGGAGATCTCAATACAACCTTTTTACATACTAAATCCACCATTCACAGAGGCTGCAAATATACAACAATTACAAGACCCACAAAACTACTGGGTTGACAAGAAAGAAGACATTGTTCAACTCATTCTGGATCGTTATTCTCAACAATATAAGGCCCCACCTATTGTGTTAAATGAAGATCTTTTTACAAATATCAGGCCAAGATTAACTCCCACACAATCATACCTTTACGAAGGAAGTAACTATAGCAGAAATCAAACAAGCTCTATTCTCCATAAACTCCGAAAGTGCTCCTGGTCCAGATGGCTACACAAGTAAGTTTTTCATAGTATTCTGGGAAACAACTCATTCTCAACTGATAGAAATGGTTCGAAGTTTCTTTAATAATATAAACATGCATCCTCTCATGAATCACACAAACATAACACTAATACCTAAAATAGACCATCCTTCAAAACCTTCACAGCTTTAGACCCATAGCACTCTGTAACGTCACGTATAAAATCATTTCAAAATCCTAGTCAACCGAATTAGACCCCTTCTTCCTTTATTAATAAGCCCATACCAAAGTGCTTTTGTACCACAAAGATCAATCCACGATAACATAGCAATTGTCGGAGAATTCTCTCACCATATCAGAACCTTAAACCTCACCAATGATCCAAAAATAGCGCTCAAACTAGATATACAGAAAGCCTATAATAGTTTGGACTGGGGCTTCATCAAAAACTCCTTTATAAAAGTTGGATTTCCTTCATCCTTTATAGATTACATTATGCTATGTGTCACATCAGTTACATATCCGATCAACATAAATGGTACACCCCATGGCTACATCAACCCAACTAGAGGTATCAGACAAGGCGACCCATTATCTTCCTATATTTTCATCATATGTGCTGAAATCCTATATACAAATCTGGGAAATCTTGAAAACCAAAAAGTTAGTTCAAGGACTGAACATTTCAAAAAAAAATACCATCCATTTCTCATCTAATGTATGCAGATAATTTACTAATTACCTATAAAGCCTCGAGATCGGGAGCAACCATCACCTGAAGACCCTTCTCCAATCCTATGGCACTCTGCATGACAGGTAATTAATACCTCCAAATCAGTAATAATTCACCACCCAAGATTAGACCCGATCAAGGTAACTTAACTACAACAGGTTTTCGATATGTCAACAACATCAAAACCTTCGACCTATCTAGGAATCCAATTCAAACAAGGAAGAGCATCCAATCAATCCTTCGCATCCCTATTACAAATATTAGCCCGAAAAGCTAAATGATGGATGACAAAATGCCTAACTTTAGCAGGAAGACTCACTCTCATCAAAACCTCCGTTACCCCCACCTCAAACCACATTATGCAAACACAAAAGCTACCCAGTAATGTTCACGAACAAATAGATCGTATCACTAGGAATTTTTTATGGGGACATGACTCAACAATCTAAAAGCTTCACCCTATAGGCTGTGATAAAGTAATAAAACCATTATCCGAGAAGGGGTTAGGCATAAGGAAAAACGATGATCATAATAAGGCTCTCCTCATGAAAAAAATTTGAAATTTGCATGAACAACCTAACTCCATTTGCGGAAGCCTCTTGAAATGCAAAATATCTTGATCAACAACCTATTCTACAAGACATTCATACCATACCTTCCTCTTCCGAGTCCTCAATGGATACAACTGCATAAATTGTCCGTGCCATGCAACAACCGATTTTCCATCGTATTGGAAATGGGTTATCAACTCAGTAGGAAGCCGATTGGATTCCACACTCACCACCTCTAGACCCAAAGATAATGCTACCTTATCCGAATGGTAACAGATATCATCAACCCAATCTCTCATAACTGGAATCACGAAAAATTAAGCACCCTTCCAAATCCTATAGCCCAAAAAATCATAAATATCCACCTTCCCCAAAATAACTCACAAGATAAAATTATCTGGCCATACTCAAAATCTGGAAATTACACCACATCTTCGGGATACAAATGTCTAATCCATGGTCAACCAACTCATATCCCTCTCCCACCCACCAAATTCCTGTGGACTTTACCATGTCCACCAAAAATTCGGCTTTTCTTGTGGAAAAGCAATCAATGAAGGACTACCAACCTCCTCTCTCCTACATCATATACACTTGACCAACTCTGAAATATACCCAGATGCAATACTGATCCAGAATTGGTGAGTTACCTTCTAATTCATTGTCCAACGACGAGTACATCCTAGAACACCCTGATCACTCAACTTACAAACACACCAAACTCCAACTACCCCTCACTCTCACCTTAACACCTCAGACAACCATCTCCCAAATGCTACAACAATCTGCACCAACAGATGTAATCTCCTCATTTTTCTTCCTTTTTTGGACCCTATGGTTAGCTAGGAATGACATAATATACCGCCAAAAACAAACAACTTCAGCCGAATCTTAATCTGGGCTCAAAAGCTACAACAAGATTCACTGCGGCACAAGATTCTTCACCACCTGGTCCTACCAGGAGATGCACCAATATATAATCATCCAAGAGGAGACAAAAGATTATCTACAATATCGGTAGGATGGTCAATTCCAAACATCCACTGGATTAAGATCAACACAGATGGGGCAGCCAGAGGTCACTCAGGTTTTGCGGGAGCATGATTCATCTGCAGAGATTCCGAAGCACAAACTTTAATGGCTTTAGCTCAACCTTTAGGAATTAAGACTGCCTAAACCGCAGAAACTTGGGCTCTCCTTTTGGATTCAAGAACGACAACGGAAAGACAATGGCCAAAAGTTCTATTTAAAACCGACTCAGAAAATCTTTTACGCTTCATCACATCCTCTACCCACCTCCTTGGCACATCTCAGGGAAGATTGAGAAAATAAAGAAGAGATTCAGACAGATCCCATAGGTTGCCATTCAACACAACTACAGGGAAGGAAACCAAGCCGCAGATGGGTAGGCCAATCATGCAGCAGATGGAAGCCAATTAGGAAACTTATCAACCAAAATATGGGACCAGGCAATTCCGTTTTTCATTAGCCAAATTTTAGTTCATGATTCGGTGGGTACCACATACCCACGATAAATTATAACCTAATCTCCAATCAATAAAATGCATGCTTCAAAAAAAAAAAAAAAAAAAAAAACATTCTCAAATCAATAATATGCTCATAAACATTAAAATCTTTAGGAAATGGAAAAGAAAAAAACAAATTAAAGACATGAAAGAAGTTCTATATTGTGAATGATATCGTTTCACATAAAGTAGGCCTATTGCGATAGAGTAGTTTATAGTTGGCTTCTCCTTTCGAATACTCATCCTTCCATTAACAATAAACTAGCTCTTCTCCAAAGTTTTTATACCTTACTCCTGATACTCTTTCCTTCAAACTTCAAGCCACGAACACTGATCAACTTGTCATATTCTTGAATGAAATCATTCATCATGTGATATTCAAATTTGTGTACAATACTCTTAGGTATCGAGACAAGAAATTTTGCTGCATTACTATCACCGATGAACGGTAGAAACACACACCAAGCCTCACTAGCCAATTGACTCATATGTAAAGGCTTACCTTCACCAAAATCCAATTCATGGAACCCCAACATTCTCCAATCAGATATAACCAACGTTGTTGACATGACAGGTTGTACTTTTTTCTCTTCGATAATATCAATCACAGATCTCACATAATCATTAGATCGTACTCTTTTTTTAGCATTCTGAATTAGTTCTACAATATGATTCAATTTAGCAGTCACTAATTCTTTAACTGTGGTTTCAACACATGCTAGTACGAAACCGTTACCGTAATACCCTTTTGGCAAATTTGGTTCTATGCTTGTCTTCATGATAGTTGGGATGAAGAGTTTGATTATAAGTGATGAAGGTAGATTTAGGGCTTTTATATAACAGCGCCAGACGTGTGAAGCTAGTGCTTCAAATGTGGTGCATTCTAGAGAGGGTTCACATGAATTTTTGAGATGTTGGATATGTGATTGTGTCATGGTTAAGCAATTAGGAGACAATGTTTGAGATTGAAGATATGTTGGAATATCAAAATCTTGAGTGATGTCTGTGAATTCAGGATGATCGAAAGGTACTTGTAGAGGGTTTCTAGGTTTCAACATTTCCCGGTTGTGGATTGGGGGAACTGGAAGATCCATGTTGGGGTTAGCATGTATGTATGCCCAATCATGCAGAAATTTTGATCCACCAACACCATCGGCCATGCAGTGATATATGGCGATGCACATCAACATTCCTCCGCAGCTTAGATGTGTTACCTACATAAGTACTTGTATTTCAAGAATTAAACTATGCAAAATATTGTCTGTTGCAATTGAGTGGTAAAATGGACTCAATATTACAATAATAATAATCTGTATTTGACGGGAAAAGATTTGCCCACGCACAACGCGAATATTGTTTTGATCTAACGGCATCACAATTATCTATTATGAAATATGAACGGCATTTAAGCACTTTAGCATGTTTATGGGAATATTGGGGATATGCCCCAAAATCGACTGTCATCTTGGGGATATGCCCCAAGATTCCACCTGGGAATATGCCCTGGACGTCCAAAATTCCATCCAAAACCGTTAAGTAGTCAATATTCGCACACACTTGGGATTACATATGCGAATTAAAAGACAGATATACGATATATTAACACCGTTACAAGGTTCAGGAATATATTTAGACGAAAAAATCTCAAAAAAATTAGAGAGGAAGTTCAAACACATTTACGATAAATAGTCTATTTCCTTGACGGAAACCGTTAGTTTGGGGCATATTCCCAAAAACTGAAATCCTGGGGCATATCCCCAAGATGACAGTCGATTTTGGGACATATTCCCCATTTTCCCTATATTTATTAAAAATTAATAATTTTTTGGTAAATTAAGTTTCGATTCGATTTTGGTAGGCTAAAATAGTCAATTTTTTTTTTGTTGGGCTACTCTATCATTGAAACATCTATTATTTGAAAAATATTCCAGACAGCTAATTCATACCTGAATCACAAGAGGAGGAATATCGCTTTGAGCATCAACTTTAAACAAGAGCTTATCCTTCCAAGCCGTGTTAAGCCATGTATTATCTTTTAGAAACTCATCAACGGTAAAATCCATGAACCCTTCAGCAAGTAAAGCACCTTTACCATTACAATCAACTTCAAGTCTATCTTCATCATCCGCACAATTTCTAACCCTTCCAGCAAATGGATAGTAATGAAAAAGAACTTTAGAAAGGGAAGATTTTAAATCTTCAATAGGTGTTGATTTTCTATAAACACACAGGAGTTCGTAATGATACCTTAGAAAATCTAGATTATCTATATTAGACAGATATAATGAACATTTTGGAGTTGGTTTTTCAGGGCAGATTAGAACTGGTTGGGATTTGTGGACGAAAACTGGTAGTTCATCAGACATCCTTGTTGTTGTTAATGGGAGATCAAAGCGCAGCAGACAATAAGAAAGTGTAGATGAGATTAATTTTAAAGGAAGGAGATTGAGAGAGATATTTGATATTTTAAAGAAATTTCTATGTGCATTACAGGCTGAGATGCATGCATGATACGCTGTATATATCTATCTTAATTAAGTTCTTGATATATTAGTTGCAAATTTATCATCTTGCTACATAGTAAGTTGCAAGTGCAATGAAAAAGAACATGATATGCATTTAAGTATCTAATTACGCTACCAAATAAAGAGAATCTCTTAATGACGAAAAGATTGTCAGGAGCATTTAACGGGATCATTTTTTTTAGTAAAATCCATTTATGATTCTTCATGCGCGCACTAGTCTGATCAGAGGCCATCCACACAGATGGCATATAATCATTTCGTTATAATCTATGGCAATTGCACTGACAAATTTGACAAAACGCATTCAACTATATTCCATCACAAGAACTGCACTAATATACATTACCCTTGGAGCAGATCTATCATATAAAGAGATAGATACAGGGAGACAGCTAGCCAGGGAGAAAGGATTAATAGCGCGTATGGATACACATCCAGAAGTAATTTTTTCACTTCTAAAAATCAAAAAGCAAAAAGTTAGTTTGGGTGTCAAATTTCAAAATGATTTCTAGAAGCAAAATAGTCGACTTTTGGTGAAGCAAAATATCATGGCTTCTGACTTTTGCTTCTGACTTATACTTCTTCAGAAGCAAATCTGTATTCAAACGCGTTATAAGATATATTGAGATTTTTTTTTTTGAAAGAAAGAGATGGATATTCAGCGAATGCAACATAACAACAATGATGATGAGTCAAGATTAGAATTTAAACTAGTCGGTCATGCGAATTTCGTAAGAAAAAATCCAAAACCGAGATAGATTTGGAGTCAAGAAGTTCTATACCATATCGAGTTACTCAAAGTGGTGATGGCGTGATGCAATCAATAGTGCTCGGCGTTTTTCACTCGGACTTGGCATGCCAATTGTTGCAAAATCTGATCTCTCTACCGAAAATATGGTATATGTTTGTTTTTCCGTCTAGTCTTTGTAATTTGGTATAACGATGTGCCTTTACTTTGTTTCCTAATCTTAATTTTTAGAACATAGATAGTAATAAGTGTTATGCTCCACTTCTACGAGAGCTTTTTTTTTTTTTTTTTCGTTGCATTCTTACGAAGGAATCCCATCCTGGAATGTCTACATTTGTTTTATGGACTACATATGAAAAGAAATGTAACAAACTCCATCCGATGTGTCTCTTCCATCTATTCTGTTTTACAAGAACTTTTGTTTCTGATTCCTAGTGTTGATGGTGGTTTTTAGACAAGGGTAAAATTGTAAAACCCCATGACCTAGTGTTACCCGCAACACATTAAATAAGAGCATTTAACTCAGTGTAAATAATTAATAGGGGTATTTTTTCAAAATACCAGTTAGGGTTTTCAACATAGAACCTAATTCCAAAACTAAGCCGCATCTGCATGCGCACCATGGCAACAATGCCAAACCAAGCCGCATCTTGCGCACCATGGCAACAATGCCAAAACAAGCCGCATCTGCGCGCGCACCATGGCAACCATGCCAAACCAAGTCGCATATCTGCGCACCATGGCAACCATGCCAAACCAAGCCGCATCTGCGCACCATGGCAACCATGCCAAAACAAGCCGCATCTTTGCGCACCATGGCAACAATGCCAAACCAAGTCGCATCTGCGCACCATGGCAACCAATGCCAAACCAAGCGCATCTGCGCACCATGGCAACCATGCCAAACCAAACCAATCTGCGCACCATGGCAACCATGCCAAACCAAGCGCATCTTTGCGCACCATGGCAACCATGCCAAACCAAGCGCATCTTTGCGCACCATGGCAACCATGCCAAAACAAGCCGCATCTTTGCGCACCATGGCAACCATGCCAAACCAAGCCGCATCTTTGCGCACCATGGCAACCATGCCAAACCAAGTCGCATCTTTGCGCACCATGGCAACCATGCCAAACCAAGCCGCATCTTGCGCACCATGGCAACCATGCCAAACCAAGCCGCATCTCTGCGCACCATGGCAACCATGCCAAACCAAGCCGCATCTTTGCGCACCATGGCAACCATGCCAAACCAAGCCGCATCTGCGCACCATGGCAACCATGCCAAAACAAGCCACATCTGCGCCTGCACCATGGCAACCATGCCAAACCAAGCCGCACTCTGCAGCACCATGGCAACCATGCCAAACCAAGCCGCACCACTGCGCACCATGGCAACAACGCCAAATTCCAAGCCGCTATGCCTTTGGCCCACGCCCAACATAGCGCCCTAGGTTTGCAAGACTTGCAACTAGGTCAACATGGCTGCACGTGCCATTGGCACATGCCAAAACGTGTCGCAAGCCATATTTCCAAGCCGCTATGCCTTTGGCCCACGCCAAACATAGCGCCCTAGGTTTGCAAGACTTGCAACTAGGTCAACATGGCTGCATGTGCCATTGGCACATGCCAAAACGTGTCATAAGCCATATTTCCAAGTCGCTATGACTTTGGCCCACGCCAAACATAGCGCCCTAGGTTTGCAAGACTTGCAACTAGGTCAACATGGCTGCACGTGCCATTGGCACATGCCAAAACGTGTCGCAAGCCATATTTCCAAGTCGTATGACTTTGGCCCACGCCCAACATAGCGCCCTAGGTTTGCAAGACTTGCAACTAGGTCAACATGGCTGCACGTGCCATTGGCACATGCCAACACGTGTCGCAAGCCATATTTCCAAGTCGCTATGACTTTGGCCCACGCCCAACATAGCGCCCTAGGTTTGCAAGACTTGCAACTAGGTCAACATGGCTGCACGTGCCATTGGCACATGCCAAAACGTGTCGCAAGCCATATTTCCAAGTCGCTATGACTTTGGCCCACGCCAAACATAGCGCCCTAGGTTTGCAAGACTTGCAACTAGGTCAACATGGCTGCACGTGCCATTGGCACATGCCAACACGTGTCGCAAGCCATATTTCCAAGTCGCTATGACTTTGGCCCACGCCAAACATAGCGCCCTAGGCTTCCCTAGCAAAACATGCAACTAGGTCAACGGCCATGCATGCCATTGGCACATGCCAACATGCTCGCTAGCTAGTTTCCCTAGCAAAATCCACGGCCCTAACGGCCACGCATGCCATTGGCACATGCCAACATGCTCGCTAGCTAGTTTCCCTAGCAAAATCACGGCCCTAACGGCCATGCATGCCATTGGCACATGCCAACATGCTCGCTAGCTAGTTTCCCTATCAAAACCACGGCCCTAACGGCCACGCATGCCATTGGCACATGCCAACATGCTCGCTAGCTAGTTTCCCTATCAAAATCACGGCCCTAACGGCCACGCATGCCATTGGCACATGCCAACATGCTCGCTAGCTAGTTTCCCTAGCAAAATCACGGCCCTAACGGCCATGCATGCCATTGGCACATGCCAACATGCTCGTAGCTAGTTTCCATGCCATCAAGGTCACGGCCCTAATGGCCACACATGCCATTGGCACATGCCAAACACACACGCTTGGTAGCCTAACTTGCAAATCGTGCAACCTACCACCAAGGCATTCCGCACATGCCATTGGCACATGCCAAACACACACGCTGGTATCCTAACTTGCAAACCGTGCAACCTACCACCAAGGCATTCCGCACATGCCATCGGCACATGCCAAGCACACACCAATGGTAGCCCAACTTGCAAACCGTGCAAAAACTACCACCAAGGCATTCCGCACATGCCATTGGCACATGCCACACGCGCCACTAGCGGCGCCACTTGCACTCAAGATGCAACCAACACTCGAGACATCAACACAAGCGGGGATGCTTCTTTAGGGTTTTGGTTTGGCGGTCCTGACATGCGGCGTACACTACGCTCACATTAAGAAAGCGTGAAAAGGAATAAAGCGGTCAAATAAAAGAGGAAATAATGGTGAAAAACGTTTTCGCCCATTAAACCATGCGGTTACCACCTCCTCCCATTATTTCACCCTTTACTCTCTTCCTTCATGAGGCCGAGTACGTTTCAATCTCGACTTGTATAAATAGGTCTTACCTATTTCCACCCCGGACAACAAGTCTCGGTCGGGAGAAATATACTACACTTACACTCTCGGAAAGGCAACTTTGCAAGCTCTCCCAAAAAGCTTTCATCTCTTGCAAGCTTCCTAAGCTTTCACTTTACGATACAAGTCGAGATCTACTCTCCTCAACACCTTTCTTTGCTTCCCTCCCCAAATCAACCCTTCTCCTCCACTTTGTGACCAGAAGCAAGTCTGGAACGGCCATTTCTTGGTTTAGGCCGGACTTGTACAGATTGATCTCTCGAACCTATAAAGTGCTCACGTGCGGCACATTTGTTTAGGGTTTGAATCGGTTTCTCACTCACCTACCGAATTTACCGAAATCGGCGAAAAACGATTTTCACCCATAAACAATTGGCGACCACGGCGGGAGGATTGATCTATCGGCTACAATATCAACTCCAACTCTGATTTCGTTTCCCGAACGTCAAATCCCAACATGGTGGAACTCGGATCTGGAGCGGCTGCGAGAGAACATCAGCGCGAACGCATTCTGATGTTGGCGTCTCCCCCCATAACATTGTTACTTCACCAGCTGACAACAGCAACATCGAATGCACTCCTTCAAGTGTAACACCGCCTATCACCAGGGCCAGAGCCGCTGCCTCCTCTAGCGTCTCTGCACAACCCTCTAATCACGGCAACGAGAATATCACTTCGGTGTCACGCCCCCGGTCACCGGGGCTAGGGCGCCACCGCGACCCCGAATGCTTCTTCCAGCATGGCGCCTCCCAGACAACTAAGGCTCCAATTACCCGCCGACGGGACGAGAGACCGGAGGGACTAGAGGAAGTCGCCCTTACGTCACCATCGCCGATTTGATGGAGCGACGGGAGACGCTCGCGAGCCAGGAGCAGACATGGTTTCACACAAAAGGAGGTGCTCACCTTTCTCAAAACCACAGCCAGGCGACTACCCCGTGAGTCGCATCCTCCCGAGAAACGCCTAGAAACATCTCCAACAACCACGCACGGGCACCTCGGCGGGGCACGCCTCCACGGATGAAGAAACTCGCACTAGAGTCCGTTGGAGAGAAATCAACCACCAAATTTCGTCACGAGAGAGGATTTGGAACAACTCCTACGTGACCGAATCAAGCATGATGAGTTCGATGTACATCATCACCAACCCCCTTACCGTCAGAAATACGATCCCTCTCCCAAGGGGTACTCTTCCCCTCAATTTACCACAGTATGATGGTACCGGGAATGCACGCGAACATGTTTCTCGTTTCTGGAATCCTTGGGTGAACATGAATATAATCACGTTCTTCGTTTAAGGGAATTTTCAAAATCACTTAGGAAGGGCGTATACATGGTACTGTGACATCCCACCGAACAGCATTCCCAAGCTGGAGTAGCATGGTCACCGCGTTTTACGGGAAGTATTTCTTCGTGTCGAACAAGTTACCTTTTCGGACCTCGGGAGAATGTACCGGTGGGATAACGAACATCCGAATGATTTCGTCAAAAGGTTCGGGGTTCAAGCACTTTCGAGCCACGACCCAAACGTGGCCGAGCAACAATTGGTAAACGCGTGCATCAATGGTATGGTCCCGATCTACCGCGCCTGCTAGAAAACTTGCGTTTCCAAACATTCTCAGAACTCCATGAGGCCGCGGACGATCTGCAACAACGGCACCGGCATTCTTGGAAAGGACTAGGCCAACTCGGGCGAAGACGCACGCGAAACTCGCGGGAGTAGGCGCCTCATCGACAAACAATTTAATGCCGGCTCATCCTCCGTGAACATAGTGAGCGAAAGAGGAAAAAGGAAAGCCGCAACTACGAGCCACCGGTAGAAACGTGAAGCGCCGGCGCAAGGGAGCCCTCGCAACGGAAGATCGCCACTAAAACTCTTGTGCAACATCGTGGGACCGAAGGAAATGTCCTTGATTTCCCATTCCCCATCGAGGAGGTGATTGACCTCCTAGAAGCACAGGTTCAAGATGATGTCATCAGGCCGCCACCGCCTAGACGTCCACCAGGCGAGGCTGAGATGGCAAATCCCAAATCTTGCCATTACCACGGGTTCGTTCACCACCCGACTAGCGATTGCAACAGTTAAAGCATATTTTCAAGGAAAGGATAGAAGCGGGAGAACTCCAGCTAGGAGACGAAAGAGTGCATCGAGACCCACTCCCAATAAGAAAGCTGCGGTTCCTCACGGGGACTCCGTGCACGAGGCTGTGCAATCCATGATGCGACATATATGCGAAATTCTCTATCTCTCAAGGTTCGGCGCCAAGATATTTTCGCTCTCTCAATCGTGTTGTATCAGGCAAACGTCTTTTTCTCCCCTCGGAATCCACGCCAAGGGCCCAAGCTTCCCAAACAAGCGAAGTGGAGAAGCGGGGACTGCTGACCACGTCCGTTTAAGAGTGCTTGAACTTGACGACACGCTCATCGACACGACCTCGACCACAACATCATCACTTTCAAGACACTAAAGGCGTAGGATTTACAAAGCAAGACGCTACCTATTTCCGTCTGTGATTAAGAGCTTGAGAGGAGAGGCTTTGAACGCGCATGGCTACATCAACCTAGAGATCGAGATAGGAGACGCTATAACGCACGACAAGTTCCACATCGTCAAAGAACTAGATCATGACATGATTTTGGGACGCTTATGGGCACTCGACAACAAGGCAAAGCGGGCGTACACCCTCTGCCGACATCCACGCCCGAAGGGATTCCATCAAATCGTCCCACGGGTTATCACATCAACGAGCTATTGAAGGAACCCAAGCGTCCGAAGAGGACCCGTTGGCGCTAGCCCATGATTTTCAAATGCAAGTAAGTCGACCGAGCAACCTTTTACGCAACCGACCTTTTCTTTCCCCATTACTGTCATGGGGACTCGGCGCAACAACCGGCACGAACATTTGTCAAAAAATGTGAATGGGGAGCTGGACCATTCGAACACTTTGCAAGAAGCTTGGAAGCTTACGGCGAAACCAACGAAGCCAAGGCTCAAATGGTTACACGACGTCGAACCCGTTTTCAATCGGAGATATAGTGATTAAGGAAAGCTCGTTTCAAGTTGGGAGGATGACGGTAAAGATGGATTTGCCCGAGGAAGGTGAAGGCGAGCTATACCTGTTGCGGATACCCTTTTGGGAGGATATTGCAAGCTCATCAATCCGACACACACTGAAGGCGTGATAGTTCACTCGCGATGGCTCAAGGAATCCAATCCCTAAAATCTTTGTATTTCCCAATCACTCCCCTTTTCGGTACTTCCTTTGAATCATTCCTCTTAATAGATTGTACTTCCCAGGGATGAATACACCGTTTGTATTTTTTCCACTGGAGATCTACCCTTTTGTCAAAAAAAATAAAAAAAAAATAAATATATCTCTTCCCGGCGAATCCTTCGGATATCGAGAGAAATACATCGAGAAGAACCCGAAAAACCATTGCGAGCCATCATACCACAACCCCTTTCAAAAATATATATATATGAAGCAAAAGGTTTGCTTGATGAAGAAGAAGGGAAAGATGTGTTTACAAAAAAAAAAAAAAAGAAGGGAAAAACATCGGGGAACTAAACGACTAACGAAAAAACAAAAGGAGGAACTAGCCCTCGAAGGACGGAGCGCAAGTCTCTTCGGGCAAAGCTATCTTCAAGCATTTCCCCCGGCAATCCTTCGGGCAACAAAGGTTCCACTCGGCGGCTTTAGCGGCGGCAACCTTAACATCCCATCCCGAAGCGACCCACAGCGGCGATGTCCTCCCAGACAACTATTCCAGCATACGCCACCATGACGCCTCCCGTATCGTCAATAACACCTTTGGCATCAACTTCAAAGGTTGTCTCGCTCTATCATACGCTCTTTCGAAAGTTTTCTCATTGACGCTTCGAAGAAAGTTTGTTGATTCATCCACATCAAAATCGAGAACCATGGCGTTCTCCTCCGCGTCCACTGAACCCAAGGGGGTCCGAACATGCACCTGTTCTTCGTGGGGATAGATGGGAGGGAGGTCCTTAATAATTTCATTAGCTTCATGGAACAAAGATTCAACCCCGACCGATACCTCCTCAAGAGAAGAAGATCGATCTCCGCCGATTCTGAAGTCCTTTCCCAAAAGGTTAAAGGCACGGCCGTCTCTGGAAGATCCCATCATACACTGCAAGAAATGGAAAGATGATCAAATTCCATCACAAATGTCTACACGCATACAAAAAAAAAGGATGGCAAAAAAAAAAAAAGAAGAAAGAAAAAAAGCACCGGCAAAGCAAAGGAAAAGGGGAATCAACAAGAAGAACCCTTTTCTCAAGCGAGGAGACGATGCTATTATTTTTGGATATGAATGCGGAACCTTAAAAAGGAAAGGAAGCAATGAGAGACATAACGCTTCCAGATTTTAGCATGAATAATGCCCTAATTGAAGCCGCACGTGAAGGAAAGCAAGATAAGGAAACTTTGCTATCGGAAGAAACTCCCTCCTTGTTTACATCGGTCTCACCCGGCTAGCACACTCGGTTAGCCAGCACACGCCATTTCCCAAGTCACGCCCGCAAGCATGGTTTCCAAGATTGGACCAGCCCCACCAATTGCGACTTCCCAATGCCGCCCAAGTCACGCCTGCAAGCATGGTTTCCAAGATTGGACCGGCCCCACCAATTGCGACTTCCCAATGCCGCCCAAGTCACGCCTACAAGCATGGTTTCCAAGATTGGACCGGCCCCACCAATTGCGACTTCCCAATGGCCGCCCAAGTCACGCCTGCAAGCATGGTTTCCAAGATTGGACCAGCCTCCCAATGCCGCCCAAGTCACGCCTGCAAGCACGAACGGCTTCTACACTTCGCGCCGGTCCCACCAGCTAGCACACTCAGTTTCCCAACTCACGCCAACTTCCCAACGTCGCCCAAGGCTGCATCGGGCCCACCAATTGTGCCGGACCTCCCACTTGTGCAAAACTACCGAGAGGCAAGGATTCCAAATCCTATTTATAAAAGTCGGACAAGCCTCTTTCAATTTTCTTTACGGGTTGTTGTTAATAGTTTGTCACCATCTTATGCTTACCTCGCAACAAAGCCCCCCTTCAGAGCTAAGCGGGGGACTTAATGTTGATGGTGGTTTTTAGACAAGGGGTAAAATTGTAAAACCCCATGACCTAGTGTTACCCGCATGACACATTAAATAAGAGCATTTAACTCGGTGTGTAAATAATTAATAGGGGTATTTTTTCAAAATACCAGTTAGGGTTTTCAACACGAACCCTAATTCCAAAACTAAGCGCATCTTTTCTGCCATGGCAACAATGCCAAACCAAGCCGCATCTGCGCACCATGGCAACCATGCCAAACCAAGCGCATCTCCAACAATGCCAAACCAAGCGCATCTTTGCGCACCATGGCAACAATGCCAAACCAAGCCGCATCTTTGCGCACCATGGCAACCATGCCAAACCAAGCGCATCTTTGCGCACCATGGCAACAATGCCAAACCAAGCCGCATCTCCATGGCAATGCCAAACCAAGCGCATCTTCGCAACCATGGCAACCATGCCAAACCAAGCGCATCTCTGCGCACCATGGCAACCATGCCAAACCAAGCCGCATCTTTGCGCACCATGGCAACAATGCCAAACCAAGCCGCATCTGCGCACCATGGCAACCATGCCAAAACAAGCCCATCTGCGCACCATGCCAAACCAAGCCGCATCTTTGCACCATGCCCATGCCAAACCAAGCGCATCTTTGCGCCTTGGCAACCATGCCAAACCAAGCGCATCTTTGCGCACATGGCAATCATGCCAAACCAAGCCATCTTTGCACCATGGCAACCATGCCAAACCAAGTCGCATCTTTCTGCGCACCATGGCAACCATGCCAAACCAAGCGCGCTCTTTGCACCATGGCAACCATGCCAAACCAAGCGCATCTCTCTGCGCACCATAGCAACCATGCCAAACCAAGCCATCACCACCATGGCAACCATGCCAAAACAAGCCGCATCTGCGCACCATGGCAACCATGCCAAACCAAGCCGCACCACTGCGCACCATGGCAACAACGCCAAATTCCAAGTCGCTATGCCTTTGGCCCACGCCCAACATAGCGCCCTAGGTTTGCAAGACTTGCAACTAGGTCAACATGGCTGCACGTGCCATTGGCACATGCCAAAACGTGTCGCAAGCCATATTTCCAAGTCGCTATGACTTTGGCCCATGCCAACATAGCGCCCTAGGTTTTACAAGACTTGCAACTAGGTCAACATGGCTGCACGTGCCATTGGCACATGCCAAAACGTGTCGCAAGCCATATTTCCAAGTCGCTATGACTTTGGCCCACGCCAAACATAGCGCCCTAGGTTTGCAAGACTTGCAACTAGGTCAACATGGCTGCACGTGCCATTGGCACATGCCAAAACGTGTCGCAAGCCATATTTCCAAGTCGCTATGACTTTGGCCCACGCCAAACATAGCGCCCTAGGTTTGCAAGACTTGCAACTAGGTCACATGGCTGCACGTGCCATTGGCACATGCCAAAACGTGTCGCAAGCCATATTTCCAAGTCGCTATGACTTTGGCCCACGCAAACATAGCGCCCTAGGCTTGCAAAACATGCAACTAGGTCAACGGCCATGCATGCCATTGGCACATGCCAACATGCTCGCTAGCCAGTTTCCCTAGCAAAATCACGGCCCTAACGGCCACGCATGCCATTGGCACATGCCAACATGCTCGCTAGCTAGTTTCCCTAGCAAAATCACGGCCCTAACGGCCATGCATGCCATTGGCACATGCCAACATGCTCGCTAGCTAGTTTCCCCTAGCAAAACCACGGCCCTAATGGCCACGCATGCCATTGGCACATGCCAACATGCTCTCTAGCTAGTTTCCCTATCAAGGTCACGGCCCTAACGGCCACGCATGCCATTGGCACATGCCAACATGCTCGCTAGCTAGTTTCCCTATCAAAATCACGGCCCTAACGGCCATGCATGCCATTGGCACATGCCAACATGCTCGCTAGCTAGTTTCCCTATCAAAATCACGGCCCTAACGGCCATGCATGCCATTGGCACATGCCAACATGCTCGCTAGCTAGTTTCCCTATCAAGGTCACGGCCTAATGGCCACGCATGCCATTGGCACATGCCAAACACACACGGTTTGGTAGCCTAACTTGCAAACCGTGCAACCTACCACCAAGGCATTCCACACATGCCATTGGCACATGCCAAACACACACCATTGGTATCCTAACTTGCAAACCGTGCAACCTACCACCAAGGCATTCCGCACATGCCATCGGCACATGCCAAACACACCTGCATTTGGTAGCCCAACTTGCAAACCGTGCAAACTACCACCAAGGCATTCCGCACATGCCATTGGCACATGCCACACGCGCCACTAGCGGCGCCACTTGCACTCAAGATGCAACCAACACTCGAGACATCAACACAAACGGGGATGCTTCTTTAGGGTTTTGGTTTGGCGGTCACGACATGCGGCGTACACTACGCTCACATTAAGAAAGCGTGAAAAGGAATAAAGCGGTCAAATAAAGAGGAAATAATGGTGAAAAACGTTTTCGCCCATTAAACCATGCGGTTACCACCTCCTCCCATTATTTCACCCTTTACTCTCTTCCTTCATGAGGCCGAGTGCGTTTCAAACTCGACTTGTATAAATAGGTCTTACCTATTTCCACCCCGGACAACAAGTCTCGGTCGGGAGAAATATACTACACTTACACTCTCGGAAAGGCAACTTTGCAAGCTCTCCCAAAAGCTTTCATCTCTTGCAAGCTTCCTAAGCTTTCACTTTACGATACAAGTCGAGATACTACTCTCCTCAACACCTTTCTTTGCTTCCCTCCCCAAATCAACCCTTCTCCTCCACTTTGTGACCGAAGCAAGTCTGGAACGGCCATTTCTTGGTTTAGGCCGGACTTGTCTGAGATTGATCTCTCGAATCTATAAAGTGCTCACGTGCGGCACATTTGTTTAGGGTTTGAACCAGTTTCTCACTCACCTACCGAATTTACCGAAATCGGCGAAACGATTTTCACCCATAAACAGTTTGATGTCGTTAATTTGATTGCCTGGGGGATTTCACATTTGCAAAAATGCGTTAGAAATGCACCGTAATTATTTTGTATATTGATTGATTTTTATGTTTGTATCAATACCCGCTAAGTAAAGTATTTACATTCAAAACATGGAATATCTCCTTTGAGGTTAACTCGGCCATAAGAAGTTAGGAATGGATTCGAGTTGCGGGATGTTCAATTTCAAGACAACGTTAATAATGGGGGTGATCTCATTTTTGAAGTGATTGTTGGGGAAGTTGCTTCTTGTTTATGGGTGAAAATCGTTTACGCCGATTTGGTTGTTAAATTCGGTAGGTGAGTGAGAAACCTGGTTTAAACCCTAAACAAATGTCTTTGCACGTGAGCACTTTATAGATTCGAGAGATCCCAATCTGTACAAGTCCCGGCCTAAACCAAGAAATGGCCGTTCCCGGACTTGCTTCGGTCACAAAGTGGAGGAGAAGGGTTGATTTGGGAAGGGAAGCAAAGAAAGGTGTTGAGACCGAAATAGTTACGGGAGAGTAGTATCTCGACTTGTATCGAGAAAGTGAAAGCTTAGGAAGCTTGCAAGAGATGAAAGCTTTTTGGAGAGCTTGCAAAGTTGCCTTTTCTAAGAGTGTAGTATTTTCTCTGGACCGAGACTTGTTATGCAGTGTGAAATAAAAAGACCTATTTATACAAGTCGAGATTGAAACGTACCCTGGTCTCATGAAGGAAGAGAGTAAAGGGTGAAATAATGGGAGGAGGTGGTAACCGCATGGTGTTAATGGGTGAAAACGTTTTCACCATTATTTCCTCATTTATTTGACCGCTTTATTCCTTTTCACGCTTTCTTAATGTGAGCGTAGTGTACGCAAGTGTGACCGCCAAACCAAAACCCTGGAAAGCATCCCCCGGTTGTGTTGATATCTCGAGTGTTGAGTGCAAGTGGCGCTTTGGTGGCGCGTGTGGCATGTGCCATTGGCATGTGCGGAATGCCCTTGTTGCGGGTTGTACTTCGAGCGCAAGTGGAAATGCGAGAGATGCTAGTGGCGTGCGTGGCATGTGCCAATGGCATGTGCGGAATACCTTGGTGGTAGGTTGTACGTTGAGTGTAAGTGGCAATGCAGGCGCTAGTGACGTGTGTGGCATGTGCGGAATGCCTTGGTGGTAGGTTACAAGGTTTGCAAGTTAGGCTACCAACGTGTGTGTTTCGCATGTGACAATGGCATGTGCGAATTCCTTGGTGGTAGGTTGCACGGTTTGCAAGTTAGGCTACCGTGTGTGTTTGGCATGTGCCAATAACATGCGTGGCCGTTAGGGCCGTGGCTGGTAGGAAAAGCTACCAGCGAGAATGTTGGCATGTGCCAATGGCATGCGTGGCCGTTAGGGCAGTGGCCTTGGTAGGAAAAGCTACCCGGTGAGCATGTTGGCATGTGCCAATGGCATGTGTGGCCATTAGGGCCGTGGCCTTGGTAGGAAAAGCTACCAAATGAGCATGTTGGCATGTGCCAATGGCATGCGTGGCCGACTTGGCCTAGGTTGCATGGTTTGCAAGCCTAGGGCGCTATATTTGGCATGTGCCAATGGCATAGCGGCTTGGAAATATGGCTTGTGGTACGTGTTGGCATGTGCCAATGGCACGCATACGGCCATGTTGACCTAGTTGCACGTTTTGCAAGCCTAGGGCGCTATATTTGGCATGTGCCAATGGCATAGCGGCTTGGAAATATGGCTTGTGGTACGTGTTGGCATGTGCGTTGTTGCCATGGTGCGCAGTGTGCGGCTTGGTTTGGCATTGTTGCCATGGTGCGCGTGTGCGGCTTGGTTTGGCATTGTTGCCATGGTGCGTAGTATGCGGCTATCTTCAAAAGGAGGAACTAGCCCTCGAAGGACGGAGCGCAAGTCTCTTTGGGCAAAGCTATCTTCAACATTTCCCCCAGCAATCCTTCGGGCAACAAAGGTTCCACTCGGCGGCTTTGCGGCCCGCAACCTTAACATCCCATCTCGAAGCAGCCACAGCAGCAGCAGTGTCCTCCCCGACAACTATTCCAGCATACGCCACCATGACGCCTCCGGTATCGTCAATAACACCTTTGGCATCAACTTCAAAGGTTGTCTCGCTCTATCATACGCTCTTTCGAAAGTTTTCTCATTGACGCTTGAAGAAAGTCATTGATTCATCCACATCAAAATCGAGAACCATGGCGTTCTCCTCCCGCGTCCCCGAACCAAAGGGGTCCGAACATGCACTGTTCTTCGTGGGGATAGATTGGAGGGAGGTCCTTAATAATTTCATTAGCTTCATGGAACAAAGATTCAACCCCGGCCGATACCTCCTCAAAGAGAAGAAGATCGATCTTCGCCGATTCTTTCAAGTCCTTTCCCAAAAGGTTAAAGGCACGGCCGTCTCGGAAGATCCCATCATACACTTGCAAGAAATGGAAAGATGATCAAATTCCATCCTGTCTACACGCATACAAAAAAAAAAAAGGGGAGAAGAAGAAAAACGCACCGGCAAAGCAAAGGAAAAGGGGAATCAATAAGGAGAACCCTTTTCTCAAACGAGGAGACGATGCTATTATTTTTGGATATGAATGCGGAACCTTAAAAGGGAAAGGAAGCAATGAGAGACATAACGCTTCAGTTTTAGCATGAATAATGCCCTAATTGAGGCCGCACGTGAAGGAAAGCAAGATAAGGAAACTTTGCTATCGAAAGAAACTCCTCCTTGTTTACATCGGTCTCACCCGACTAGCACACTCGATTAGCCAGCACACGCCATTTCCCAAGTCACGCCCGCAAGCATGGTTTCCAAGATTGGACCGGCCCCACCAATTGCGACTTCCCAATGCCGCCCAAGTCACGCCTGCAAGCATGGTTTCCAAGATTGGACTGGCCTCACCAATTGCGACTTCCCAATGCCGCCAAGTCACGCCTGCAAGCATGGTTTCCAAGATTGGACCGGCCCCACCAGTGCGACTTCCAGTGCCGCCAAGTCACGCCCGAAAGCATGGTTTCCAAGATTGGACCGGCCCCACCAATTGCGACTTCCCAATGCCGCCCAAGTCACACCACGCAAGCATAGTTTCCAAGATTGGGCCAGGCCCCACCAATTGCGCCGACCTCCCAATGCCGCCCAAGTCACGACCCGCAAGCACGAACGACTTCTACACTTCGCGCCGGTCCCACCAGCTAGCACACTCGGTTCCCAACTCACGCTAACTTCCCAACGTCGCCCAAGCTGCTTAGGGCCCACCAATTGTGCCCACGACCTCCCAATTTGTGCAAAACTACCGAGAGGCAAGGATTCCAAATCCTATTTATAAAAGGTCGAGACAAGCCTCTTTCAATTTTCTTTACGGGTTGTTGTTAACGGTTTGTCACCATCTTATGCTTACCTCGCAACAAAGCCCCTGTTCCGAGCTAGCGGGGACTTAATGTTGATGGTGGTTTTTAGACAAGGGGTAAAATTGTAAAACCCCATGACCTAGTGTTACCCGACACATTAAATAAGAGCATTCAACTCGGTGTAAATAATTAATAGGGGTATTTTTTTCAAAAACACGGATTAGGGTTTTCAACACGAACCTAATTCCAAAACAAGCCGCATCTCTTGCGCACCATGGCAACAATGCCAAACCAAGCCGCATCTTGCGCACCATGGCAACCATTCCAAAACAAGCCGCATCTTTGCGCACCATGGCAACAATGCCAAGCCAAGTCGCATCTCTTGCGCACCATGGCAACACGCCAAACCAAGCCGCATCTTTGCGCACCATGGAAACCATGCCAAAACAAGCGCATCATCTGCGCACCATGGCAACAATGCCAAGCCAAGTCGCATACTGCGCACCATGGCAACAGTGCCAAACCAAGCCGCATACTACGCACCATGGCAACCATGCCAAACCAAGCCGCACTCTGCGCACCATGGCAACAATGCCAAACCAAGCCGCATACTGCGCACCATGGCAACCATGCCAAACCAAGCGCGCTCTCTGCCGCACCATGGCAACCATGCCAAAACAAGCCGCATCTTGCGCACCATGGCAACCATGCCAAGCCAAAGCTGCATCTTTGCACCATGGCAACCATGCCAAGCCAAGTCGCATCTTTAAGCACCATGACAACGATTGCCAAACCAAGCCGCATCATCTGCGCACCATGGCAACCATGCCAAACCAAGCCGCATCTTTGCGCACCATGGCAACAATGTCAAACCAAGTCGCATCTCGCGCACCATGACAACCATGCCAAACCAAGCCGCACTCTGCGCCGCCATGGCAACCATGCCAAAACAAGCATATCTTTGCGCACCATGGCAACCATGCCAAGCCAAGCTGCACTCTGCGCACCATGGCAACCATGCCAAACCAAGCCGCACCCTGCGCACCATGGCAACAACGCCAAATTCCAAGCCGCTATGCCTTTGGCCCCACGCCCACATAGCGCCATAGGTTTGCAAGACTTGCAACTAGGTCAACATGGCTGCACGTGCCATTGGCACATGCCAAAACGTGTCGCAAGCCATATTTCCAAGTCGCTATGACTTTGGCCCACGCCAACATAGAGCCCTAGGTTTACAAGACTTGCAACTAGGTCAACATGGCTGCACGTGCCATTGGCACATGCCAAAACGTGTCGCAAGCCATATTTCCAAGTCGCTATGACTTTGGCCCACGCCCAACATAGCGCCCTAGGTTTGCAAGACTTGCAACTAGGTCAACATGGCTGCACGTGCCATTGGCACATGCCAAAACGTGTCGCAAGCCATATTTCCAAGTCGCTATGACTTTGGCCCACGCCCAACATATCGCCCTAGGTTTGCAAGACTTGCAACTAGGTCAACATGGCTGCACGTGCCATTGGCACATGCCAAAACGTGTCGCAAGCCATATTTCCAAGTCGCTATGACTTTGGCCCACGCCAAACATAGCGCCATAGGCTTGCGAAACATGCAACTAGGTCAACGGCCACGCATGCCATTGGCACATGCCAACATGCTCGCTAGCTAGTTTCCCTAGCGAAATCACGGCCCTAATGGCCATGCATGCCATTGGCACATGCCAACATGCTCGCTAATGGTTTCCCTAGCAAAACCACGGCCCTAACGACCACGCATGCCATTGGCACATGCCAACATGCTCGCTAGCTAGTTTACCTATCAAGGTCACGGCCCTACTTGACCACGCATGCCATTGGCACATGCCAACATGCTCGCTAGCTAGTTTCCCTATCAAGGTCACGGCCCTAACGGCCATGCATGCCATTGGCACATGCCAACATGCTCGCTAGCTAGTTTCCCTATCAAGGTCACGGCCCTAATGGCCACGCATGCCATTGGCACATGCCAAACACACACGCTGGTAGCCTAACTTGCAAACCGTGCAACCTACCACCAAGGCATTCGCACATGCCATTGGCACATGCCAAACACACACGCTGGTATCCTAACTTGCAAACCGTGCAACCTACCACCAAGGCATTCATGGCATGCCATCGGCACATGCCAAGCACACACGCTGGTAGCCCAACTTGCAAACCGTGCAAACTACCACCAAGGCATTCCGCACATGCCATTGGCACATGCCACACGCGCCACTAGCGGCGCCACTTGCACTCAAGATGCAACCAATACTCGAGACATCAACACAAACGGGGGATGCTTCTTTAGGGTTTTGGTTTGGCGGTCCACATGCGGCGTACACTACGATCACATTAAGAAAGCGTGAAAAAGAATAAAGCAGTCAAATAAAAGAGGAAATAATGGTGAAAAACGTTTTCGCCCATTAAACCATGCGGTTACCACCTCCTCCCATTATTTCACCCTTTACTCTCTTCCTTCATGAGGCCAAGGTACGTTTCAAACTCGACTTGTATAAATAGGTCTTACCTATTTCCACCGGACAACAAGTCTCGGTCGGGAGAAATATACTACACTTCCACTCTCGGAGAGGCAACTTTGCAAGCTCTCCCAAAAAGCTTTCATCTCTTGCAAGCTTCCTAAGCTTTCACTTTCGATACAAGTCGAGATCTTGCTCTCCCTCAACACCTTTCTTTGCTTCCCTCCCCAAATCAACCCTTCTCCTCCACTTTGTGACCTCAACGGCCATTTCTTGGTTTATGCTTGGGACTTGTGTGTTGATCTCTCGAACCTATAAAGTGCTCATGTGCAGCACATTTGTTTAGGGTTTGAACCAGTTTCTCACTCACCTACCGAATTTACCGAAATCGGCAGAAACGATTTTTACCCATAAACACCTAGGTTTTGCATGGAGATGTTGTGTATGACGATTTAAAGGTTATGTTTCTCTAAGTAAAGCTGTCCTATGAGATTATGTTTCTCTGTAGATGCTCTGGAAGCAGCAAAAGATGCAAGAGGACATGTTGATTGTTTTCTATCTTTAAATATTTTTACAAAAAAGACGCAGAGATTTACATGCAAGTAAGTTGCTATATTTCTTACCCTTTTTCTTAATGAAAACACTGTGGTTTAGGAACTCTTTTATAATGCTCTTTTGGATGGTTTTCTTTTCTGCAATGTGAGTTTTTTTTGTTCCTGCAAGTGGTATCATCTCTATTTTCCTTGCATTTTGTGTTATGGGAGCTAAATGTACAGTCTGTTGTTCCAAGCAATGATTCTTTAAAAAACTGGACTTCAGGAACTAGAACACTTTCTTGGTTCTTGAATCTTGTTCTTCTGTTTGTTTGATGTGGTTAATTTGATTGCCTGGGGGGGATTTCACATTTGCAAAAATGCGTTAGGAAATGCACCGTAATTATTTTGTATATTGATTGATTTTTATGTTGTATCAATACCCGCTAAGTAAAGTATTTACATTCAAAACATGGAATATCTCCTTTGAGGTTAACTCAGCCATAAGAAGTTAGGAATGGATTCGAGTTGCAGGATGTTCAATTTCAAGATAACGTTAATAATGGGGGTGATCTCATTTTTGAAGTGATTGTTGGGGAAGTTGCTAACTGTTTATGGGTGAAAATCGTTTCTGCCGATTTCAGTAAATTCGGTAGGTGAGTGAGAAACTGGTTTAAACCCTAAACAAATGTGTTGCACGTGAGCACTTTATAGATTCGAGAGATCAATGCCTGCAAGTCCGGCCTAAACCAAGAAATGGTCGTTCGGACTTGCTTCGGTCACAAAGTGGAGGAGAAGGGTTGATTTGGGGAGGAAGCAAAGAAAGGTGTTGAGACCAGAATAGTTACGGGAGAGTAGTATCTCGACTTGTATCGTAAAGTGAAAGCTTAGGAAGCTTGCAAGAGATGAAAGCTTTTTTGGAGAGCTTGCAAAGTTGCCTTTTACGAGAGTGTAGTATTTTTCTCTGGCCAAGACTTGTTGTGCGGTGGAAATAGGTAAGACCTATTTATACAAGTCGAGATTGAAACGTACCCGGTCTCATGAAGGAAGAGAGTAAAGGGTGAAATAATGGGAGGAGGTGGTAACCGCATGGTGTTAATGGGTGAAAACGTTTTCACCATTATTTCCTCATTTATTTGACCGCTTTATTCCTTTTCACGCTTTCTTAATGTGAGCGTAGTGTACGCTGCAAGGCTGTGACCGCCAAACCAAAACCACAGAAAGCATCCCCGGTTTGTGTTGATATCTCGAGTGTTGAGTGCAAGTGGCGCTGCTAGTGGCGCGTGTGGCATGTGCCATTGGCATGTGCGGAATGCCCTTGTTGCGGGTTGTACTTCGAGCGCAAGTGGCAATGCGAGAGATGCTAGTGGCGTGCGTGGCATGTGCCAATGGCATGTGCGGAATACCTTGGTGGTAGGTTGTACGTTGAGTGTAAGTGGCAATGCCAGAGCTTCTAGTGACGTGTGTGGCATGTGCGGAATGCCTTGGTGGTGGGTTACAAGGTTTGCAAGTTAGGCTACCAGCGTGTGTGTTTCGCATGTGACAATGGCATGTGCGGAATTCCTTGGTGGTAGGTTGCACGGTTTGCAAGTTAGGCTACCAGCGTGTGTGTTTGGCATGTGCCAATAACATACGTGGCCGTTAGGGCCGTGGCTTTGGTAGGAAAAGCTACCAGCGAGAATGTTGGCATGTGCCAATGGCATGCGTGGCCGTTAGGGCCGTGGCCTTGGTAGGAAAAGCTACCAGCGAGCATGTTGGCATGCGTGGCCATTAGGGCCGTGGCCTTGGTAGGAAAAGCTACCAGCGAGCATGTTGGCATGTGCCAATGGCATGCGTGGCCGACTTGGCCTAGGTTGCGGGGTTTGCAAGCCTAGGGCGCTATATTTGGCATGTGCCAATGGCATAGCGGCTTGGAAATATGGCTTGTGGTACGTGTTGGCATGTGCCAATGGCACGTGTTGGCCATGTTGACCTAGTTGCACGTTTTTCAAGCCTAGGGCGCTATATTTGGCATGTGCCAATGGCATAGCGGCTTGGAAATATGGCTTGTGGTACGTGTTGGCATGTGCCAATGGCACGTACGGCCATGTTGACCTAGTTGCACATTTTGCAAGCCTAGGGTGCTATATTTGGCATGTGCCAATGGCATAGCGGCTTGGAAATATGGCTTGTGGTACGTGTTGGCATGTGCCAATGGCACGTACGGCCATGTTGACCTAGTTGCAAGTCTTGCAAGCCTAGGGCGCTATATTTGGCATGTGCTAATGGCATAGCGACTTGGAAATATGGCTTGGGGTACGTGTTGGCATGTGCCAATGGCACGTACGGCCATGTTGACCTAGTTGCAAGACTTGCAAGCCTAGGGGCGCTATATTTGGCATGTGCCAATGGCATAGCGACTTGGAAATATGGCTTGCGGTACGTGTTGGCATGTGCCAATGGCACGTCACGGCCATGTTGACCTAGTTGCAAGTCTTGCAAGCCTAGGGCGCTATACTTGGCATGTGCAAATGGCATAAAGACTTGGTTTTGGCGTTGTTGCCATGGTGCGCAGTGTGCGGCTTGGTTTGGCATTGTTGCCATGGTGCGCAATGTGCGGCTTGGTTTGGCATTGTTGCCATGGTGCGCGATATGCGGCTTGATTTAGCATTGTTGCCATGGTGGGCGATGTGCGGCTTGGTTTGGCATTGTTGCCATGGTGCGCGATGTGCGGCTTGATTTGGCATTGTTGCCATGGTGCGCGATATGCGGCTTGATTTGGCATTGTTGCCATGGTGCGCAGATGTGCGGCTTGGTTTGGCATTGTTGCCATGGTGCGCGTGTGCGGCTTGGTTTGGCATTGTTGCCATGGTGCGCGTGTGCGGCTTGATTTGGCATTGTTGCCATGGTGCGCATGATATGCGGCTTGATTTGGCATTGTTGCCATGGTGCGCAGTGTGCGGCTTGGTTTGGCATTGTTGCCATGGTGCGCGATGTGCGGCTTGGTTTGGCATTGTTGCCATGGTGCGCGGTGTGCGGCTTGGTTTGGCATTGTTGCCATGGTGCGCAATGTGCGGCTTGGTTTTGGAATTAGGGTTACGTGTCGAAAACCCTAACTGGTATCTTGAAAAAAAAACCCCTATTAATTATTTACACCCGAGTTAAATGCTCTTAGTTAATGTGTTGCGGGTAACACTAAGTCATGGGGTTTTACGATTTTACCCCTTGTTTTAAAACCACCATCAACATTAAGTCCCCTGCTTGGCTCGGAGCAGGGGGCTTTGTTGTGAGGTAAGCATAAGATGGTGACAAACTATCAACAAAGACAAGCCAGTAAAGAAAGAGATTGAGGAGGCTTGTCGACCTTTTATAAATAGGATTTGGAATCCTTTCCTCACGGTAGTTTTGCACAAATCGGGAGGCTGGCACAATTGGTGGGGCCGGGTGCGGCTTGGGCGGCGTTGGGAAGTTGGCTTGATTTGGGAAACCGAGTGTGCTAGGCTGGTGGGACCGGCGCAAGGTGGGGAAGTTTGTGCGTGCTTGCTAACGTGACTTGATGGGATCGGTGTGAACAAGGAGGGAGTAGGTGTTTCTACAGATAGCAAAGTTTCCTTATTTTGCGTTTTCTTCACGCGCGGCTTCGATTAGGGCATCGTTCATGCCAAAAAATGCAGAAGCGTTATGTCCCTCATTGCTTCCTTTCCTTTTTAAAGGTTACGTATTCAAACCCAATGCAACGCATCATCTCCCTCGTTTGAGAAAAGGTTCTTCTTGTTGAATTTCTCTCGGTATGTTTCCTTCTTCTTTGGCGGAATCGTACACTTTACCGCCGCTTGTTGTATAAATGGAAAATTTCACTTTTGTGCGAGAGATATCTGTTGGAGCGAAGGCCCACTTTATTATCGACGAGGATGACCTAGTCGTTCCCCTTCCTTCGAACCCGTCCTTGTTGATTGCTGCCCAGAGACTTGGAGGACGCTCGATTTAGGGCTCTATCTTACGAAATGGGATGCGGCGAGAAGTCCCTTGGTCATACTTCGGTTTGATATGATGGAATGGATGAATACACGAATGTAACCTTACGGCGTGCTTTTGGAGTTTTACGGATTCATTTTGAGAAATTCCGCGGCTCGTAAAACCTCGATAGTGATGATGTTGAAATCGAATAACTTTGGTTGAGGGGAGTGAAAGCATCTTACGTTGGTAGTCCCCATGCATGACCTACTTTCATTATATCGCCTTGAATCCCCCTCCACGGGATTTGATATAAGCCTATCGTACTCTTGTGGATGTGACACTTTGGGATGCTCGAAATTACATGATGACATATTACGGATAGTGCGAGGCTCGGGATCCTACGTGCCCTCGTAAAGTGTTGAAGGCGTCTTCTAGACAAAGAGGTGATGATGTTCTTGCGCTGCACCCTTGAAGAGTAGAGGACCTTGTTGTGGTCACGGATTTTTGGTGGACTGATTCTTCGTAGCTTTGACGGTGAAGGGATCCCATGTATATCTTCCGTTCTCAAGTATGGTTTACGTGTTTCCATCTTTGTAGTAATTCTTTGTTGCGGTGAAGTTCTAGCTGGTATCAACGAATGAGGGGCAACGGTTCTTGGTAGGAGATGTAATCGGGAGAAACTACATTGTCGTGGTAGCAAAGTAGGTTGTCTGATATTTTATGAGCTTCCGTGGACTAAAAGGATTGGATGAATGCGTAAGCGAGCAAACTGTCCATGATCACGAGTTTTGGCGAGATGGATTAAAAGGTGTCCATGACTACGAAGATTGGCTGGCTTTGTGACTATGTTCCTTGATATGGGAGTGTGGCGGCACGACCCTTTGCGAAGGAGTGGCATTGAAGCGAACGTTGAGCGAAGTCGGCTCTTTGGAGAACGTTGATGCGTAGCTACTTCTAGAGAGAACGTTGATGCGGAGCTACTTACGGAGAGAACATTGAAACGACATCTTGCAACTCTCGAGCCTTGACGGCTACCATTTTGAAGTCGGAGGCCGCGTAACGTTCTGTCAATATCGACATCCCTCAAGAGAAAAAGGTTAGGAGTCCCCGGTTACATCATCGATCGTGCTTTCTAGGAGAGGTTGGGGTTTTGGAACGGCTTTCTGGTGGAAACGCCGCTTTCCGATGCGGTGCGGTTGAGAGATGCAAATATGTCTTGATGCTATGCCTTGGAGAAACATAGAATCTCACATAATCTGTTTCATCATAGGTCGTACGACTTTGTGGGCGAAGTTCCCATCGTGCGGGTCCTGACGGGAGAAGGGTCTCCGTGAACTCGGGAGAGTTGTTGATTTCCTTTGATTTCGATTTTGGAGAAGTCTTTCTGATCTTTACGTGTGAAGAAATTGGATTGGTTATCCCCTTGTCTTTGGGAGTTCCCGAGCAACGCGAGCCTCTTCATCTATGAACGCACGTCTTTTGTCTTTGAAGTATCTTTTGTCTTTTCATCAAATCAACGATGCTAAAAAGGAGGTAGGCTTCTTCCGAGATCTTCCGAGTATCTTGCCCCGATGGTGGAGTAGCGTCTCTGGTGACGGTTGAAGCTTCCATGCTTGAAGAACCGTTGGGGTGGCGGAAGCGGCTGGGTTACAGTGATAGTAAGTGTATAGTGCGGAGATGACACGGTTTTAATCACGAAGTTACGAGTCATGGCGCTGTTTCGAAGGGCGAGGATGGTCTTTGGAAGGGCGCAAGATGTTAGCGCTGGAAGGATGCAAACTGTTAGCACGAGTGTGTGTGTACATGGCTAGCATGCGCGTGCGGCATGTGTGCCTGGCATGCGTGTCGGTTAGAACGTCACGGTAAGCGCGTCGGCATGCGCGCGTCTGGTGGCGCCGGATCGTCTTAGAATGGGCGCTGGTTAGGCATGTGGAAGATGCTTTATCTTCCATCGAGGATATGCGTGGGGTGACCGGGTCACACCGTTTTTAAAGATGTTATTGCCGATTTGGGAGCACCATCGCGACGTGTGCGTAGAAAAGGAGTTCAACACTTCGTGGTTTGTCGAAGGCCTTCTTGAGATCAAAAGTTGAAAGATGCAGCAACCGAAAGCCTTTCCGCCGAGGAGATTGCACGACGGAGGTAGAACTCGAAAAGCTTTCCAAGATGTTGACTATGAAGTGAGCGGCTCTTGAAGATGCAAAGTTGACTTTCTCCAAGAAGAAACGGACCTCTTTTGGATGATTTCCTTGAATGTTTCTTTCATAGGTTTTTGCGAACATGCCCCTCTCTATGTAAAAAGACGGTTTCTTTTGGAAGCATTGCCGACAAGTCCCCAATCGCCGGTAGCATCTTCGGCGAGTCCCAGGTTTTCTCATGTAGTTTTTGCAACCGGTAACCGGGTCGTCCACAGTAATGAGTCGGACCGAGTCGCAAGTCCCCAATCGCTGGTAGCATCTTCAACGAGTCCCAGGTTTTCTCGTGTAGTTTTTGCAACCAGTAACCGGGTCGTACGGTAATTGAGTCGGACCAGTCGCAAGTCCTCAATCGCTGGTAGCATCTTAAACGAGTCCCCGGTTTTCTCGTGTAGTTTTTGCAACCGGTAACAAGGTCGTCGGTAGTTGAGTCGGATCGAGTGGTAGCATCTTCGGCAAGTCCCCTACCATCTTGACATCTGGGTCGAAGAACGAGATCGACAGTCTGACATTGTAGCCGATAGATCAATCCTCCCACTGTGGTCGCCAATTGTTTATGGGTGAAAATCGTTTCTGCCGATTTTAGTAAATTCGGTAGGTGAGTGAGAAACTGGTTTAAACCCTAAACAAATGTGCTGCACGTGAGCACTTTATAGATTCGAGAGATCAATATGTACAAGTACGGCCTAAACCAAGAAATGGCCGTTCCAGACTTGCTTCGGTCACAAAGTGGAGGAGAAGGGTTGATTTGGGGAGGGAAGCAAAGAAAGGTGTTGAGACCGAGAATAGTTACGGGAGAGTAGTATCTCGACTTGTATCGAAAGTGGAAGCTTAGGAAGCTTGCAAGAGATAAAAGCTTTTTGGAGAGCTTGCAAAGTTGCCTTTTACGAGAGTGTAGTATTTTCTCCCCGACCGAGACTTATTGTGCAGTGGAAATAGGTAAGACCTATTTATACAAGTCGAGATTGAAACGTACCACTGGTCTCATGAAGGAAGAGACTAAAGGGTGAAATAATGGGAGGAGGTGGTAACCGCATGGTGTTAATGGGTGAAAACGTTTTCACCATTATTTCCCTCATTTATTTGACCGCTTTATTCCTTTTCACGCTTTCTTAATGTGAGCGTAGTGTCGCCGCAAGTTGTGACCGCCAAACCAAACCCCGGAAAGCATCCCGGTTGTGTTGATATCTCGAGTGTTGAGTGCAAGTGGAGCTACTAGTGGCGCGTGTGGCATGTGCCATTGGCATGTGCGGAATGCCCTTGTTGCGGGTTGTACTTCGAGCGCAAGTGGCAATGCCAGAGCTACTAGTGGCGTGCGTGGCATGTGCGGAATACCTTGGTGGTAGGTTGTACGTTGAGTGTAAGTGGCAATGCCAGAGCTGCTAGTGACGTGTGTGGCATGTGCCAATGGCATGTGCGGAATGCCTTGGTGGTAGGTGTTGATGGTGGTTTTTAAACAAGGGGTAAAATCGTAAAACCCCATGACCTAGTGTTACCCGCAACACATTAACTAAGAGCATTTAACTCAGGTGTAAACAATTAATAGGGGTATTTTTCAAAAATACCGGATTAGGGTTTCGACCACGTAACCCTAATTCCAAAACAAAGCCGCATATCGCGCACCATGGCAACAATGCCAAACCAAGCCGCATCTTCGCGCACCATGGCAGCAATGCCAAACCAAGCCGCATCTTTTGCGCACCATGGCAACAATGCCAAACCAAGCCGTATCTTTGCGCACCATGGCAACAATGCCAAACCAAGCCGCATCTCGCGCACCATGGCGGCAATGCCAAACCAAGCCGCATCTTCGCGCACCCAAAGAATAATTCCAAACCAAGCGCACCCTACGCACCATGGCAACAATGCCAAATCTCCAAGCCGCTATGCCTTTGGCCCACGCCCAACATAGCGCCCTAGGTTTGCAAGACTTGCAACTAGGTCAACATGGCCGCACGTGCCATTGGCACATGCCAACACGTGCCGCAAGCCATATTTCTAAGCCGTTATGCCTTTGGCCCACGCCAACATAGCGCCCCTAGGTTTGCAAGACTTGCAACTAGGTCAACATGGCCGCACGTGCCATTGGCACATGCCAACACGTGCCGCAAGCCATATTTCTAAGCCGATATGCCTTTGGCCCACGCCCAACATAGCGCCCTAGGTTTGCAAGACTTGCAACTAGGTCAACATGGCCGCACGTGCCATTGGCACATGCCAACACGTGCCGCAAGCCATATTTCTAAGCCGCTATGCCTTTGGCCCACGCCAACATAGCGCCCTAGGTTTGCAAGACTTGCAACTAGGTCAACATGGCCGCACGTTCCATTGGCACATGCCAACACGTGCCGCAAGCCATATTTCTAAGCCGCTATGCCTTTGGCCCACGCCCAACATAGCGCCCTAGGTTTGCAAGACTTGCAACTAGGTCAACATGGCCGCACGTGCCATTGGCACATGCCAACACGTGCCGCAAGCCATATTTCTAAGCCGCTATGCCTTTGGCCCACGCCCAACATAGCGCCCTGGTTTGCAAGACTTGCAACTAGGTCAACATGGCCGCACGTGCCATTGGCACATGCCAACATGTGCCGCAAGCCATATTTCTAAGCCGCTATGCTTTTGGCCCACGCCCAACATAGCGCCCTAGGTTTGCAAGACTTGCAACTAGGTCAACATGGCTGCACGTGCCATTGGCACATGCCAACACGTGCCGCAAGCCATATTTCTAAGTCGCTATGCCTTTGGCCCACGCCAAATATAGCGCCCTAGGCTTGCAAGACTTGCAACTAGGTCAACATGGCAGCACGTGCCATTTGCACATGCCAACACGTCTTTGCAAGCCATATTTCTAAGCCGCTATGCCTTTGGCCCACGCCAAATATAGCGCCCTAGGCTAGCAAGACTTGCAACTAGGTCAACATGGCCGCACGTGCTATTGGCACAGGCCAACACGTATCGCAAGCCATACTTCCAAGCCGCTATGCCTTTGGCCCACGCCAAACATAGCGCCCTAGGCTTGCAAGACTTGCAACTAGGTCAACATGGCCGCACGAGCCATTGGCACATGCCAAACACGCACGCTGGTAGCCTAACTTGCAAACCGTGCAAACCTACCACCAAGGCATTCCGCACATGCCATTGGCACATGCCAAACACACACGCTGGTAACCTAACTTGCAAACCGTGCAACCTACCACCAAGGCATTCCGTACATGCCATTGGCACATGCCACACGCGCCACTAAGCGGCGCCACTTGCACTCAAGATGCAACCAACACTCGAGACATCGACACAAACGGGGATGCTTCTTTAGGGTTTTGGTTTGGCGGTCACAAATGCGGCGTACACTATGCTCACATTAAGAAAGCGTGAAAAGGAATAAAGCGGTCAAATAAAGAGGAAATAATGGTGAAATACGTTTTCGCCCATTAAACCATGCGGTTACAACCTCCTCCCATTATTTCACCCTTTACTCTCTTCCTTCATGAGGCCAGGGTACGTTTCAATCTCGACTTGTATAAATAGGTCTTACCTATTTCCACCAGACAACAAGTCTCGGTCAGGAGAAAAATACTACACTCTCAGAAAGGCAACTTTGCAAGCTCTCCCAAAAGCTTCCACCTCTTGCAAGCTCCCAAGCTTTCACTTTCTGATACAAGTCGAGATACTACTCTCCTCAACACCTTTCTTTGCTTCCCTCCCCAAATCAACCCTTCTCCTCCACTTTGTGACCGAAGCAAGTCTGGAACGGCCATTTCTTGGTTTAGGCCGGACTTGTACAGATTGATCTCTCAAATCTATAAAGTGCTCACGTGCAGCACATTTGTTTAGGGTTTGAACCAGTTTCTCACTCACCAACCGAATTTACCGAAATCGGCAGAAACGATTTTTACCCATAAACAATTGGCGACCACGGGGGAGGATCGATCTATCGGCTCAACGTTAGATCACATCGATCTCGTTCTTCGGCCCGGATGTCAAGATGGTAGGGGAAAGCGACTCGATCCGAATCAATGCCGATGACCGGTTACAGTTGTAAAACTACACCAAAACTGGGACTCGTTGAAGATGCTACCGGCGATTGGGGACTTGCGACCAGTCCGATCGAGACAACCGGTTATCGCTTGTTAAAACTACACCAAAACGGGGAATCATTGAAGATGCTACCGGCGATTGGGGACTTGCGGCCAGTCCGACTCGGACAACCCGGTTATCGGTTGTTAAAACTACACCCGAAAACCGGGACTCGTTGAAGATGCTACCGGCGATTGGGGACTTGCGACCGGTCCGACTCGAACAAACCTAAGTTATCGGTTGTTAAAACTACACCGTAAAACCGGGGACTCGTTGAAGAAGCTACCGAATTGGGGACTTCTTTGGGGATGCTACCAAAGCAAAGCCACCGACAAAGAACCGCCTTTTTACATGGAGAGGGGCGTGTTCGCAAAACCTATGAAGTGAGTAAATTCGGGATTGGGCAAGGTATACAATCTATTTTTAGGTTCTTAGTAAAACCGTCGTACTCTTTGAGTCTTATGCCTATTGCTAGCACACACTTTCATAAAAGCAATATTCCTTTCCCAAAACATAATCGAGTCATATTATCAAAACCATTCATCCTTAAATAATCCAATACCCTAAAAAGCTACCATTGTCTATCAAAGGTCAAGTTTTGAACCAGACATCCAATATGTCTTTCCAAAAAAAAAAAGAACCTAAATGAAAGTTTAACGGAGAAACATTCAAGGAAAATCATCCAACGAGGTCCTGTTCTTCTTGGAGAAGGTCAACTTTGCATCTTCAAGAGCCGCTCTCTTCATAGTCAACATGTTGGAAAGTTTTTCGAGTTCAACCTCCCGTCGAGCAATCTCCTCGGCGGAAAGGCTTTCGATTCTGCATCTTTCAACTTTTGGATCTCTGCAAGGCCTTCGACAAACCACGAAGTGTTGAACTCCTTTTCTATGCACACGTCGCGATGGTGCTCCCGATCGGCAATAACGTCTTCGGCTTGACGGTGTGACCAAATCACCTCACGCATGTCCTCGATGGAAGATAAAGCCTCTTCCACACGCTTAACCGAGCGCAAATCGACTAGTCACTTTCTTGGTTGTAGCCATATGTCCGTATTTCTCCCAGATTCTGGTGTACAACGCCTCGTGCTTAGCCGGCACTGCAAAGCCGCCAACCAAGACATGACCGGATAAGGAACCAAATACGGAGGATCAAAAATGGCGCCTGCACTGGCCTCACGACTCGCAGAGGGTTTTCCTCCATGTCTACGGCAACAACCATCGAGAGAATCATCCGCCGTTTGAGCCACATCCGTGCCGGCAATTGGCTAACGCTCATCTCCAAGTCACCGGTGGTCACCAAAGGCAAGTTTTCATGCGGCTCTACCCCTAATCATCCTCGAACCGGATTCCTCCTGCGAACTCGAGTCGGATATTTCCCAAAAAGAGGAAACAAAAGGACAAAGAAAAGAAGTGCGAAACTCACCGAACCACTTCCCGAAATGTAACCCAGTCTTTGCTTAGGAGGAATCACTCTCACTTGTTGAACCTTCTTCTCTCTCGACTCATCATCGCTATGAGAAGGCTCAATCTTTGCTGGAGTTCTTTGAAGAAATTGCCGTCTCCCCCGGCAACGTGCAAGAGCAGCGAAAGCATTAACACTACCGAAGCCACTGAAGGAAACAAGACGCATATTCTCGGCCCGAAATTCACGTGTTTTGAGACAAACCAATGAAGAGCGACACATACCTAGTTATTGGAAGAACTGAAAGACACGAGAGCCGTGGGAGGATCTTGTGAAACCGTCCGGAACCCGCCAAAGACGATTCTTTGTTCTCAGTTCCTTGGCCTCGGGGGATTTCAGAATTTTTAGGCAACTTTCGCTTGGGATCTCTCAACATTGTATACTCTTTCGAACTGGCTGGGAAGGTTTGCAACGAACGTTTTCCACCACGTTATTCACAAAATCTCGGATCATAGTAAACTCGTCGCACCAAAACTCATTATAGCCGAAGGTCGTCGAAGTTACTCTTCCCATTTGAAAGAAGGAAAGACGGATACCGGGTTAAGGGTGCTGGCGTCAAGGGCGACACGCAATGAATCCTTAGGGATCACCGGCCGGTAAACAAGAGGCACCCCTTGATCGAAACCCATGTGACGAGCAAAGCACGGTCAATATTGTAAGCAGACTATCCGGAAAGACCCCACGAAGAAAGACGGCATATAACCGGCAGCGACTTTGAATGAACAGTTTTTCACCAACGCTCAAAGCGTCATCGAAGACAAAGACATGAGCGGAGCGAAGCAAAAGTGTCAATTTGAGTCAGCGACTTATGGGACCGGCCCCATGGACGAAAATTGATTTCATGCAACTTATCAAGAAAACTAACCAAGCTCACGCCAACTCTCGGGCCTTTGTTCACCCATCGAAGAATTCGAGAGCCACCCCAACTCACGGGAAGCGAAGGCGGCGGTTTCGGAGCATACTTCTCAAAGTGCTCCCATAGCTGACTTGCGAGAAAAACAACGTGCACATACAAATCCACTTTCATGAAACCATTCGAAACTTGCATGTTCGCAACTAGGTGATCCAGATGCACATACAGGGAACCAAGGAACAGCTTGCCAATGGGAAGAACTTCACCCTTTGCCAACTTCACAGCAATCTCTAACAACTCCGGTCTTATTCCTTTCTTGCCAGAACCGTCATCAAAAATGTCTCTGGACAACCGAGAGAGCCAAAAAGCGGCGACATGAAGATCACAGCTTTTATTCGAGGCTCCAACTCGTCAGGAAACCATTGAGATATCCACCAACCGTAAGGACACCTTTCATCCTCTTTCCGGGCAGAATCCTTTGACTTCGCAATGGAGTCTTTCCGAGCAAAATCCCCAACTTAGCGGCCAGGTCATCCCGCATCTTCACCTCACTTTCGAGATAATTGGATTCTAAGATTCCGATTCTGGAAGATTCAACAAGAGAGCCACACTCTCCAAGGAGAAAGTTATCTCGCCCCATCTACATATAATTGTATGGGTGTCCGAACACCATCCGGAGATGAAAGCAACCAAGCCTCCAGGATATCCTTCCTAATCTGGAGATTTCTCAAGTCTTGACGACATCAATGACCTGCGCTCGAGTCAAGTTGGTATTTATATGCTCCTTGCTCACCATGAACTCAACCCATCTATCAAAAGAACGCAATGGGCTTTGACACATCCTGAAGTCAATGTTGGAAGAAGAATACACCCCTTTATGGAGACAGAACCGAATGGTGCTCTCTGGGAAAACCGAACGTGTCTTCCTTTCATCCTCACCACCGGTTAGCAAAATTGGCACGAAACCTGGGTGATTCTTCCGAGCGGGGGCAAGGGCTCTAGTGAAGAATTCATCATCTGTGTTCGGTTTGGAATTATGAGCATCCTTCGACGAAGTGAAATTTGATTCAGGTAACATCTTATCGAATTCCTTCACAACAATTTGGTAATAAGATATCTGCACAAAACAAACGGAGAAAGACGAAGTTATCTCCCTGACACATAATCGTACCCAACAACACAAAAAAAAAAAGAGAAGAAAGGGGAAGGAGGACGTATTTTATTCGCGTTCAAGACTATATACACAGTATTTTATTCGGGTTCAAGACTATACACGCAGTATTTTCTTCGGATTCGAGACTATATACGCGGCATTCTATACGGGTACAAGTGCGTCTACATTATCTTTCTTCGGGTTCAGAATTATATACGGAGCATCCTCTACGGGTTCAAAATACACATGCAGTATTTTCTTCAGGGTTCAAATATTTCTTTCAGGACCGAAAATTCATATATGCAATATTTCCTACGGGTTCAAACAATATATGCAGTATTTCCCTTGGTCACATACATACAATATTTTCTACAAGAGGCACGCCAAGAAATCATATGCAAGGATTGTGGGAGCGCCTACTCTTAAGGTTTACACCTACGTGAAAAGAAAAAAAAAAAAAGGAAAAGTACTCGAAGACATACCTGGAAGCCGGTTTCTCTTTGTCGCTAGTATGAAAAGAGGAAGGAATAAAGCACAGGATGGGGAGAAAGGGGCTTTATATATATATATATATATAGGCGTGAAGACTTTGCGCCACCAATTGCGCCGACCTGCAAGCACGCACGGCTTCTACACTTTGCGCCGGTCCCACCAGCTAGCACACTCAGTTTCCCAACTCACGCCAACTTCCCAACGTCGCCCAAGCTGCGCCGGGCCCACCAATTGTGCCAGCCTCCCGATTTGTGCAAAACTACCAGAGGCAAGGATTCCAAATCATATTTATAGAAGGTCAGGCAAGCCTCCCTCAATTCTCTTTACGGTTTGATGTTAATAGTTTGTCACCATCTTATGCTTACCTCGCAACAAAGCCCCTGTTCCGAGCTAAGCAGGGGACTTAATGTTGATGGTGGTTTTAAGACAAAGGATAAAATCGTAAAAAACCATGACCTAGTGTTACCCGCAACACATTAACTAAGAGCATTTAACTCGGTGTAAACAATTAATAGGGGTATTTTTTCAAAAATACCCAGTTAGGGTTTCGACCACGTAACCCTAATTCCAAAACAAAACCGCATACTTTGCGCACCATGGCAACAATGCCAAACCAAGCCGCATCTGCGCACCATGGCAAGCAATGCCAAACCAAGCCGCATCTCACGCACCATGGCAAAGAATGCCAAACCAAGCCGCATAGTGCGCACCATGGCAACAATGCCAAACCAAGCCGCATCTCGCGCACCATGGCAAAAGAATGCCAAACCAAGCCGCATCTTTAGCACCGCGCAACAATGCCAAACCAAGCCGCACCCTGCGCACCATGGCAACAATGCCAAATCTCCAAGCCGCTATGCCTTTGGCCCACGCCAACATAGCGCCCTAGGTTTGCAAGACTTGCGACTAGGTCAACATGGCCGCACGTGCCATTGGCACATGCCAACACGTGCCGCAAGCCATATTTCTAAGCCGCTATGCCTTTGGCCCACGCCCAACATAGCGCCCTAGGTTTGCAAGACTTGCAACTAGGTCAACATGGCCGCACGTGCCATTGGCACATGCCAACACGTGCCATTGGCACATGCCAACACGTGCTGCAAAGCCATATTTCTAAGCCGCTATGCCTTTGGCCCACGCCCAACATAGCGCCCTAGGTTTGCAAGACTTGCAACTAGGTCAACATGGCCGCACGTGCCATTGGCACATGCCAACACGTGCCGCAAGCCATATTTCTAAGCCGCTATGCCTTTGGCCCACGCCCAACATAGCGCCCTAGGTTTGCAAAACTTGCAACTAGGTCAACATGGCCGCACGTGCCATTGGCACATGCCAACACGTGCCGCAAGCCATATTTCTAAGCCGCTATGCCTTTGGCCCACGCCCAACATAGCGCCCTAGGTTTGCAAGACTTGCAACTAGGTCAACATGGCCGCACGTGCCATTGGCACATGCCAACACGTGCCGCAAGCCATATTTCTAAGCCGATATGCCTTTGGCCCACGCCCAACATAGCGCCAGGGTTTGCAAGACTTGCAACTAGGTCAACATGGCCGCACGTGCCATTGGCACATGCCAACACGTGCCGCAAGCCATATTTCTAAGCCGCTATGCCTTTGGCCCACGCCAAATATAGCGCCCTAGGCTTGCAAGACTTGCAACTAGGTCAACATGGCCGCACGTGCCATTGGCACATGCCAACACGTGCCGCAAGCTATATTTCTAAGCCGCTATGCCTTTGGCCCACGCCAAATATAGCGCCCTAGGATTGCAAGACTTGCAACTAAGTCAACATGGCCGCACGTGCCATTGGCACAGGCCAACACGTATCGCAAGCCATACTTCCAAGCCGCTACGCCTTTGGCCCACGCCAAACATAGTGCCCTAGGCTTGCATGACTTGAAACTAGGTCAACATGGCCGCACGAGCCATTGGCACATGCCAAACACGCACGCTGGTAGCCTAACTTGCAAACCGTGCAAACCTACCACCAAGGCATTCCGCACATGCCATTGGCACATGCCAAACACACACGCTGGTAACCTAACTTGCAAACCGTGCAACCTACCACCATGGCATTCCGCACATGCCACACGCTCCACTAGCGGCGCCACTTGCACTCAAGATGCAACCAACACTCGAGACATCGACACAAACCGGGGATGCTTCTTTAGGGTTTTGGTTTGGCGGTCACGGCATGCAGCGTACACACTACGCTCACATTAAGAAAGCGTGAAAAGGAATAAAGCGGTCAAATAAAAGAGGAAATAATGGTGAAAAACGTTTTCGCCCATTAAACCATGCGGTTACCACCTCCTCCCATTATTTCACCCTTTACTCTCTTCCTTCATGAGGCCAGTACGTTTCAATCTCGACTTGTATAAATAGGTCTTACCTATTTCCACCGTACAACAAGTCTTGGTCAAGAGAAAAATACTACACTCTCGAGAAGGCAACTTTGCAAGCTCTCCCAAAAGCTTCCACCTCTTGCAAGCTCCCAAGCTCTCACTTTCGATACAAGTCGAGATACTACTCTCCCGGGTATTCGGCCTCAACACCTTTCTTTGCTTCCCTCCCCAAATCAACCCTTCGCTTCACTTTGTGACCGAAGCAAATGCAGAACGGCCATTTCTTGGTTTAGGCCGGGACTTGTACGGATTGATCTCTCGAATCTATAAAGTGCTCACGTGCAGCACATTTGTTTAGGGTTTGAACCAGTTTCTCACTCACCAACCGAATTTACCGAAATCGGCAGAAACGATTTTTACCCATAAACAGTAGGTTGCAAGGTTTGCAAGTTAGGCTACCAGCGTGTGTGTTTGGCATGTGCCAATGTCATTTGAGGAATGCCTTGGTGGTAGGTTGCACGGTTTGCAAGTTAGGCTACCAAATATGTGTGTTTGGCATGTGCCAATAACATACGTGGCCGTTAGGCCGTGGCTTTGGTAGGAAAAGCTACCAGCGAGCATGTTGGCATGTGCCAATGGCATGCGTGGCCGTTAGGGCCGTGGCCTTGGTAGGAAAAGCTACCAGCGAGCATGTTGGCATGTGCCAATGGAATGCGTGGCCATTAGGGCCGTGGCCTTGGTAGGAAAAGCTACCAGCGAGCATGTTGGCATGTGCCAATGGCATGCGTGGCCATTAGGGCCGTGGCCTTGGTAGGAAAAGCTACCAGCGAGCATGTTGGCATGTGCCAATGGCATGCGTGGCCGACTTGGCCTAGGTTGCATGGTTTGCAAGCCTAGGGCGCTATATTTGGCATGTGCCAATGGCATAGCGGCTTGAAATATGGCTTGTGGTACGTGTTAGCATGTGCCAATGGCACGTACGGCCATGTTGACCTAGTTGCACGTTTTGCAAGCCTAGGGCGCTATATTTGGCATGTGCTAATGGCATAAGCGGCTTGGAAATATGGCTTGTGGTACGTGTTGGCATGTGCCAATGGCACGTACGGCCATGTTGACCTAGTTGCACGTTTTGCAAGCCTAGGGCGCTATATTTGGCATGTGCCAATGGCATGGCGGCTTGGAAATATGGCTTGTGGTACGTGTTGGCATGTGCCAATGGCACGTACGGCCATGTTGACCTAGTTGCAAGTCTTGCAAGCCTAGGGCGCTATATTTGGCATGTGCCAATGGCATAGCGACTTGGAAATATGGCTTGTGGTACGTGTTGGCATGTGCCAATGGCACGTACGGCCATGTTGACCTAGTTGCAAGTCTTGCAAGCCTAGGGAGCTATATTTGGCATGTGCCAATGGCATAGCGACTTGGAAATATGGCTTGCGGTACGTGTTGGCATGTGCCAATGGCACGTACGGCCATGTTGACCTAGTTGCAAGTCTTGCAAGCCTAGGGCGCTATACTTGGCATGTGCAAATGGCATAGCGACTTGGTTTTGGCGTTGTTGACATGGTGCATAGTGTGCGGCCGTTTGGCATTGTTGCCATGGTGCACGATGTGCGACTTGGTTTGGCATTGTTGCCATGGTGCGCGATATGCGGCTTGATTTGGCATTGTTGCCATGGTACGCGAGTGTGTGGCTTGGTTTGGCATTGTTGCCATGGTGCGCGATGTGCGACTTGATTTGGCATTGTTGCCATGGTGCACAATGTGCGGCTTGATTTAACATTGTTGCCATGGTGCGCGATATGCGGCTTGATTTAGCATTGTTGCCATGGTGCGCATGTGCGGCTTGGTTTGGCATTGTTTCCATGGTGCGCGGTGTGCGGCTTGGTTTGGCATTGTTGCCATGGTGCGCGATGTGCGGCTTGATTTGGCATTGTTGCCATGGTGCGCGATATGCGGCTTGATTTGGCATGGTTTCCATGGTGCGCGGTGTGTGGCTTGGTTTGGCATTGTTGCCATGGTGCGCAGTGTGCGGCTTGGTTTGGCATTGTTGCCATGGTGCGCAGTGTGCGGCTTGGTTTGGCATTGTTGCCATGGTGCGCAATGTGCGGCTTGGTTTTGGAATTAGGGTTACGTAGTCGAAAACCCTAACTGCGGTATTTTGAAAAATACCCCTATTAATTATTTACACCTGAGTTAAATGCTCTTAGTTAATGTGTTGCGGGTAACACTAGATCATGGGGTTTTACGATTTTACCCCTTGTTTAAAAACCACCATCAACATTAACTTTCCAACTTATGCATTTGGCCCAACTATTGTGGTAACTCCTCTCGGTGCACTTAACATTATTATTAGGCACGAAGCAAGTTCATTCCCCTAGTTGTATTTACTCATTCCTCTTCAATTTTTTGAGGTAAGTGTCATCTTCTCTTGCATTGATGCACTTGCAAAACAAAGAAGTCTCTTAAGGAAAATAAATCCTTTTTTTCTAGTTTTATCTTTTTGTTCAACAATTTTTGTCTTTTTGAATTTGTTTTAAAGTTCATTGCTTAGGTAATTTTGGTTCTAAAAATAGGGGTAACTTGATTTTGTTGGACTAGTTTGATTTTCAAATGAACTGGAGTAACCTGATTTTGTTACGGGAAATTATAATTTCGACTAGTCAAAACCACTAGTTTTTTTGAGGTAACATAAATTTCATAATCGCTTGAAATTGTTTCGTCCATCTAGTTTCGCAACTGTTGTGAACAGTTGCAACTTTTCAACGTTGCAATAGTTTGAAACTGTTGCGACCAAAAAATTACAACGGTAATAAAGTCATTGCTAAAAATTGCAATATCGACTTTCGGAACAGAGTGGAACTGTTGTGACCCCACTTTGCAACTTCCACTTACCGTTGCTAATCACTAAATTCGGTGTAGTGGAAGTTTAGTACGATTTAATCCGAATTGGCGAGATTTAATCAAGCAAATCCATGACGAAGAACTGATGCTGTGCGGTTTGTATGAGCTTAAGGAGACGCGTATCAGTCTCGATATGATGAATGAGGGATTGAAAATAGCTTGACGCTATTGAAGATGGTGTTTGCTGTGAAGCTAAGAAGAAAAATATTCGGTCTGTTTTTGAAGTTCTAAATATAGATAAGATGATTTCCTCCGTAGGAATACAATTTGTTTTAAAAAGGACGGGGTCAAGAGAAGATCACATGTTCGATGAGGAAGAATACAAAAAGAAAAAATTAACTGTGGTGTACGTAGGGTTCCTCGTGGACTCGAATATGGCAATGATTGAAGTGGTGACTAACGTTTGTGGCTGTTGGTATGGTTCAATGGTTCAAAGCTAAACAAAGAAGAGGGAGGATATGATGACATTCATGATAGTGGAGAGTAGGAAGAAGAAATAGTTGATGTCATTAATGGAGGATGATAATCATGATTGATCGGTTCTGCTGCGATGGTGATTCATTTTTTGTAAGAATGTAGAGAAGAACTTGATCGATTGATGGTGACTGGATTAGATAGGTATGCTATCCCCACGTATGTTTGGTTTAGCTTAGCTTTGCTGCCATTGACGGATTGGAAAATGGATGTTGGTTTTTCCCTCTTCAACAATGAAGACAATGGATGGTGTGCTCAATAAACCCTGCATTAATGAATAACGCATAGCAGGAGCTCAACAAAATCTGTAGAATATTTGTGATTTTGCAATCAACGCCATTCGGTTAAATTTTGTATATAAATATATTGAATTGCTCGACACATATTGTAAGCATAGTGGTGTAAGCGCTCGTCATCCTTAGAAAGCTCTTTTGCAGAACAAAAGTACATAAATTTAGGGTTTTATATTTTAACCATGACCTGAAAACCACCATAAACACTAACATAACACAAACAATCGGGTTTTATACATACTCATGTAATCTGATTATGGCTAAGAAGTTATAAACCAAAGGCTAAACAATCGGTTTTTGTGGACACATATGTAATCTGATTCTAACAAAAAAAAAGTTATAGAAAAAACGGTTATCCCTACCATAACTGAATCGGGCTATGTAACATTGTCTAATTCTTGTTCAAATTTCTCGAACCAGAAAACACATGCAGCACAATCTGTGTTTGTGACCAAGAATATCAACCGTTTCTAAACACAATCGGTTCACAAGTACATTAACATAATCCGATTCTGGGAAACCCGGAAAATTATGATTTCAAAAATTTCAATTTCTAAGCAATTGCATGTTACTAAAACCTAGTTTATAGGATGTCTTGATAGAATAGTACCGGATTCGACCCATTTCCTCTTCTTGTGCGATAAATGATGTTTCTTCTTCCTCAACTGTTTTCTTCATTTTTTTTTCGAATCGCTTCAATAATTCCGGGATTATTCTCACTAGGAAATTTCCTGTTAGTAGGATGTTTCACTAGCGTTGCTTTCAACATTATATAGAAGAACAAAAAAACGATTAATCGTTTTTGGAGCGTCAATTATCGACGATGTTTTGGTTTCAAAAATAAAAAGAAAAAAGAGGGAGAAGAATAAGAAGAACAATCGGTTTATAGGGGGAGATAAAAATGAATCTGATTTTAGTTTTATCTTATATTATTAAGAGTTAATGGGCGTAAATTAGTAGTATTAATATTTTTAGAGGGTAAATTGGTAGTTCCAGCAAATTTAGACATCCCATATCATTTTCTAACGAGTAGATGAAGAAATCTACAGCTCCCAAATAATCACACTAGGCCCAAACTAGCCATATTAATTATCTCGTCTCCTTTCTTCTTGAGCTAGCAGCCGATTTCTCTTTGTTACCCCAATCATGATTTGGCTTGACTCATAAGTACTTCAATTTTTAATAATAAGGAAAGAAACTTCTTTTGAATCACAAGAACAAAACTTAAATAAAAAGTTAAGAAAATTGGCTACAACGATCAACATTCTCAGATCAATAGTATGCTCACAAACATTAGAATCTTTAGGAAATGGAAAAGAAAATAAAAAATTAAAGAGTAAAGACATGAAAGAAGTTCTATACTGTGAATGATATCGTTTCACATAAAGTAGGCCTTTCATTTTTTCTAATTCTGCCTATTGGGATAGAGCATTTTATAGTTGGCTTCTCCTTTCGAATACTCATCCTTCTATTAACAACAAACTAGCTCTTCTCCAAAGTTCTTATACCTTACTCCTGATCTTCTTTCCTTCAAACTTCAAGCCACCAACACTGATCAACTTGTCATATTCTTGAATGAAATCATTCATCATGTAATATTCAAATTTGTGCACAATATTCTTAGGTACCGAAACAACAACCTTTGCAGCGTTACTATCACCGATGAATGGTAGAAACTTACACATAGCGTCACTGGCCAATTGACTTATATGTAAAGGCTTACCTTCACCAAAATCCAATTCATGGAACCCCAGCATTCTCCAATCAGATATACTCAATTGACTCATATGTAAAGGCGGTACATTTTTCTCTTCGATAATATCAATCAAAGATCTCACATAATCATTACATCGTACTCTTCTTTTAGCATTCTGAATTAGTTCTACAATATGGTTCATCTTAGCAGTCATTAATTCTTTAACTGTCGTTCCAGCACATGCAAGTACAACACCGTTACCGTAATACCCTTTTGGCAAATTTGGTTCTATTTTTGTCTGCATGCTTGTTGGGATGAAGAGTTGGACTATGAGTGATGGAGGTAGATTTAGGGCTTTAATATAACAGCGCCAGACGTGTGCAGCTAGTGCTTCAAATGTGGTGCATTTTAGAGAGGGTTCACATAATTGTTTGAGATGTTGGATATGTGATGGTGTAATGGTTAAGCAAATAGGAGCCAATGTTTGAGATTGAAGATATGTAGGAATATCAAAATCTTGAGTAACGCCTGTGCATTCAGGATGATTGAAGGGTACTTGTAGAGGGTTTCTAGGTTTCAACATTTCCCGGTTGTGGATTGGCGGAATTGGAAGATCCATGTTGGGGTTAGTATGTATGTATGCCCAATCATGGAGAAACTTCGATGCACCACTACCATCGGCCATGCAGTGGTGCATAGCGATGCACATCAACATTCCTCCGCAGCTTAGATATGTTGCCTACATTGGACATATTGTAATTAGAGAACTGAATTATGCAAAATATTGTCTGTTGCACAATAGAATGGTAAAATGGTCTCAATATTACTCATTATGATCTGAGATTAAAATATGTCGGGACTCAAATGAAAGGTAAAAAGTTGCTCGGGCAACTCGAACATTTTTTGATCTAACAACATCACAACCAGCCATAGTGAAATATGGACGACATTAAAGCAATTTAGTTTGCTTGTTCCCATTTAATTTGCCATTCAAAACTTTGACGGTAAATAAAAAGTTAATAATTTTTGGTAAACTACGAAGGTCATCTAAATTTGGATTTCCGTCGAGTCAATAAATACATACCTGAATCACAAGAGGAGGAATATCCAAGCCGCTTTGAGCATCAACTTTAAACAAGAGCTTATCCTTCCAAGCCGTGTTAAGCCATGTATTATCTTTCAAAAACTCATCAACGGTAAAATCCATGAACCCTTCAGCAAGTAAAGCACCTTTACCATTGCAATCAACTTCAAGCCTGTCTTCATTTTCCGCACAATTTCTAACCCTTCCAGCAAATGGATAGTAATGAAAAAGAACTTTAGAAAGGGAAGACTTTAAATCTTCAATAGGTATTGATTTTCTATAAATCCACAGGAGTTCAAAATGATACCTTAGATAATCTAGATTATCTATGTTAGAGAGATATAATGAACATTTTGGAGTTGGTTTTTCAGGGCAGATTAGAACTGGTTGGGACTTGAGGACACAAACTGGTAGTTCACTGGACATCTTTGTTGTTGTTAATGGGGAGATCAAAGCACGGCAGACAATGAGAAAGTGTAGATATTTGATATTTTAAAGAAATTTCTAATATGCATTACAGGCTGAGATGCATGCATGATACGCTGTATGCATCTATCTTAATTAAGTTCTTGCTGTATTTGTTGCAAATTTATCATCTTGCTATATAAGTTGGAACTTGCAAGTGAAATGGCAAAGAACATGAATATGCATTTAAATAAAGATAATCTCGCAATGACGAAAAAGATTTGCAGGACCATTTAATGGGACCATTTTTTTGGTAAAAGCATTTATGATTCTTCATGCGCACACTAGTCTGATCAGAGGCCATCCACACAGATGGCATATAATCATTTCGTTATAATCTATGGCAATTGCACTGACAAATTTGAAAAAAACGCATTCAACTATATTCCATCACAAGCATTGCACTAAATACATTACCATTGGAGCAGATCTATCATATAAAGAGAGAGATACAGGGAGACGGCTAGCAAGGGAGAGAGGACTAAGAGATATTGAGATTTGTTTTTTGAAAGCAAGAGATATTGAGATGGATGTGCAGCAAAAGCAACATAACAACCATGGTGATGAGTCAAGATTAGAATTCAAACTGGTCGGTCATGCCAATTTCATAAGAACAAATCCAAAATCAGATAGATTCGGAGTCAAAAAGTTCCACCATATCGAGTTCTGGTGTGGTGATGCAACCAGTAGTGCTCGGCGTTTTTCATTCGGGCTTGGCATGCCAATTGTTGCAAAATCTGATCTCACTACCGGAAATATGGTACATGTTTCTTATCTTCTCCAATCAGGTGATCTTAACTTAGTTTTCACTGCTCCTTACTCTCCTTCGATAGGGGAAAATCCAATTGGCACTACTACTGCTTCCATCCCTACTTTTAACCATTGTGCGGCTCGATCTTTTTCCGCTTCACATGGTTTTGGTGTTAGAGCAATTGCTATAGAAGTAGATGATGCTGAATCTGCATTCAACACCAGCATTTCGTATGGTGCCAAAGCGTCATCTCCTCCTATGGAAATCGGTAATGGGGTACTCATTTCAGAGATTGAACTTTATGGGGATGTTGTTCTGCGTTATATTAGCTTCAAGAACTCAAGTTCTGATATGGTTTTCCTGCCATCTTTTAAAGGTACGCATGATATGTAATTTTTGTATCGAGTTTGGTACTTTTGTCAACAACCTCACTTTATGAAGGCAGTGATACCTTATGCAATACTTTTGTTAACAACCTCACTTTCACCCCTAATAAACCAGTTATGCTTAGGATAGGCTGTAAAAGTCGCCCTGGGCGCTCGCCTAGGTGCATGAGGCGCCTAGGAAAAAAGGCCCCCAAGGTGCCAAACTGTGACTAAATTTTGAGTGTTTGAAATTTTCCTCGACCCCTAAGCGCGCCTAATACAAGATAGTAAATAATAGGAACGATTAAGTGCATAAATGATTTTTTTTTTCTTTTCTACAATCTGTACAGGTATAGAGGATTCGAGTTCAAAGAGTTCGGATGATTTTGGATTTCGACGTGTGGATCATGTAGCAGGAAATGTATGGAATATGGCAGAAGTTGTAAACTATGTGAAAAAGTTTATGGGGTTTCACGAGTTTGCTCAATTTACTGCAGATGATATCAAAGGCAACAACCAGAGCGGTTTGAACTCGGTTGCATTGGCAAACAATGACGAATCCGTGTTACTGAATATCACAGAACCAGTTTATGGTACAGAAAGAAAGAGTCAGGTTCAAACGTTTCTTGAACATAATGAAGGCGAGGGAGTACAACATCTCGCACTTGGTACTTATGATATATTTAAGACATTGGAAGAGATGCAAAAGAGAACTAGTTTTGGGTTTGAATTCATGCCACCACCACCACCAACGTATTATAAGCATTTGAACAGCAGAATTGGTGATGGAGTTTTGAGTGATGAAGAGATCAAAAAGTGTGAAAAGTTGGGGATTTTGGCTGACAAAGATGATCAAGGTGTTTTGCTTCAAATCTTCACCAAACCTGTGGGAGATAGGTACGTTAACTAAGCAAAATATAAAATGTCTCATCTTTTTGTTGCATTTTTTAAATTACTTTAAATTTGCAATTTGCACGTAGTTTTCAGAAAAAGAAATTGCAAATAGACCATTTTGAGACGGTGAGTTCAAATATTCATTTTCTTTGACATTTCCAGGCCAACAATATTTCTAGAGATAATTCAGAGGGTTGGATGCATGATGGAGGATGCGGAAGGTAATACTGTTCAGAAAGGCGGATGCGGAGGATTTGGGAAAGGAAACTTCGCTGCCCTTTTCAAGTCTATAGAAGAATATGAGAAGACTTTCAATCCATAAACTCAATCAGGTATAGTACTACAACAACAATGTAGTACAACTACTTGGAAGAATATGGTGTCATTCCTAGTCTATAAATTTGGAGTCAGTTTTATGTTTGGAAGTGTTCTTATTTCTTCATTGGAATCACAAACTCAAGTTTGTTCACCATAATAATAATTCGTTTCTCCAAGAATCGACTAATTGTTTTTTTTATTGATTTTATCAGTTTAGCTTTACAGCATATTGGTTTTTTTTTGCCGACACCCACCGTTTAGATCCGACTTGGCATGAGTCAATGTTAGACTGATTGTTTTTTGGTTTGAGCCAGATCTGACTCGCGACCTGACTCAACCTGGATCGAGTCAGCGAATAAAATGCCGGGAATCATGGGAGTGGGACCAAGTCATAGATTCACATATTTTTGAGTCAGTTGAATCAGATCTGACTCAAAACACATTGAATCAGATTCAGACAAAATACATAAAATAAATCAAGTAAATCAATGCAGAGTGAACCAAAAAGCTTGAGTTTATATTTATCTGCAGAGCCACAAGGATAAAAGACATAAGGCGTTTACATTATTGCATGGTTGCCGATTTTTGTCTTCTGCTCGTCTTGTAGGAGCCATAGAAGTAAGAAGTGAAGCCCCAAAGAGTCAGAACCAACGCCATCCCTTTTTCTGCTGGAAAACTCTCATGAAATGTTAACACGGCAGCAATCTGAGAGATAGGAAGAAATACCGCGCTCATGACTCCAGCAAAGAGAGAGGAGGTACAAAATATAATCCCCACTCTTCCGATAAGCATTAGCTGCCAGAATACCATATTTAAAACTAATACGAGGTAGTACGATTTTGCTCCCAAGCCAAATTCACTTGCTTCTCTTTGAATCGCCAGGAAATCTTTGCTTATCAGACATCCAACTGAGGAACTTACTGTACCAAAGAAGCACATACAAAGAAGAAACTGCAACACAATAGGATACGTCATGGCCTGGTTGGCCTTGGCATAAGCAACTTGAGTACTTACTAGAATGAAACCTAAAATTGCAGCCGAAGCTAATGTTATAAAGAAACCCAGAAAGTACTGAGAATTCGTAACACCGGGGAGACGATCACCGGCCCTTCTTATACCAAGCAGTACACAGCCTGTTATTATCACTACAATTGCATTCACCGTGTAAGGAGTAAACTTTTGTTTCACCCATATGAAGGAAATAAATGATGTGAAGACAAGTTGGGTCGTACAAATAAGAGACCATGTTGATACCGGAAGATACAACAAACCATAACAAAACGTAAAATTCAGAACTCCATAGATTATGCCTATGAGTACAGCACAAAACAAAAGCTTTTGAGAAGCAAAGAAGTTGATTCTAAGTAAATTTCGATCACGTCTGGCATAAACGATTGCGAGTGGAATGATTAGTATAGGAAATCCAGCCGTTTGTAACCAACTATAAAACCATATCTTATTACCACCATGTAAGAAATAGAGTCTATTCAGTATAGGTCCTACTGTAAATCCTACTCCCTCCGTCTCTAAAAGATAGGCAAGTTTGTGTGTAAATTAGAGACGGAGGGAGTACTAGATTAAATATGAAGCTTAGTATGAGTAATCCCCGTTTCATTACCTTTGATGAAGATGAATCCTCGTGATCCTCCTGAGTAGGATTATGATTGCATGTCTCGGTTATTCCTCCTCCTTCAATATTGTAGTCGTCTATGCTCATACTGCTATCTCTTCTCTAGATCTCAAGTGTATGTTAACATATATCCTTATTTAAGGATAAATATTGTTTCCTAGTATATAGGATCTTTGCTTTATCACAATATATTTTTAGCTCTATATATTCATGAGCTGTGTAACCAGAATTGATATGATTATCATAATAAAAGAATTATCTTCTTCTCAATCTCATATTTGTGAAGATGGTATCTATGAGCTAGGGTTCTTGAATCATGGGTAGTGATTCAGAATTATACCAAAATAAATCTAAACAAAAAGGGCAGATGGAAAACAAATCTGCTCCTATTATCGTTCAATCTGAAGGTGCATCATTCAAGCCTGGGATTGTTCTTGATGAAACAAACTATGACTTGTGGTCACAAATCATGGAGATGCATATTGCTGAAAAAGAAAAAACTTCTTTTATTATGGGAAGAACAAGAAAACCTACTTGAGGAAGATCCAAAATATGAAAAGTGGCACACAGATAATCAAAAGGTCAAGAGATGGTTGTTGATGTCTATGTCACCTGAAATCATGAAGAGATATATTCGGTTACCTACCGCTAGAGAGATCTGGGATGCATTATCTAAAGCCTTTTATGATGGAGATGATGAGATGCAGGTGTTTACCCTAAATCGACGAGCGTTTTCGGCAAATCAAAATGGCAGAGCTCTCTCAACTTATTATGGAGAACTAACTGAAATCTTTGGAGAGTTGGATCATCGTGACAAGGTGGTTATGGAGAATCCTAATGATGTTGAAGCCTATCGAAAATCAATACGGCGCCTAAGGGTGCATATATTCCTTCTTTGGATTAGATGAAAGTTTTGAGCGGATCCGTGGTGAAATCTTGAGAAAGGATCCTATTCTGAATTGGAATCATGTTATTCACTTGTTCTTCGTGAATCACTTCGACGTACAACGATGAAAAAGAATCGGAAGAAGTTAAACCTCTCGCTATGGCAACTCAAACCTAAGGTACAATCAAAAGGGGTCTTTTCATAGATACTCAAAGACCGAGGTGGACAAGTCATCACTTAAGTGTACACATTGTAATCAATCTGGACATACAACCGACATGTGTTTCGAGTTGGTTGGATATCCAGTTGGTGGGATCAACATATGGAGAGGAACAAGGAGACAAAGAAGAATTCCGTGCTCCAATGGCTTCAACAAAGAAAGGAAAGGATTCCATGGTAATATCTCGCTTCGTAGCAAGGACAGTAACGATGGTAAGTTTTTAAATGTTTCTTCACTTGTTTGAATAATTCATGGATAGTTGATTACGGTGCTACAGACCATATGACATGCGATTCTAAACAAGTCTCTTCTCTTAAACCATCCTTACAAAAAAGTCTCTCTACCGCAAATGGCTCACGAGCTCAAATTATCGGTGAAGGGTCAATATCTCTCCTTTGAAAGTTTAGACTTAGATTCTGTCTTAGTAGTTCCTACATTAGATCGTAATCTCTGTCAGTTTCCCAAATAACTAATACTTTACATTGTGTGGTAATATTTTGGCTTTATTTGTTGTGTTTTTAAGGACATCACAATGAAGCAAACGATTGGTTATGGTGTTAAGCGTGGGAAGCTATATTATCTGGATTTGGTGTCAAGTAGTTCGGATAAACTGCGTCAAGCTCTTCTTGCTGATGGTTACGAGGGGAGAGACAAAAATCTCAAATTTTGTTATGGCATCGACGATTGGGACATGCGTCGTTTGGTTATTTAAAAAATTATTTCCTAGTTTGTTTACAAAACTTGATATTTCTAGTTTTCATTGTGAAGTATGTGAACTTGCAAAAAGCCATCGTGCTTCTTTTCCATTATCATTCAATAAGAGTCCAGTTCCTTTTATGATCATACACTCGATGTTTGGGGGCCATCTAAAACTACTACTCTCGGTGGTTCAAAATGGTTTGTTACTTTTATTGATGATTGCACTAGAATGACGTGGGTGTGTCTCATGAAAAGCAAAAGTGAAGTTACCAACTTGTTTCAAAAGTTCCATAAGATGATTAGCACTCAGTACAACAAACAGATTCAAGTTCTTCGTAGTGATAACGGTGGTGAATATATGGATTCGACATTCAACATTATTTAGAGGGACACGGAGTTATTCATCAAACTACTTGCTCTAATACGCCTCAGCGGAATGGAGTAGCAGAGAGAAAGAATCGTCACTTATTGGAAGTGGTCCGTGCTTCATTAATAGAAGCACATATGCCATTGATGTATTGGGGAGAGGCACTTACTTCGCAAAGATATCTTATAAATCGAGTGCCATCCAGTACCATTGTGTTTCAAACACCCCATCAAGCTCTTGGTGAAGTAGTTGTGTCTCCAACTGTTCCTAATATTCCGCCTCATGTGTTTGGTTGTGTAGCTTATGTTCATCTGCACAAGAATCAACGTGATAAGTTGGCTCCTAGAGCTACGAAGTGTGTATTTGTGGGATATGCAACAACTAAAAAGGGATATCGTTGCTATCATCCTCCAACCAAAAGAATGTTTGTTACTATGGATGTTGTATTTCATGAAGATACTATGTATTTTTCATGTGAGTCTGAACTTCGGGGGAGTACCATAAGGAAATTCGGACTCTTAACTATGATGAAGATATATCGGAAATCGATGTCTCGTTATTGTCAATTATGATGATATACCTCAAGAAAATTTTGATGAAGGTTCTTCAAGAGAAGAAACGAAAGTACAAAGATTGGATCGTCTTTGTCGAGATTCAAGATGAGGTTATGATAGAAGAGATTCCGAGTCTACGTTACCTCGAAGATGAAACACCAAACCAATCGTCACTACGCATGTTCTTGAAGAATCAAGGAAACAACTTCCACAACGTATAAATAGAGGTATTCCTAAACCTAGATATGAACCTGAAATCTCTAGTAAGGTTAAGTACCCTATGAGTCATTATGTCTCTCACCATCGTTTGTCTAAAGCTAATAAGGCATTCGTGAATCAACTATCTCTTGTTTTTATTCCTAACAATGTGCGGGAAGCATTAGCTGATCCAAAATGGAGAGCACCATAGAAGAAGAATTGAGGTCCTGTTTGAGAATGATACTTGGGATTATGTTGATTGTCCAAAAGGAAGAAAAATTGTGGGGTGTCGTTGGATTTTCACCATTAAATACAAGGCAAATGGTGAGATTGAACGTTATAAAGCAAGATTAGTTGATAAAGGTTACACCAAACTTACGGTATCGACTATACGGAAACTTTTGCTCCAAAAGAGCGAAAATCAACACTTGTACGAGTCTTGTTATCGCTTCTTTGCAAACTTGGATTGGCCTTTGCGGCGGTTTGATGTAAAGAATGCCTTCTTGCATGGTGAATTAATCAAGAAGTTTACATGGAGCTCCCACCTGGTATTTCGGTTCCGGGATCTCATGGTAAGAAGGTATGTAAGCTAAACAAGTCATTATATGGACTAAAACAATCTCCCGGGGCCTGGTTTGGAAGATTCACCAAATCTATGAGAAACTTTGGATATCGTCGAGTAATTCTGATCATACTACGTTCATAAAGAAAAGGAAGGATAAAATTACTTGCTCTTATCATATATGTAGATGATATGGTGGTAACAGGAAATGATCCAGAGGAAAGGAAATCTTTGCAAAGATACTTATCAAAGGAATTTCAAATGAAAGATCTTGGTTCATTGAAATACTTCCTTGGGATTGAAGTTTCTCGATCCGGTGAAGGAATTTTCTTATCACAAAGGAAATATATTCTTGATCTCGCTAAAAGAAGTGGGCATGTCGGCATGTCAACCCGTCCATACACCTTTAGAAGAAAAGGTAAATACGTGTATTGAACCCGATCAAGTTCCTACGATAAAAGAAGATATCAAAGACTTGTGGGGAGATTGATGTATCTATCTCACACAAGGCCAGATCTTGCTTATGCACTCGGTGTTGTTAGCCAATTCATGCACAATCCAGGTGAACAACACATGAATGCGATTTACTTATTTTGAGGTATTTGAAGTCTGCTCTGGAAAAGGAATTTTATTCTCTAAAAATGAAGATCATAGAAAGGTTGTGGCATATACAAATTCGATTATGCGGGAGAAATCGATGGCGAGACGTTCTCTGCGCGAGGCTACTTTACCTTTGTGGGAGGTAACTTAGTTACTTGGAGAAGTAAGAAACAAAATATTGTTACACGATCAAGTGCGGAGAGGCTGAATTCGGAGGTATGGCGGATGGCATTTGTGAAACCTTGTGGTTAAGGCTTCTCCTTAAGGATTTGGGGGCTCCTCTCAAGGATCCTATTATTCTTTATTGTGATAACAAAGATGCGCGTGATATTGCTCATAATCCTGTTCAGCACGATCGTACTAAACATGTTGAGGTTGACAGGTTCTTCATCAAAGAGAAGGCGGACAACAACATTATTGAGCTGCCACCTGGTTCGATCGAAGAACAACTTGCGAGATATTCTCACACATGGAGTGTCAAGCAAAAAATACTTGGTTTTTTCGGACAAGTTGGGCATGTGTGATATCTATGCACCAACTTGAGGGGGAGTGTTAACATATATCCTTATTTAAGGATAAATATTGTTTCCTAGTATATAGGATCTTTGCTTTATCACAATATATTTTTAGCTCTGTATATTCATGAGCTGTGTAACCAGAATTGATATGCTTATCATAATAAAAGAATTATCTTCTTCTCAATCTCATATTTGTGAAGAGTGTATTCACAGAAACTCACGTCTCTAAGCAATGCAGCACACGTTGTGAGAAGTGATAACAGGGGGATAATAAATGAGTTAAAGTCGATCTCAATGAAGCAAGAAGTCTAAACAATTCATTTGAGATCTGCGTTTGACTATTAATCGCCTTAAAAGTCAGAATGCCTGTAAATTATTCACCAGGGGACAGCGTCTCTACTGTAGAAAGTTTTTGATGATAATATTAATTACTCCAAAAATTAAAGTAGGCAGAAAATTCATAAAAGTAATTAAAATGTACTCCCTCAGTCCTTTTTTACTCCCACGGTACCTATTATATAGGCGGAATTTTGAATTTTCTTTGTACCGATAGATAAGCCGAGTCATATTTTTAAGATAACTTTTCTCACAAATACCCTTATTTATTGTACATAAAAAATTGTGTTAGTAATAAGACAAAGGGTAAAACAAGAAAAAACATGAAAAATGATGAATTCAAGGTAATTTTCTTAATCTAAGAGAATTGGTCCCTTTGCCTATATATGTTGTACGAATGGAGTAATAGGCTGGTTTTGCTTTTTAAAAAAATTAAAGAAATTAAGAGAACTAATCATTGCAAGTGGTCCTCATCATACGTGTCAATAAAAGAAGTGAAGTGAAATGGTCCCCATGACACTTGTCAGCAAAAGAAGTAAGTGAAATGACCCATATGACACTTGTCATCAAAAGAAGTTAAGAGAAAAGTGGTCCCACATGACTTTCCCAATTAAGAAACCAGCCTATTTTTTTGAAATTTTTATTTATAGAAACCAGCCTATTATTTGATAACGGAAGGAGTACATTACAGACGCACGTCAAACAATTCTCCAAAAATGCAAATTCAAAGACAACACGTTCATTTCATCTGATATAAAAATTAATCAGATTCATTTGCCAGGGGCGAAGTTTGTAGCGTAGTTCCAGGCGTTGTTGGCGACGGGATCGGCCAAGTGGTCAGCCAAGTTTTCCAAAGGACCCTTTCCGGTCACAATTGCTTGAACAAAGAACCCAAACATGGAAAACATAGCCAATCTCCCGTTCTTAATCTCCTTCACCTTCAATTCAGCAAAAGCCTCTGGGTCATCAGCTAAGCCTAATGGGTCGAAGCTTCCACCTGGGTAAAGTGGGTCGACGATTTCACCTAGTGGTCCTCCTGCAACTCTGTAACCTTCAACTGCTCCCATCAAGATAACCTGTGTTGCCCATATAGCTAGGATGCTCTGAGCATGAACCAAACTTGGATTACCCAAGTAGTCCAATCCACCTTCACTGAAGATTTGCGAACCGGCCTTGAACCAAACAGCTTCACCGAATTTAACACCATTGCGAGATAACAGTTCAGGGAAAACACATCCAAGAGCTCCCAACATAGCCCATCTGCAGTGAATGACCTCGAGCTCACGGTTCTTTGCGAAGGTTTCTGGGTCAGCAGAAAGCCCGGCGGTGTCCCAACCGTAATCACCTGCAAATTCACCAGTTAAGTACGATGGAGACTCACCAGAGAATGGCCCCAAGTACTTAACACGGTCAGGACCGTACCATGGACTAGCTGAAACGGTTTTTGGCTTTGAGACAGTTTTTCTCATGGAGATTCTTCCTTCACCGAAAACTTCAGAGCTGGAAGGAACAAGTGCCTTACCGGCAAATGTGGGTGAAGAGAGAGCCATTGTAGATGCTGCCATTGCTAAGTACTGGATTATTAGCAAGTTAAAGTGCGAAAATTAATTATAAATGGTTGCAAGATGGATGATGTCTGTGGTTCTTGCTGTTGCGGTGTTTAAATAAGAGATTCGAAATGGCAAGGATTTTGGATAAGAGATCTTAAACTGTCTTCTCATTGGCCATATCTAAGCCATGAAGCAAAACTCTTTTGTTGTATGTACAGATGATTGGTTTCAAACTCATAACATTCAAAAATCTGCTTCAGGACAGATCAGGGGTCATGTTAGCCAATGGGAACGTATGGACTAACGCAGTTCAAAGATGATTAAGTATATCCCTCATCCGTTATCCCTTACAGATTTCCTTTATGAGTTTACCAAAAAAACAAAAGGCAACTTCACTAGGCTTAGCTTTCAAAAAAAAAAAAAAAAAACTCACTAGGCTTATGATTTCGCAAGCCCAAATAAAAAAAATATAAACAAGTTTTGAAACTTTGCAACTAACTAGACTTGTTTCTAAATTTCTTAATCATATGCTATAAACTCTTGATTATTGTCATGAAGATTTTTGATGTGCAATGAGTTTTTTCTTGTGCTGATCTTTTTATTTTGTGGTGTATTTTTTTCTCGCTCCTTCTCTTAAAATTCTAGCTCCACCCTTTAGTAAGTTACTTTTTAGAGATGCTAGTTGGTCAAATTTGAGTATTTGAGAGCACCAAAGACGCCAAAGATTCATGACCTATTTTGTTATCTCAAGACAAGAAGTTCAGCAAAACAAGACCTTGCACAATTAGAGATGGTTCATTAGACAAGAAATTTTATAGATAAAAGTACAAATAATACTCCTAGGTAGGACTTGTTTTTTCTTTCTTTTTATAATGGTGTTTTTGATCTCTATCTAATACTTCTTCTATACCACATATATAGACGGAGGGGGTCAATTCCGTGGATTAAGAGTATGCCTTGAACTCATAATTTTTCAAGTTTTTTCATGTTTTACCATTGATCCTATTCACAACACTATTATCTATGTACCCTAAATAAGGGCATTGTGGAAATATTTATCTAGGAAATTGAACTTCGTATATATAGGTACAAGGAAAAATACGAATTCCTCCTATATAATATAGGTATGGAGGGAGTAAGTGTCAAACTAGTTGGAAATTTACAATGACCCTTTATGTTAAGTTTACTTTTTTTTCTTTAACTACCTTTCGGATATCATTCTTTTTTTTACGGTGAACCACACCTTTTTTACATTAGTTGAATGCCAAAAAGTCAAAAAATAAGAGATTACAGGTTTAGACCCAAGACCAAATCTAAAAAGAACAAAAACAAAGCAAAAACCAAACTAACTTGCAGAATCTGTACTAAACTATATCTTGCATGTCAATGCGTTTAAGAAACGAAGCCTCCCATGTTTATTACTCTTTCAACAACACCTAAATTAGCCTTGCTTATGTATCAGCAGTGAAGTTGACTTCTCTAATGCAGTGACAATATTATTTTTTTGATAGGGGCGGTGACAATATTTAATATCCCCAAACTTCATAATCGTATTGACCCATCATGTTCTTACATGCCAAGGCACTACGTACACCTCTTCTAAAGTCTTTAATCATTGACTTGGAGTCTAACGTAGCATTATACAATAACATTGATTCGATTTACCAGTTGATGAATCAGGGACCAACCGAAATATAAATTGAAATAAAAAACCAGCTGACCCCCAGATTGAACTAAAAAATCGCCAATAACACAAACTAGAAAACCAAATTTCATATTTGAGAATCGTGCTTGATTTAGTTTTTTGAGATAGCAGGTAGCGAAAAAACCCTAATTTCTACCCAAACCTCCAGCAATAAAATCCATATCGAAAATTCCATTAAACTTCACCCAGAACTTCATAAAAAATGGAATCAAACCAATTATTTCTAATACGTATGTAAAAATTGCTGGTCAAGATGAATCAGTATTTAAGAGAATAAATTTTGAACAAATTCCACCTGATTCTGAGTTGGATGTTAGAAAATCATCATCCAATCTTTATTCTAGCAGCAACAGAAGTTAAGGAAGAACGTCAGTAGCAACAGAAAATGAATTTATGATGGCGTTTGTGATGAAATTTGAAATTACACCCAAGGATCGACGATGTGAGGCTTTCCTCTCGATGGTACGATAGTAACACGGGAAAACCTGATGTCTACATTGTTATGGTTTGATTCAATTGTTTGGCAATAGAAAGAAGATCTTACTGAAAAAGCAGGGGTCTAACAACCAAACCCAATATTTTGTTTTGGCAATATGTATGGAAAAAATCCAATATACTTTCAAGAGAATCAACTAGACAGTCAGACTCAATCTTTAGAAAAGTATATCACCGTGGCTATAATATTCATGAATTGATTCGAGTGAATCAATATCGATTTTGCTTCAATTGTGTCTTGTATACTTCTATGAACAATTGAACAACTCTAGAACTAGTTTCATTTGATTCATTTGAACTAGTTATGATAAAGATGAATATGGTTGATATGAAAGTGTTCAGATAGCTAACTTCGGTTAATCTGTTGTTGAGCCAACAAAGGTGTACATGTTTAGGTACAATTTTTCATATCTAAATGATGTCACTTTTAATTTGTATGTAACAAGCTAAGTTCGATCTAACAGTTGAAAGATATTAGCTTGAATCTAATTAGGTTTTCATCTAACGGTGAATATTGAATGCTTTGTTAACAAGGTAACATTGATTGAAAACCACATTTTGAAGACTATATAAAGGAGAACTCTAAAGAATCGGAAACCTAATCCCCACACCTCTTGTGTGATACTAGTTGCGACCAGAGTCGATTCTCCTTTAACCTTAGGTTTTTCTAAAACCATGTAGGTTAACGACTTAAAGACTTCATTGGAATTGTGAAACCAGAGCCAACTATTTTCAATATAGTTACGTGTTCTGATCTTGCTGTTTTCTATCGTATTGAGTACTATATTCTATAAGATTGGCTCGAGATTTAACCTACGATAGGCAAGATAAAAAGTAGTTACAAACATCTTCGTCTCATCGCTTGTGATTCCAAAATATCTTGTTACGCTACCATACGATTAAGATTATTGTGAGCTGATTCATATTTCTAGGTTGTTCTTCGGGAATATAAGTCTGGTATATCAATTGGATCATGTTCGCCTTGATTTATCAAAAGACGAAACAAAACTCATAGGTATATCTGTGGGAGACAGATTTATCTATACAATAGACTTTTCTGTGTGAGACAGATTGGTTTATCAAGTCTTCGACTTTGGGTCGTAGCAACTCTTAGTTATGGGTGAGATCAGCTAAGGGAATCAAGTGCGTAGAGTCCTGTTGGGATTCAGAGACGTAAGGAGCGCAACTGTACCTTGATCAGTTTGAGATTGGTTAGAGCTCAGCTATATTCCAGTATGAAGTTAACTTGGAGTAGGCTAGTGTCTGCAGTGGCTTAATACAGTGTGGTGTTCAAATTTGGACTAGGTCCCGAGGTTTTTCTACATTTGCGGTTTCCTCATTAACAAAACTTCTGGTGTGTGTGTTATTTCTTTTCCGCATTATATTTTCTATATAATTGAAATATCACAGGTTGTGCGTAAGTTCAATCAATTGTGAATCCAAACTTTGGTTACCCCCAATCTTCATGACTCAGGTTCCAGGGGCGGTGTAACCTTTTCCCTGAGCCACGTTAGAGATACCCCCTTACATGACGCACTTTAGGTACTTTGCCTCTTACGAAATTTTATTCGCGAACTAGGGTGTAAGCCATGAAGGTTCGTCTCATTCTGATTATTTTGTCAATTCTTTGTTATATGTAATAGGTACACCCTACTATGACGCACTTTAGGTACTTGCCTCTTGCGAAATTGTTGTTCGCGAACTAGGGTGTACGCCATAGTAAGTTCGCCTTTTTTTTTTTTGCATTTGTAAGCTCTGTTGTAATTTCACAACGTATTTGCCATTTGTAAAATATATGTTCTTCTTCTTCATATTAACTCTTATATAACTCCATTTTCTCCCTTCGCAACATATTTGCCAAAATTATTTCATCGATCAATAAGCACAGTCAATCTTTAGATCTCTTACATTTTCTACTTTCTGCCTCTGCATCCTTGAATTTTTCTGTTGTTTTCCCATCTCTTGCGATATTATCGCTACTTCTTTTCTTCAACAAACATTGATTTTGCAGCATTTCTTATTCTCTCCCTTCTATAGTATCTACCATTAATCTTTCACTTTTTTGTTTTTCCTTGATATTGTGTTTCCAATCTTTCTTCTTTGCTGCTCTCTTTTCGCAGGATTCTATGTCAACTTCATAACATCTTTTCCCTTCTATCCAATCTCCTTTGATAATGCCAATACCAGTTGGATGAGGGAATTTGATGCATTGGTGAAAAGTCGATGCTACACCTAGAATTTTGTGTAACCAAGGTCGCCCAATTAACGCGTTGTATGGGGATTCCACATCGACAACACAGAATAAAATTTTAGAAGATAATCCCTTCAATGGAATTCTCATATGAACTTCTCCCTTCGGCTTGTTTGCAGTACCATTAAAACCATAAATTTTATAGGTTGAAGGTATCAAATCTGCATCTTTTCCTCCAATGGTTTTATAGGTGTGATAAAAAAAGGATATTCACAGAACTCCCTGTATCAATTAAAATTCTATTTATTGCCCATGAGTTTTCCGCTCCATCATCTTCATCATCACTAGGTTTTGGGTTAATCTCCAATCTCACCACCAATGGGTTGTCATGCATTTCTTCACCTTCAGGTACTTCTTCCGCAGTAAAATAAATGATCTGCTTCTGCCATTCTTCCAGTGGCGACGTCTTCGCCGTATTCATTATTTATTTATCATTGGCATACCTTGCGAAAACCCTACTGAGAGTAATATCGTGGAAATCTTCAATTATTTTGTACGAATGTACAATAGAGTTACAAAACAAATTTTTTTCTTTTGCCCCAACTTCTATCACAAATGTTTCACGTTCTTTTGTTGTGTTTTCCCGTGAATTTCTGGAGGAGGTGGTAATGCTTGAGGTTGAGCTTTCCTTACTAGAAAATGATTTAATTTCCCCTGATCTATCATCCTGAGAATGATTCTCTTTATATTTCTACAATCATTTGTTGTATGTCCATGGAAATGGTGGTAAGAGCAAAATTCATGGCTTCGCAGGTTTGGAGGTGGTTCCTTTCCCATGTTCCATGGTGTTGGTATATTTTCCATCAAGATTATAGCTTCCCAAATTTTCTCCATGCTGGCATTCAGAGGTGGCATCTCAATTTCTTCCCACACTATCCTGCGGCTTCCTTGTCCCTTATGATAATTTTTCCTATAACCTCCATAATTTTCTTGCGGCTGATCGAGTCTTTGGATTTTGTTATTTCCACCACGATTATAGAAATTTCTTTCTCTCTCGTATTCTTCTTGATCACGACTCCCCATAACTACTAACTTCTGCCGATTATCACCCACTATCATCTCTGGGTGTGCTTGCGATGTGCTCGCCACTGTATTTATCAATTTAGGTAACAAGATTGCATTCGCTGCATTTGAATTTGTGTTCGAAACTGGGTATGATTCCATCTCATTTTGTTTTTCTTCGAGAGCAATATATTCCTCCTGCAATTCTCGCAGCTCAGTCATTGTGATTGTGTTCTTAATTCTGAAAATTTGTATGTATAACAGATTGGTTGCGAACATAGTATTAATGAATGATAAAATGAGATATCTCTCATCAACACGACCCGCCATGTCGCTACACATTGTCTTCCACCTCACGGTCAAATGTTTCAAACTTTCGCCAACTCTTTGCTTTAATCCAAATACATCTTCAATGCCAGGTCGCGAGAAATTGTTACTTATGTATGCCCCTAAGAATATAGCCTGTAAATGATTGAAGGATGCTATAGTATTCTTTGGCAGACCTTCAAACCATTTCAAAGCTTCTCCTGTTAAACTTGATGCGAAGTATTTGCAAAATATAGCATCATGATTTTCCCATTGTAACATACATCTCAAGTAAGCTTTGATGTGTTGTATTGCACAAGTTGATCCATCAAAAATGTTGGTTAGTATAGGCAAATTGCATTTTAGGGGTATCCCTTCTAATTGTATTTCTCGTGCGAATGGAGTTTTCGCAGCTTCTTCTATAGCTTCATCCAATTGTCTCCTACCTCCTTGTTTTTTGTTATTTAACATCCCTCTCATTTCCGCTAGCTCCCTCAAAATTTGTTCATTTACACTAGAATTTGCTTCCACTGGTCTTTTTAATTCCGTCTCTCTTCTTCTGCGTTCATATTTCTCTTCTTTCTTTGCGATCTTCTCTTTCTTGAATTCGCACACCATTATATCTCTCATTTTCTCCTCTTTGCCGTTGTTCAATTCTCCTTTGTATTCTATCATATTCTTCATTGATATCACTATTATTGCGATTTCTTTCACGCCTCCTTTCTCGATTATCATGATTGTTCTGGCGAATTGCCTCTTGTAGCTCTTGTTCTTCCATTTCTGCTCTTAATCTTTCCCTCTCGTGAGCTAGATGTTCTTGCTCAGTATAATGTCTTTCAATTTCATCTTGAATTGCTTGGTGATTTCTTTGTACTTCTCTCCCATGTAATATTCTCCGTCCTTCTTCCTGATTTTCTCCATCCTCTCGACCATTTTGCCTCTGACGATGTCTATTCCTCTGATTTCCATCATTTTTCCCATCTTGGAGAATTTCACCATGTTGGATATAATGATCTTCCCTTGCTTCTCTTCTTTCGCGGCGTTCCTCATCCGAATTTTGTATCTCTTCTTGAAATTCTTCGTTAGCATTTTATACAGGCACATTCCGTCTTACTTCTTCCCTTACTGATCTTGATCTTGTAGCGCTTCTTGACTTTATGTTTTGTAACCTCATATTTTCCATCCTTAATTCATGATTTTGCCTTGTTAAATTTGCACGTTCCTCTGTTTCTAACCGCCTTTCTTCGCGTATTGTTTGTCTCAATGCCTCTAACGCTGCAATTTCTTCGTTTCCATGAATCATTCCTCCAACCATTTCTTGACCTCTCTCCTCCTGTCTATTATCTCCTGATTATTGCTCTTCTCCCCTTTCATCTACAGAATCTGATCGCCAAGTGTGTACGCTCACTCTGTCATAATCCTCAGTTCTATTTTGTATTGGTGTATGCTGAATCGACAATTGAACCTGATTTTCTCCATTATTTCTTGTATCTACTCTTGATGATTCTCACATTTCATTTATTTCTTCTCCAGCAATTCTCTTACTCCTTCTAACAGTTGTTGGTTGTTTTGATACATATCTTCTTCTAGCCATTCTTCAATCTTAAAATTGTTGAAAATTATATGAAATTCTTTATCTACTACTCCAAATTCTTCCAAATCACAATATCAATCTTCACTAATCCCTGTTTCTAGCGCCATTATGTAGTTGTAGGAAATCCCACACTACACCACTCACAAGAATCTACACAATCAAATCATTTTAAGATGAACAATTATAATTTTTATTGATCAAACTCACAAGTATTACAAGATGAAAAGGAGAAGAGCTAAAGAATTGCAATCACTCTAAACTTTCTCTCTCCTAATGACTTGCTCAACACTCGAATAAGATCTCCCCTTTCTAAAGTCTACTTGGTCCTTTATATAGGACATTACATAATGGAGGACATCTAAGCTATCCTTTATTTTCGGATCTGGTTTGCGACATCCTCGCAAGTGTACACATGTTCAATCTCGCGACACTCCTCAATCTCGCTACATCTTCACATCTTTCTCGTGTTTTGGCTGTCGTCATCCATTACGTCGTTTTTACTTTCATCCCGCGATGTCTTCGCAATGTGTTGTTTATGGATTTCGCGAGAATCTTGGTGTTGCGATATTCTGATCCTACAACAGTGGTGTAGTTTTCAAGTGGTAAATAAAGTTCGTTCAAAGACTCATAAAGATTTAGTTTCAGAATTTAATAATAGAAAATATATACAAAAGATGTCACAACATCGAGAGGTACTGAAACTCAGGATTCCACCAATTCTTATATTCATATGATTCAAATAATAATTCTAGACATTCATAGCTCAAGTAATTGACTCTAATTTATTACCGAAAGTAGATTTTGAAAGTAGTAATTTTATATCTAAAGCATGAGACATCAAAACACTTAAGAAAGCATGACCCATCAATTGAAATCACAATCACTCAATAAAAATCATATATCAATTAAAAATCAATGCAATAAGTCATGAAATCATTAAATAGAATTACCACACGCGTGAAGAATGGCTTCCTCCATTGTCCTTGTGTTGGGGTTTAGCTCATTGGCTCAAAACACGTTCAAAAGATTTTTCCATTACTCAAAAGGTGTTTTATTGAAGAAAATAATATTACAGTCGATTTGCAACAGATATAGATGTTACAGAACCACTGTTACAAGGAATAAGACTGCAAATGAACGATAGTTCTCTCGGTGTAGCGAAACTATGATCGTCTGTGTGCGTCAATGTTCTTCGTCTCCTTCTTCTTCAAAGAAGCGTGCAGAAATTGACTACAGCTCCCTGAACTTCTTTTCTCCACCTCTGTTCGGTCCCAGACAACCCCTAAATTCCCGACCACCTCTATTTTGACTCCCTCGACCTATTTATATCTTTACAGGCTATAAAAATATCGAGAATATCTCTCTTTTTCTTCTCTCCCAAGTTTCGTAACTTCATGTTGTTTTCTTTACTTTTACGTCTCTTCTTTTCGCTTGAGTTTCTCCAAACTTTCCTAATAGATTGATTACAATCCCACAGAGAAGATATCATCCCTCTTTCATCAAATAATTTCCAAATATACACCCAAAACCCGTAATACTCTTACTTGCCTGATTAGTCGAGATCAAGAGAAATCTTCTTTCCTTTTCGAATCAGAGAGACATACCATTCCTGTTTGAACGAACCAGGCCCAAAACAACGACCAGATCCGAGTAAAACTCCTCCAAAGTCTCACTTCTCTCCAACTCAATCAACAGATACCCGAGTTTTTCATCCTCCCCTGTTTCTTCGAAAATAAGATGAGAATTCCCTTTTTAACGCAACCAACTTCCATACCAACCCTGTTTGGTCTCCACAACTTGATACCAGTCCATATCCATGTAAAAGTCCGACAAAATCTTCATCATTTTCTCGCCTGAAATTACGGTGAATATCTATCTTCCTGTTTTGCTCCAACGTGATTCTGCAGCCAACTCAGATCGACCCAAAGACATATATCAGCCCTGTTATGCTCTAAGAAGTCCAAACCAGAAGTTTCAGTGGTTGAGTCTCCATGAAACGTGTTTAATTCTCGAACCCTAGTTCTTTCAGGGAAGAAACAGATTTTTCCGCCAAACTAGAAATTCAAATATTGAAGATGAGTGCCCCTTATCCGGACTAGGGGTGTGAATAGCATGTGGTTACCCCTTATCAGCTGGGTGCCCCTTATCCATTTGAGGGGTGCCTTTAGTAATTTTCTCCCACGAGCACAAAAACCACTTATCGAGCCAATTTCGCCACAAAAGCTTATTTCTCCAAAAACACCTACAAAAACATAAAATAATTAAATAACTACAAAATCGAGCACTAAAAATACACCAAATTGAGACCAAAATAGACACATAAATGCGTATATCAAATACCCCCAAACTTATTATTTGCTAGTCCTCGAGCAAATCTAATCTACAAAATCAAATCCTAACTCACTGTCGCAGGCATCTTCGATTGCATTTAGCGTATGCAACAAGCCTTTAAACCCCTAGGTGGCCCTAGTGGCCGAGTTATAGTCTTAGGAGGGTTTACCAGAGATATACCACACAAAACCTTCACTCCAAACCCTAGCTATTTACGCAGAACCTTGGAAAGCACTAAAGAATCTCCTTGGTTGGCATACTCTCATTGACTATCGGAGGAAGTACCCTGATGCGAAATTCCAATTGATGTACACGAGTTCGCACTCAAGCATACTAAAATTCATATATAAGTGACAGAGCTCTACTCAGATAGTTTCTGGACATCATAACCGGAGTCAACCAATCACATAGATAGATTAAGAAGATGGATGTAGAGATAAATGTAGATGGTTTTGATGTTGACTAAGGTGAATAGTGTTTCTCGTATCTGTCTGAAGGCAACTGCCAAAATGAACCTATCCTAATGGACTGAGATACTGGTCTGGACTAATATCAACACACTGGCATATACTAGGGAACCAGTGATCGATAATCCTAACTCTAGGTCAACACAACTGGCATATACGAGGGTTCCAGTGGTCGACTTTATTGAATTTATTCTGATTGGTCAGATGGTCTGGTCTCAATTTCCTTTTTTTTTTTTTCCAACTTTTTCCATCTTTTTTTTTTTTTTTTTTTTTGTATCTCAATCACTCTATTTCACCCTAGCAGTGGTAACAACTTGAATCGTGAGCCCCACCTAATCACTTAGACAAACATATTTTTAACAAAAAAAAAAAAAAATAGAAGTGAAAAGGATTCAACGATATATGGCGAAACTACCATGTTTTTTTTTTTTTTAATTCTAACACCTGAGCTCTGTGCTTTTATGAATAGACTCTTTAGATGTTTCCATCTAATTAGATTGGTTCCTCTACTCCTACAACCAAAATGTTTCCATCCACTTAGATTGGTTAGTGCCGTTCTTAATAAGCATAAATTTTTAGGCTCTGGAGTTTAACAATGCAACTAAAATGTTGCTCCCATACCCCCAAACTTAAATCTAACATTGTCCGCAATGTTCTAAAGATAAAATTAAAAGCATGAACAAGGAGAAACTGTTACCATTTGAAGTAAAAGAGTTAAGGAAAGATATTACCGTGTCACATGAATATTGGGTTACCTCCCAAGAAGTGCTAAGTTTAATGTCTTAGACAGACATAAGAAAGAACAGCCAGACATAAGAAAGAATTAATCACCTCATATCATAAAGCAATAACTGAAACAACTGTGGATCATCTGCATCAAAAAGTGTTAACACAGATAAAAGGAATCTGCAACAAACCAATAATAAACATAGCACACCCTTGCCTAGTTTCATGTTTAAGACAACTACATCTAGTTGTGGTTCAGGTTCAGGTTCTATAAAGGGGTCTAAATAAAATATTTTCATGGGCTGCACCTCTTCATAAGTAGGATCCGAAATATCAGGTTCTAAGGTATGGAAAAATTTAGAAGCACACAATAATAACCTGAATAATTGAGGATCCTCTAAGTCAAACACAGTTGACCATAATGAGAGTGGTGGTCATTCTTAAGAAAATGTGTCAATTCTATTTTCCTAAAATAATTAGGTTTAGTCTTAGAACTTAATAACTGACACATTTTGAACTCATATGTTCCCACATTTTGAACTCATAATTAGGTTTACCACATCAACTAGGGGATGGGTTTCTAACAACTGAACTTCCTTATGGACATCACTAGGCTCAGGAAAACGTGTATGAAGATAATCTTTTAAAATGGTTGAGGCACATATGTCAAGTCCCAAATGAGGGACCTTTCTAAGAGTTAAAGCACATGGAGAATGATAATCACCCCCAAACTTAGAGTTTTCAGTGTCTCTAGAAAGACTAGTCACAACTTCCCTAATTTCAAGGTCATCTGATTCCTGAAAATGGTCAATTGATTCTTCTAAGTCAGGTTCATCCTCACTCATCTCTACGAGTTCATTTTCTTTGTCTAAGACTAATGTTTCTAAATCGCTAGACTCTAAAACAATGTTCTCATAAGAAACTCGTTTCTCAAAACCATTATTAGCTTCGTAATCAAAAGAAAATACTACATCGTCTAAAACGGGGGTATCTCTAGTCAAATCCTCGTCCTTTTTAATAGGTGAATAATTATTAAAATTATTTGGATTTGAACTAGAAACATTATCATTATTAAGATCAATTAGAGTAACAAATTCCTGATCACTATGCCTACTTATTTCGAATTCTTCATCAACACTATCCTCATCATAATCATTATTATAATACCATGAAAATGGTTGAACCTCATCTAAACAAGTAGTGTTACCAATTTTATCCTCGTCATCTTGATTATGCAAATAACTATCCTCATTTTCAAGGGTATTATTGGAAACATTGTATTGGAAATCAAGATTATTTCGAGCAATTCTTTCGTTCGTCTCAACTATCATCTTGAGGGATTCCTCTATAGAAAGTTTTCTTTCGTCATAAACTAAGTTATTCATCTTAGCTATCTTACGTGTCGACTCCTCTAATTTCCTGAGGGACTCTTCTAAAGGAGAAATATAAGAATTTTGCTCATATGACTGGTGCGTGTGTGGATAGTAATTGGGCTCATCATGGTATGATCCATAACCTTAAAAAGGTTGATGTTCCCAACCACTATTCACACTATGGTCAAAGTAGTAACGTCCATTTTGAAACTCAGTCGGGTATTCGTTGTATTGGCTATTGTAATACCAGTTCGACATTCTATTGCAGGGGTGTGAGTTGTCACACAAAATAAAACCCTCTGACAGGAGATTCGTGGGTGGATAGAGTCTTACCTCCCGTTCCAGACGGGCGATGAACCGTTGAAGTCGACTCAGTCCACCGAATCCTATGTCAGTGTACGAACCCGAGGGGCCGAGACAGTATCATAACTATCTTCCTTCCCTGCAAACAATTTATATTTAATTTCAACCCTTCCTTGGGGTTTTAAAAATAATGTCCAGTCCAAAAAAATAAAGTCCAAAAAGTGTCCAAAAATAAAAAGAAAAATTACAAAAATACAACCCTATTTACAGTTTCTAAAAAAAAAAAAAAAAGCTATATACAAAATCTTCTTCTTCACTCCTTTTGAATTCCTCTTTTCTTTCCTTCTTTGGAAGATGCTTTCCTTTTATAGCACTTTTTTTTTCCTTGTAGCTTCGCTTCAAATCTGAAAAGAATCGAAAAACAACAAAACGCGTAAAAAAGAACAAAAAATAATAAAAATAAACCTAAAACAAATCTAAATACAAGTCCGCGTCGGCGGCGCCAAAAATTGGTGTAGTTTTCAAGTGGTAAATAAAGTTCATTCAAAGACTCGTAAAGATTTAGTTTTAGAATTTAATAATAGAAAATATATACAAAAGATGTCACAATATCGAGAGGTACTGAGACTCAGGATTCTACCAATTCTTATATTCATGTGGTTCAACTAATAATTCTAGACATTCATAGCTCAAGTAGTTGACTCTAATTTATTGCCGAAAGTAGATTTTAAAAGTAGTAATTGTATATCTAAAGCATGAGACATCAAAACACTTAAGAAAGCATGACCCATCAATTGAAATCACAATCACTCAATAAAAATCATATATCAATTAAAAATCAATGCAATAAGTCATGAAATCATTAAATAGAATTACCACACGCGTGAAGAATGGCTTCCTCCATTGTCCCAGTGTTGGGTTTAGCTCATTGGGATCAAAACACATTCAAAAGATTTTTCCATTACTCAAAAAGGTGTTTTATTGAAGAAAATAATATTACAGTTGATTTGCAACAGATATAGATGTTACAGAACCACTATTACAAGGAATAAGACTGCAGATGAACGATAGTTCTCTGGTGTAGCAGAACTGCGACTGTCTGTGTGCGTCAATGTTCTTCGTCTCCTTCTTCTTCATCAGCAGAAGTAGGAAATTGACTACAACTTCCTGAAGTTCTTTTCTCCACCTCTGTTCGGTCCCAGACAACCCCCAAATTCCCGACCACCTCTGTTTTTACTCCCTCGACCTATTTATATCTTCACGGGCTATAAAAATATCGAGAATATCTCTCTTTCAGGAAATTGACTACAGAGAAGATATCATCCCTCTTTCATCAAATAATTTCCAAATATACACCCAAAACCCGTAATACTCTTACTTACCTGATTAGTCGAGATCAAGAGAAATCTTCTTTCCTTTTCGAATCAGTGAGACATACCATTCCTGTTTGACTGAACCAGGCCCAAAACAACGACCAGATCCGAGTAAAACTCCTCCAAAGTCTCACGCCTCTCCAACTCAATCAACAGATACCCGAGTTTTTTATCCTCCCCTGTTTCTTCAAAAATAAGATGAGAATTCCCTTTTTAACGCAACCAACTTCCATACCAACCCTGTTTGGTCTCCACAACTTGATACCAGTCCATATCCATGTAAAAGTCCGACAAAATCTTCATTATTTTCTCTCCTGAAATTACCGTGAATATCTATCTTCCTGTTTTGCTCCAACATGATTTTGCAGCCAACTCAGGTCGACCCAAAGACATATATCAGCCCTGTTATGCTCTTAGAAGTCCAACCCAGAAGTTTCAGTGGTTGAGTCTCCATGAAACGTGTTTAATTCTCGAACCCTAGTTCTGCCAGGGAAGAAACAGATTTTTCCGCCAAAATAGAAATTCAAATATTGAAGATGAGTGCCCCTTATCCGGACTAGGGGTGTGAATAGCATGTGGTTACCCCTTATCAGCTGGGTGTCACTTATCCATTTGAGGGGTTCCTTTAGTAATTTTCTCCCACGAGCACAAAAACCACTTATCGAGCCAATTTCGCCACAAAAGCTTATTTCTCCAAAAACACCTACAAAAACATAAAATAATTAAATAACTACAAAATCGAGCACTAACAATACACCAAATTGAGATCAAAATAGACACATAAATGCGTCTATCAAACATCCTAGTATTATCAATCACCTCACAATAATCTTAATTGACTAGCCAAACAAGATATTGTGGAATCACAAACGATGAGACGAAGATGTTTGTGATTACTTTTATCTTGCCTATCGGAGAAATTAATCTCGAGTCAATTATTTCAATTATACTCAATACGATAGAATCGGGCAACATCAGAACACGCAACTACAAAGAAAATAGTTGGGTATGGCTCCACAATCCCAATGAAGTCTTTGAAGTCGTTGACCTACAAGGTCTCGATAGAAACCTAAGGTTAAAGGAGAATTGACTCTAGTTATGCAACTAGTAACACACAGGAGGTGTGGGGATTAGTTTTCTTAATTGCCAGAGTTCTCCTTTATATAGTTTTCAAATCAGGGTTTGCAATCCAAGTTACCTTGGTAACAAAGCATTCAATATTCACCGCTAGATGAAAAACCTGATTCAACCAAGCTAATGTCTTTCAACTGTTAGATCGAACTTAGCTTGTTACACACAAATGAAATGTACCCTCATTTGGGTTTATGTAACCATACCCAAACGTGTACACCATGTTGGTTCAAAAATAGTTAACCAAGGTTAGCCATATGATTAATCTCATATCAACCTTATTCATCTTAACCATAACTAGTTCAAATGACTCAAATGAAACTAGTTAAAGAGTTGTTCAATTGCTATATTCTCATAGAATTATACAAGAACACAATTGAAGCAAAATTGGTTTGATTCACTCGAATCAATCATGAACATTACAGCCACGGTTTACAAAGATTGTATTCCTTATTATATAAATGTTTATGTTCATGTTCAAAACCGATTTTAGAACTTTAACCTTCAAGTATGCAAACGCGTACGCATACTTGAATTACCCGGACTAAGATTGAGTTACGCCAGTACGCAAACGGGTACGCGAACTTTAAATCCTAACAGAAATTGTCGGACATGAACATATACGCCAATACGCAAACGGGTACGCATACTTAGGTTCCCGGATTTCTCAAACCAACATGTACGCAAACGGGTGCGCATACTATGGTTCCCGGACATGGATTACATATGTGCAAGAGTGCACAACATGACATATCCAATAATTGTTAAGTGTTCTAAACTCTTATTTCAATCATTCAAACTTTCTTAGAGGATGACAATAGCCGTTTTCACACACTATTAGCATCAAAGCAATTTTCAAGTTATTGAAATAATCATAACGAAATATTCCAAGACAACACCAAATGATTGTATCACACAAACCATGTATGATTTTACTCGGCAATTTTCACATGATATAAGATGAACTCGGTCGAAGCGAAAGCTTGCCAACACATATTTCGAGAAATATGTAAACGAGATAAACTCAACTAGAAATCTCAAATGTGTATATAGAAAACTATATCGTAATCCGACTTATGTCTCAATATAAGAGATAGAGTAGAAATAGACTTTCCAAGTGATAGATGAGTTTAAGTCTCCACATACCTTTTGTCGATGAAGTTCCACAAACTCCCCTTAGTAGTTCTTCATCTTCAAATGATGAACGCCGTGAATTCTAAGCTCAACTACACAATCTATGTCATAGTCTGAGACATCTATAAATAGGCTAGAAATCAAGACTTATAGTTTTGATCACTAACATTGATAAACATGCTTGAGATAGCAACGCATGCGAGTTCGACCGAGCAATGCTCTAACATCCACAATTAGATGAATCTTTGAAATGTGATTGACATATCAAGATATACACCCTGGTTAGGATGAACCCTAACCGAACCGTGTACAAAGACATTGTTCATAAACGGTTAGTAGAAACTAGCCGATTGAACCATAAGCTAGCTTAATTATTTTCATAGACACTTAAGCCTTTTAAGTTTGAATCACAACTATAAATTATAATGTGATCAATCATGTCTATGTATTGTTCTTAGATATTTATTCAAATACTAATTATCACAGAAATAATTTTATGTGCCTCAGAAAATATTCGACAGGGCAAGTACATGTACTATACCTTGTTCGTGACTATCTTTGTCATGGTACATGTACCGGGTATGTGAACCCTTAGGACAAATATAAGTTCTGGAACATACAGAACTTTTCCGGTTTGCGTACCGGGTAAGGATACCACGCCGGTTTCAAAACCAGCAGTTCCTTTTCGGTATGCATACTAGGTATGCGTACCATTCTAGGTTCACGAGTTCACAGACTTTTTGTGGTATGGATACCGGGTATGTGTATCACTAAGTCGCTTCCGAGGTACATGTACTACGGCTCCGGACCTATAACAGTTTTCCCAGTTTGTAGAACTGGTATGCATATTTTCTTGTATCCTAATTTTTTCAGATGGCAGCGTCGAGCGGTATAAGGCTCGATTGGTTGTTCTTGGTAATAGACAAGTTGAATGGGTGGATTATCATGAAACATTTGCTCTCGTTGGTAAAATGGTTTCTGTTAGAACATTCTTAGCAGTCGCAATTGCTCTTGATTGGAAGTTACATTAAATGGATGTTCACAATGCCTTTCTACATGGGGATCTTGATGAGGAAGTATATATGCAAATTCCTCCAGGTTATTCGACAACTTTTCCGGAAAAAGTGTGTCGTCTTCATAAATCATTGTATGGTCTTCTTCAAGGTCCACGTAATTGGTTTGCTAAGCTTGCAGATGCCCTTAATTCTTTTGGGTTTGTACAGTCTTATGTTGATTACTCTCTATTTACTCTACAACGAGGTGAGAACTCCAATCATGTACTTGTTTATGTTGATGATTTGATTATTGCTGGGAATAATCTCGGTGCTATTGCTGCTTTAAAACATATCTAAGCCGGTATTTTCATATGAAAGACTTGGGTAATCTTAAGTATTTTCTTGGTATTGAAATGTCTCGAAGGGCTGATGGATGGTTTGTTTTTATCTCAACGAAAATATACATTGGATATACTTTCTAAAACCGGGCTATCTTAGAGACAAACCAGCTTATTCACCTTATTGATCAACATCATCACTTAGATCTAGATGATGGACCTTTATATTCTGATTGATCTCAGTATCGTCGGCTTATTGGACGTTTGATTTACTTGACTGTCACGCGTCCTGAATTGTGTTACTCGATGCATGTATTGGCACAATTCATGCACTCTCCTCGGGTTTCTCATTGGGAAGCTTCTCTCCGAGTACTTCGTTATCTAAAAGGACGTCTTGGTCAAGTGATTGTTTTACGCAAGTATGGTGCTCTTCAACTCACTGCTTATTGTGATTTTGATTGGGCCTCCCCCTCTTAGTCGTCGTTAAACTTCAAGTTACTTTTTTTTTTTTTTGGGGGGGGGGGGGGGTCACACTATATCTTAGAAGACAAAGAAGGAACACACGGTATCTTGTTTCTTATGCAGAGGTTGAGTATCGTCTCATGGCTCATACTTGTAGTGAGATCACATGGCTAAAGGCAGTATTAAAATATCTAGGTGTGATTCACTCTTAGCCTATGCGCCTTTACTGTGATGGTCAATCCTCTCTTCATATTGCTGCTAATCTTGTTTTTCATGAACGCACCAAACATATTGAGATTGATTGACATTATGTGCGCGATCAAATTCAGTATGGTGCTATTGTTACTTCTCATGTTCTTACAATTGCTCAGCTTGCAGATATTTTCACCAAAGCTCTTGGACGTCCTCAGTTTGAGCAGCTTCTTTGCAAGTTGGGCATTCGTGATCTCCATGCTCCAACTTGAGGAGAAGTGTTACGAGATATGTATTTATTGTGTATATTGAATATATGGTTACATATTTTGTTAGTTAGGAAAGATATTATTACGTGCACTAGTAGAATATGGGGTTATGGTCACGGCTGTCGTTGTCACGGTTTAATCTCTAAACGTGACTAAATGTCTACTTGACACGGTGTTTTGAAATCCCGTGACCATTCATCATATCTTTAGTCCCGGGTTCTGTACTAACCGTGTCTCTAAATTCGTAGTTATTTAATGGTCTCGGAATATTATATGACGCGTGTCTAAATCATTAATGTATAAAATAATTAATTATACACGTCTCTCATGTCTAACTGTCTCAAACTACGATCATGTACGAGAGAAAATCGGAGTGAATCTGGTGGTTGATTAATCTCAATCCCATATCCCCAACTGTTGCACACCGTAATGGTGGGACTGAAGATTCGAGAAGGAACACCCCAGTTTCCCCACTAATTCCGTTTCTTTTTTCCTTCTTTCAAAATCACCATTTTCTGTTTTCTCTTCCCACAAATTTTCTTAGATCCAGAGAAATTAGTTCCCTCTACAGTCGGAATACTCGGAACACAAAAAGAGAAAGACAAAGCGGTGCAGTTTCATGGTGGTAAGTTCTATTTTTATCCTTGATGTATGAATATGGCGAACCCAGATTGTTTGTTTTCTCAGGGTTTAATTACCTGCTGCGAATCATGACTTTGGAGTTTCGGTTGTATAGGGTGGAAGGGGAAGATTGGATCCTCCTTGCAACGCTGTGTTATTTGTTGATAGAGAATTATTGGGAATAAATCATGTTTATAAACGCCGAAAATTTGTTAATAGAGAATGGTTGGGAGTAATATATGTTCATCGACGATGAAGGTATGATAAGTGGGTATTTCGTTCTCCTATTTCGGTTGTGATGGTATATAGTCCCGCAGTTTACTGTATTTTGGGTTGTTAATGTAGATTTTGCATGTTTCATTTTACGTGAATTTCGGATTGTTACTGTTTCCAAGTAATTTATGTTATTCAGAAACTCTAGAACTTTTTTTGGGTTCGCTCAGTTATTAACGGTTGAATTTTAGGATTCAAAGACTTGGGTTTCAATCGTTTTTATTTATTTTGTTCAAAGTAGATCGTTCGATTGCTCAGTGGAGTCTTCTTGATCGTAACACGGTAGGTTCTGAATCTTTAAACTAACTCATCTTTTTCTTCTAGGTCTGACTTATGTCTAACCTTTTAAGATTTATTTTCCTTACTTTCGATATTCTGAGTTTCTGTATATCTAATTTTGTGTATTTTGATTTGCCATGGATCCACTTGATGTGCTTGAGAAGACGAGGCATAAGCACTTAATACTTGGGATGAGCTATTCTTTTGCTGTCACTACTCGATATGGATTATGGACCTTCTTTCTGATATAGTATCAGAACTAGCACTCTTCAGTTGTTATTGTTATTTTTCGATGGCAGTTAGTGGTTGACACTTCTTTATTTATTCTACTCTTAGTACTTTGGGGAATAGCCTATATAAGCCTGTTCTTTGCAGAGGTGAATACTGTTCTCGCAGTTTTATTAAAGCGTTTCGGCTATTTCCTTTCCTCTTGCATCATTCTGATATAGTTGAAGAATAAGCATATGAAGCTCACTGGGTACATTTTTGCTTATAAATTTTAGAAAACTATTTGGTCGATCTATACTATAATTGCTTAACCAAAAAATATTCCTTTTAATTTTGATAGGACACATAAGAGACAGGTCTAGTTGTTGAACATCATTTCTCAGAAAATGTTACTAAGGGTAATGCATCTCTTCCTAATCTTTTTGAAGTCTTGTCAAGTTCCATCTACTTATTATATATTACCATTTTATGTACTTAGTTACGGATATTATGTAGTCTTATTAGTCTTGTAATTGTAACTACAAGGACTTGAAGCATGGTGTTCTGCTAAAACTGAAGAAGATGAAGATAACTATCCCAGCTTGGCAGTGCAATTACAAGATGCTTGTGAAGTACCTAGTAAGAGTGCGGCAGGCTCAAAGGTATATCCTGATTGATTGTTTGCTCATTTCATTTGCAAAACAAGTTCGGTGTTCATTTTAGAAATTTTGGATCACTCTTAATCATCATTACCCACTCCTTTTTCAATATTGCATCTGGTACTTTTAGCAATAAACTTATAATACATTTTTCACATTGCAATATGAGGATAATATCCTCGGGAAGATTCTTAGTTGGTTCTTAGTTGGTCAATTAATGACGATTTTTTTAAAAATATCAAGTTTGATGATTTCGTAGATTCTTAGTTGGTTCTTAGTTGGTCAATTAATGACGATTCTTTTAAAAATATCAAGTTTGATGATTTCGTTTTCGATTGTGCAAGATTGTTTAGAGAGTAATGTAAGCTCACCAAACTTTTACCTTGCTCAACTCTTCTTGTATATTTTGAGGGTGCTATCTTGGTACCCTTTCTTACTTATTTATATTATCTTTGCCTTTTTCAAAAAAAAAAAAAAAATCCTTGGGAATATCGGGTATATTAGTCAGTTTGTCACATTGCATTACCAATAGATCCATTAATTGCTATGATAGGACAAATATCCCTCAATGACACTAAGTGGTAAGTAGGTCATTCATCCAATTACCTTCTAGTTTCCCTAATGATACTGTTATAATTTTGAATTGAGCCGGTGAATTAACAAAGTTTTTGTTTTCAAAAAGGCAGGGCATATTTATACATCCATGATGTATTTATTGGACAATCAAGTTTAGAATTTTCTGTTTTTACCTAATTTGGTTCTTTGTGGATGCCACGAATGGTAGTTCCCTCCTACTGAAGTTATACTTGCATTCTCGATCATTTCAGTTCATCTTTAATTGGGAGTGTCGTTGTTTTGCTCTAGCTTGATGGCATATGCACCTGTAAATTTCAGGTAGCAGACGTAAAGAGTTTACATCTTTTGATTTACGCACAAGACAGTACAACAAACTTGAATTCAAAAGTTCTTGACGACAAACGGGAATTTCTGGATATCTTATCATTCCAAGTACTTTCAGCATATAGAGATATCTTCATCCATTTTTTGTTCGTTCAAGTTAATAGTGTTGTACGTATTTAATGATTTATGGAATATTCAGGGGAACTAACAACTCCTAAATTGCACCCAAAATCTATGTACTCTGTGACTTGAGACGGGAAAACTTCACGTTGTGGATGTATTGATGTATTGCACCCAAAATCTATGTTCTATTTACTGTTAGCTACTTCTTTGTCTATTTTCGTTTTTAATGTATATCAAATGGTTGACCATCATACAAACTCGTCACGGGGTAAAATGTAAAACGCGGCCAGTGAGAAAATTTGGACACGGTGTGAGGTGTATTCCGTGACCAATGATCAAATTTGGACACGGTTTTCATATAAAACTCCGTGACTAACGAAATTTTGGTCACGGTGAATTAACGAGACTATAAACATACTTTTAGCCTCGCAGGCTTTGGTCACGGTTTTCCAAAAATGAAATACCGTGACCATAGACCTTTGGTCACGGTAATATACCGGGGCTAAAGGGACTTTTTGTACTAGTGGTGTAGATTTGTTTTTGGATCTCTACCTATTTAGTCGCATGGAAAACATGTTTGTAACCCAAGCTTTTCGATAATAAGTAATTCCAATTTTTCTGCCATGTCGCTTCAAATTCATTGTAACCTCGAATTTCCATTAATGAAAAGATTCCTTGTTTATCGATCAAAAAATAACAGGGGTTAGTGAATTAGGATTTTTAGAGATATCGAGAGAATTTTTTTATATGAGATTTGGGGAGACTCTCTATAAGTCTATTGATTTTGGGTGACTCTCTGAGTGATTTTTAGGAAATCTCAGTGAGTCGTTGAGACAAATATATAGGAATTTTATATTACATACTTCAAATTAGAAGGAAAAATAATTCAAAAATCATTGTATAAAACTAATATATAATAAATAATTCATAGATTTATTTATTAATATAAAAAGATGGAAGAGTATAATCAATGAAAAATTGTAATTTAGGAATTGTGACTATTTTGTCAACCGAAAGTTAAACCAAATTGAACACGAACATAATGCATCGGTTGAGATCTCGCATAATATTATTTTTTATGATATGCATGGAATTTATTATAACTTAATTGTTAATTTTTTGAATATCCTAAAGTCTCTACAAATATCACCTATTTTGGAGAGACTTTGTTTAAGCCTTTTATGGCATATTTTCACTTAAAAGTCTCCAAAAGTCTCCCATAACCTTAAATCATTGATTTGGAAATCCAAATCCAATAACAGAGAATTCTAGTGACTTTCAGAAAGTCATTATCCAACAATAGAAACTCTCATAGATTTACAAAGACTCCCTATCGACTAACAAGAGATTTGGAATGTCTTCAAAATTCCCTATAAATCTCAATTGACTAACCCCTGTAAAAGTTTTTAGTTTCTCACATTATTTGCAAATTAAGATCCTAGTCATAGTGTTTGCACATGGAGGCTCCCATAGATGGATAAGGCTTTCATACATTAATAAAAAGAGCAGTTGAAGAAGATGCGAAAGCTAGAGTAATATCAAATCCAAATTGGTAAATTATTACACCAATCGGTAAAGAACACTAGATTGAACGAAGAATAAAATAGAAGAAATCAGATACATGATAGAGACTTAAGTAACAAATAAAGAAAACGAAAATTATCAACTGATTAAGCAAGTAAGAATACCACATAATCCAAAATGTACCGCATTGAAGCCGGCTTGACTAAGACATATGCATGGTCTAATACAATTTATTGATCGACTTAAATAATCCTTACTTCCTTGATTAAATAAATCTCGCAACAGCTTCCTCTATATTGTTTGGGGGTCATGCATGGGTGTGCCATACATAGGCCACGGATAGTGTATGTGTTAGGACGGCAACTTCATTCAGTCATCAAAATTTAGAAAGTAGTTATCTGTTTTTTTCTGCTTCAGAACCTGAAGTACTAAGCAGTCTTTATCCCCTTTCTCTTGCTCTCTATATATAGTGTTCAACCCAGTGTCATTTCATAAACCATAACATTAACATCTTGCTCGCTACTGCTTAGCTAAAGTCTTTATATCTTCTGCTTCTTTATTTTCATTTAAGAATTTGTAGGAATCCTTTTCAGATTTTCCGATATGGCAAACTCTAAAATCATACTTTTATTGTGTCTCTTTGCTTTTTCTTTCTCTCGTGTCGTATTAGCCTTTGAGCCAAGTCCTATACAGGATTTTTGTGTCGCTGACAAAACTTCATCAGGTATATATGTAGCTTTTACAGTCTTAATTTCCTGTCATCTCTCTCTCTTATTTCAAGTTTCCCCGCTAATGTAATTAATCGACATTGCAGCACGCGTGAATGGTATGGTGTGCAAAGACCCAAAACTCGCTGAGGCAAATGATTTCTTCTTCCCCGGCCTCCATATTCCAGGAAACACGTCAAACACTCAAGGATCAAAGGTTACCCCAGTTAATGTAGTTCAGATTCCTGGACTGAACACTCTCGGAATTTCCTTGGTACGCATCGACTATGCACCATGGGGTATGAACCCTCCACATACGCACCCAAGAGCTACTGAGATATTGACAGTCTTGGAAGGCACTCTTGAAGTTGGTTTCACACCTCAAATCCCGACAACATTCTAATCAGAAAGATCCTTCAGAAGGGAGATGTGTTTGTATTCCCTATAGGACTCATTCACTATCAACGTAATATTGGACATGTTAATGCAGTTGCAATTGCAGCCTTGAGCAGCCAAAACCCTGGTGTTATTACTATCGCTAATGCTGTTTTTGAATCGAAACCTGATATTGGTGTGGAAGTTCTCACAAAAGCCTTCCAACTTGACAAGGGTGTAGTTCAATTTCTGCAAACAAAATTCTAAACAAGCAACAAAGTAGAAGTGAATCTGGAGAGGAAGATGCAGCTGCAAGAAGAATATTATTGATGAATGAGTACTGTTTGGGTCCTTTCCTAGTGTGTGTTTGTGTGTGTTCTCATTGGTGACTATGTTATGAGAAATATTCTGGTCTAGCTAGAATGATGTTGTGTGTTGTTTGTACTGTTAGTCTGTTACAGTTGTATCTGTTAATTATTACATTAATTTATGTGATTTATTTATGTTTCAGTATCAGTACTATAATCATATGTTTCAGTACTATAATGATAAGGTGGTGGCATTATTTGTTGAACAAGGTAGTGACTTAGAAGTAAAATTATCCAAATACTGACAGATATACTATTCAAAAGACCACTCTGTATACACTCGGTTACACACGGACTGAGCCTAGTAATATCTGTGATGAGATAGCTTTTGATTTTACGAAGACCAAATAGGTAACAACCCAAGTTTGGAAGTGAAAAAGTTGATTGAAATTGCAGTGGAAACGCCAGTGTAGATAAGATAGAAAAAGAAATCTGTGGAAAACTCCAAATGAAGAAACAAGAATTACTCCGGTAAGGCACCCCGGACATCATCAATCTATTCAAAGGCAACAACAAACATATAACCAGTTACAATCCAGAACAACAATATAATAAATTATTAAACAACCATTGTAATCACAGATACCTCAGTGATTACAAATTTACAATGAATTCATACATAATAAATTAGTAAACAAATTCCCTCTTCAAATGATTTTGTTTTTTTGTGTTTTCAAACATTTTTTTTTTCTTAGTATTCAGAAGTAAGAAGAGGTAGTACTCTACCAATGTATAAACAGTAGCCTGCTATGGCAAAGGTGGACGCAAAATTGCCTTATCTACCATATACCACATATTTTTTTTTTTTTTCATTTGGTTGCCGGCATCCAATAGCTTCTGGCTGCAGTTTCCTGTACACTCACTGAATTGCTCTTCATTCAACAGTCTATCTGTCCTCAAAATTTTCAACCTGTCTTCATCTCTTGGTTATTTACGTATCAGGTTGTCGCCGACTTTCCAATAAGATTTGTGATTACAGCAAGTAGACAGTACAATCGACTAATGACTAAGTCCATGCTACTGTAATACAAATTTGTTGAAATTATTAGTCCCACATGGTTGGGTTATTTAAGATCCTGCGGTTTATAATCTAATAGGGCCTCTCCACTCATCGCCAATTGGTTTTGAGTTGGATGCCCATATTCTAATATGGTATCAGAGCAGGCTATTTGTGTCGAGTCAGTTGACCGCACCTTTACTCGCGTCACCCAATTTAATTGTCCACGTGTTTAGTCCCACATGGTTGGGTTATTTAAGATCCTGCGGTTTATAATCTATTAGGGCCTCTCCACTCATTGCCAATTGGTTTTGAGTTGGATGCCCGTATTCTAATATGGTATCAGAGCAGGCTATTTGTGTCGAGTCAGTTGACCGCACCTTTACTCGCGTCACCCGATTTAATTGTCCACGTGTTTGTAAGACCCGCCGAGGCTACACGTGAGGGGGCGTGTTGAGATTATTAGTCCCACATGGCTACACGTGAGGGGGCGTGTTGAAATTATTAGTCCCACATGGTTGGGTTATTTAAGATCCTGCGGTTTATAATCTAATAGGGCCTCTCCACTCATCGCCAATTGGTTTTGAGTTGGATGCCCGTATTCTAATATGGTATCAGAGCAGGCTATTTTGTGTCGAGTCAGTTGACCGCACCTTTACTTCTGCGTCACCCGATTTAATTGTCCACGTGTTTGTAAGACCCGCAGACTTTAACATGGTATCAGAGCAGGCTATTTGTGTCAAGTCAGTTGACCACACCTTTACTCGCGTCACCCGATTTAATCGTCGACGTGTTTGTAAGACCCGCCGAGGCTACACGTGAGGGGGCGTGTTGAGATTATTAGTCCCACATGGTTGGGTTATTTAAGATCCTGCGGTTTATAATCTATTAGGGCCTCTCCACTCATTGCCAATTGGTTTTGAGTTGGATGCCCGTATTCTAATATGGTATCAGAGCAGGCTATTTTGTGTCGAGTCAGTTGACCGCACCTTTACTTCTGCGTCACCCGATTTAATTGTCCACGTGTTTGTAAGACCCGCTGAGGCTACACGTGAGGGGGCGTGTTGAGATTATTAGTCCCACATGGCTGGGTTATTTAAGATCCTGCGGTTTATAATCTATTAGGGCCTCTCCACTCATTGCCAATTGGTTTTGAATTGGATGCCCGTTTTGAGTTGGATGCCAATTGGTTTAGAATGAAACTTTTGATCGTGATGGATGTAGTCTTTTAACATGGTATCAGAGCAAGGTGAGAGGGAGAGAGGAGAGGAAGAGAATTAGATGTTTTCATAAAGAGTTTTGCAAAGTTGGAATAAGAAAAAAAAAAAAAAAATCGTGCTAAGTTTGATGATAATAGTGAGCTGAGAAGAAGGCAGTCTTATGTCGCTGCTCCAAGACTTGTTGAGTCAAGAAGGAAAGAGTTACTGCCGTTGATTTGTTGGAATACCGGTGGTTGATTGATGAGACATAGGAAATTTGGGTTTATGAGAATCTGAGTTCGAGTTTTGTTAGGGTTCGGAGCTAACAAAAGATGTTGGATGTTGTTATAAAGTTTGGAGCAAACCAGTGACAACTAATAGGGGTTTCCGAATTCTGGCGAGATATAGAAGAACACCGGATCAGCGAAAGCTCCGTGTAAATTTATCAATATAGTTTCTGATCGAAAAAAAAAAAAAAAAAAAAAAAACTGCGAAGTTCTGATGAGATGAAGAAGACGTTGTGCTGTTATTTATGAAGATTGAGAAGGAAGATGGTTTATGGTAGTTTTGGGACGAAAGAAGACATGGACGTGCTGCTGCCATTGACGATGCTATGGAGCTCGAGGGAAAACATAGATAGTGACGTGCATCTCGGTTAATATTCGGGATCACAGGAGAATGGAGATAGGTTGTGATGGAGTTGGAACTCGACATTGATGAATGGGTTTGCTGCTGATCACGAAAGGGATGGTGGTGATCGGTGTTGGTTGAGCGAAACGGATGGTGTTGATATGGAGCGAGTTTGCTCCAAAGATGAAGGAATTCGAATAAGGAGCAGTTGCGGTTAATGGTGACTTAAAGAAAATAGAGAAGATGCAGACAAGATGTTTGTTTAAATGCCCGAATGGTTTGCAAAGTGTGTGAAAAAAAAAAAAAAAAAAGAAGAAACAACAAGGTTGTAAGAAAGAGAAGCAATCACCAAGAGGTGATGAGAGAAAGAAAAAAAAAAAAAATAGATTAAAATCCTATGAGTTGTCGAGAGAGTACTACAAGAAGTATTCTACTGAAAATATGAAGATAGGACCGAAATGTCCCTAAACTACGAAGAGGACCGTAATGTCCCTAAATTTTTATTGGGACCGAAATGTCCTAAAACTACGAAGAGGACCGAAACGTCCTTAAACTACGAAGAAACTACGAAGAGGACCGCAATGTCCAAAAACTACGAAGGGGACCGAAATGTCCCTAAACTACGAAGAGGACCGTAATGTCCCTAAACTTTCATTGGGACCGAAATGTCCTAAAACTACGAAGAGGACTGAAACGTCCTTAAACTACGAAGAAACTATGAAGGGGACCGAAATGTCCTTAAACTACGAAGAGGACCGAAATGTCCCTAAACTACGAAGAGGACCGTAATGTCCTTAAACTTCCGAAGGGGACCGTAATGTCCTTAAACTATGAAGATGGGACCGAAATGTCCAAAAACTACGAAGAGGACCGAAATGTCCCTAAACTACGAAGAGGACCGTAATGTCCTTAAACTTCCGAAGAGGACCAAAATGTCCTTAAACTACGAAGATGGGACCGAAATGTCCTAAAAATATGAAGATGGGACCGAAACGTCCTTAAACTACGATGAAAACCGAAATTGGCAGAATTTTTCACAAAAGCGTTAGGGAAAGTTCAGTTTAAATTTCTTTTGTCCAAGATGGGCATTCGTGATCTACATGCTCCATCTTGAGGGAGGGTAATAGGAAATAATATATGATAGTCTATATTTAGGAGATTTGTGAGAGTTATATTAGGAATGTCTTGAGAACCAAGTTTGTGGTTGTATAAATATCTTGAAGGATTAATGAGAAAGATACACCGAATTATTATCAATGTAGTTGTACATCAAATTATACAGATTAATGAATAATTACAAGAAGACTACTGGCAATTAAATGACCAAGTCAACCTAAGTAAATATTGAAGCTTTATCAATTAGCTTTCTTTCTTTCTTTTTTAACTAATAATGTATTCAAGGAGAAAGGGTCTTAGATAATATAACACCCACAAAGATCACACAAGAAAGCAACAAAAACAAAAACAGCTTAAATCTACAGAAAACTAAAGCCGGTTACTAAATCATCATGATTAAGCAATTGCATGGGGTCACATGAATTAGTATCTTAATTGTATGAGGCAGGACGGCAAGTTTGTATTCTATCAGCAAAACATAACATAATAATGATAACTTCATAACATGCTGTCCATGCCAAAGCTTGTTTAATAACAAAAAACCAGAACCACTTAGTACTCAACTTGATTTAAGAACACTGCATGTCCTTTACAGTTTAAACATTTTCTCCATTCCTCTGCTATTTTCATCAAAAATTATGGCAAACCACAGCAATATTCGTATACTGTGTCTCTTAGTTCTTTCATGCTCCATTGCATTGGCTTTTGAACCTAGCCCTTTACAGGATTTCTGCGTTGCTGACAAATCCTCATCAGGTATGTATCACTAGACCCTACCTGCTACAAAAGCAAATTACCGATTATAATTTAAGTTTGTTGAGCTAATTTTTTATTTCTTGCATACCTATTCTAAAAAGATGTTTTTATGCATAATTAACAGCACTCGTGAACGGTATGGTTTGCAAAGACCCAAAGCTTGTTGAAGCCGGTGATTTCTTCTTCAACGGGCTCCATGTACCAGGAAATACATCAAACACTCAAGGATCGAAGGTTACTCCGGTCAATGTAGCTCAGATTCCAGGACTAAACACTTTGGGGATCTCCTTGGTACGCATTGACTACGCTCAATGGGGCATGAACCCTCCACATACTCATCCAAGAGCTACTGAGATATTGACAGTCTTGGAAGGCACCCTTGAAGTTGGCTTTGTCACATCCAATCCTGACAACGTTTTGATCAGAAAGGTCCTTCAAAAGGGAGACGTGTTTGTATTCCCTATAGGGCTCATTCACTATCAACGCAATATCGGATATGTCAATGCAGTTGCAATTGCAGCTTTGAGCAGCCAAAACCCTGGTGCCATAACTATAGCCAATGCTGTTTTTGGATCAAATCCGGCCATTAGCAGCGAAGTGCTTACAAAGGCCTTCCAATTGGACAAGAGCACTGTTACTCTCATTCAAGCAAAACTCTGAATGAAAAACTGAAAGTGATGATACAAAAGAAGTGAGTTTTCATATTTTTCTACTGTGTACACGTTTGATTAATTTGTATGTTTTCGTTTGAGATTCAATGATTTGTTTATCTTCCAGTTTGTATGCTGAACAAACAATAGTTACCACTGGTAACTACTTGTTTGTTAATTGTGATTGATGTGTCAAAGAGTTCTAAATTTGTTTCCTGATGAAGTGAATCGTTTGAAACATTGCTTTGATATTTATTACGTGCGAAAGTTAACAAGTTCTCTGGTTCGTCTTGGAAATTACCAATTCATTCTGAAATGTTACAGAGATTCGATGACTGGTAATGAGAAGTGAACAAATTTGCTACCATATAAAACCAAACATTGTTATCTGCAGTATGCTATATATGTGACTTATTACCGCTTGGTTCTTTACCATACAATAAATGTTAAGAAGCATACAAAGAAGAGATGCATGTGTTGCAATGATCAAACAAAATTATCAAGGTAGTGCAGCTTTCAGTGTTTTCGTGTAGGCTTCTAGTTCCTTCAAACCTTCCTCGGGAGATTTTGCTTCACCTAGCAACTTTACCATGGCACTACCAACAATCACGCCATCTGCTCCCCATCCTGCAACCTGTTGAACCTGCTCTGGTTTAGATATGCCAAATCCAACCGCCACTGGTTTATCTGTTGCCTGTTGAAGAATTAGAGAAGATAAAAGGCATTTAGGGAGAAATGTTTATACATGCAACTACCAGTTTCAAAAAAACATTTTGCAAAGTAGCCCTCATACTAGAAAAACTGATCTCTAATTAGTTTTTACCAAACAGAAACACAATCTAAATGGAAGTCAAACTCTCAACTGCAGTTTGTCCTGATAAGAACCACATTTTTCAGTTTATGGTCTCAGTTTTAGGATTTTCCCCAAAAAATGGACCAACGGGTAACGAAGACATGTGAATAAAGTAAAAAATCAAAGATCGATGAAAGAGAAAAAAAAAAATCAAAAGAAGCAGTCAGTGTTTAGACATCTTAACCTGAACCTTCAGTCGATGAGACATCTTAGCCTAAAAGCTTCTTAGTCGATGAGACATCTTAGCCTAAAAGCTCCATACGCTAATAAAACTTGTTATCTAAGATAACTCCCTGGTAGTTCCGAAGGGTCAGTTTCATGATCACTATTCTTCTGACACTTCTTCAAATCTCATAACATTAGTAACAAGATAATCCTCTTGACTACCTTATGGTAATTCAACAGGTATATAATCAGTAACAATATAATCCTCTTGACTACCTTCCGACAATTCAACAGGTACATGGTTGCCTTCCGGGATCTCCATACGGGCATCCATAAGTTCTCTGTGTTGAATTGCTTTAACAATTCGCCACAAGCCTTCAATTGACGCCTCATCTTAGCCAACTCTATTTGACTCCTCTCCATGATGCAGAAACGAATCTAGTATCTTTTTCGCTCTGATACCAATTAATGTAAAGAAAATCATAGAATAGGTAGAATACGGGTAGATTCAAGCGGAACTTCAATAAATCTGAGTTCTAGGGTAGAAACTCATAAAAGACATTAAAGTCATATTAAAATTGATCATCAAAAACTACCTAAGCCGTAGCCCATGGAGCTCTTTATATAGATAACTCCCTGAACATGAAAATAACCTACCAGAACCTTAAACTTGTTATCTAAGATAACTAAGACATCCATAAGCTAATAAAACTCTAAAAATATAGATATTCTAGATACTTTTAGATATTCCTAAAATTTAACTAAATAATAAAAACAAAAATACCAATAATATTTATTTTCCATATTTTGTCACATTTTCTCGTAAGTATTAAACTCTTTATTGGTAAATTCTTCTTTGGGACCTCTAAAATGATGGGACCTCTAAAAGAAGCAGTCAGTGTTCACACATGCTTAACCTGAACCTTCAATCGATGAGCCATCTTAACCTTCATAGGTAATAGCTATATGATACCATTTTCTCGTAAGTATTAAACTCTTTATTGGTAAATTATTCTTTGAAAGTTGAAACCTCTAAAATAATGGAAAAAACCTACAAAGCGCTTCCCTAAAGAAAATATGGTTAAAACCAAGTTTGCCAGAACTTAAGAAACTAGGAACTGGATTTTCACAGCAATACACGAAACAAACCTTTTTAATGTCCTGAAGAAGAGATTGAACTCGATCACTAACAGAAGTACGTGCACCAGTGACGCCAATCGAGCTCACCTAAAAAGAGATATGACGTCAGTACTGATTCCAGAACTAACCAGACGTTACGTATATAAATGATTGCTCGAGATACTCAAAAAAAAATCAAAACTACACCAGTATGTAAATGTCAGTTGATTTACTAGTGCACAAAGTAGAAAGGGAGTCTACAGTAAAACAGAACTTACAAGATACACAAATCCTTCTGCTGCTTCAACAATTGGCTTCATTCTTTCTGTTGGAGTTGTGGGCGTTGTTAGCAGTACCTTCAATCACGAAGAAGGAAATTTAAGCATATGAGTATCAGCTAGTGTGCGCATTATATCCCAAGTGAGAACAAAGAATTCATAAATTATACAATGCAACTACACACTGATACAGTAAAGGGGGGAAGTAAATTTTCCTGTTTTATTTGTAATTGTCGAGCAAAAAAGTGGCCAGTTGTTTGTTCGAGTTATGATGCCAGTTGTTTATTTGAATTATGATGCACAGAAAGTGTATTCTACATCCGTTGACCACCTGACTATCATGGAACTAATACATTTGATTAATTCTTGGCATGTAACAATTGTCAAATTATTAATAATTTTCAAGAGTGAATGGTTTGCGTCTTATATAGGTAGGACAGAAAAACGTAAGGCTTCCATTGGGAGGTCTATAATTACTTAATCGTGTTTTGTATTCAAAGTATGGGTTCAGGAATCTACTATTAGCTCTTAAATCTATGAAAAGATATGCTTTACTAAGGTAGGTCAAACAGGAGGTGAAACTAGATCAGCCTACAGCTATAAAGAGTCTACTAACTTGCAGCTGCTACTCTGATTGAGAACTTGATCTAAGAGATGACAAAGCATGGCATCAGATTCAGATACAAATCGCATGCTCTCTTTTTCAGTAAGAGAAATGTCAACAATTAACAAATTGATAAGATATGTAGCATCTAAAAAAGGTATACCAGCGTCCATACAGAAGAAGAATGGGATGAAAAGTGCAAACTTACTAATTCAATGTTATTCTTCCTAGCTTCTTTCCTCAAAATCTCAGTCTCTTCAAGAGGGACATCTGGAACCACAATTCCTGGAATGAAGACTGAATATGAGAAAGCTCAACAGAAAACATATATAGTACTGTATGATATTAAACAAGAAGATATATAAGTTTTGAAATCGTGTCACATGGATAAAATCTTTCCTTTTTCTTCATTATGTTAAGAGCCTTGCTAGATAACTTGCTTCACGGGGACAACATTGTTTCCGAATGTTGTCTGACAAGTAAAGGACGTAGCGAAAGATACCATGTGGTGATGAGACATAGGTGCAGAAGCTCGTGAAATTGAACGCATCATAATGTGATAAAACCAATTAGGTAGACTCGCCAAACTAGCTAGTAGGATAAGAAAACATTTTCAGAATCTATAAATAGTTTTCATATAAATAGGAGATTAGACTACCATGTATTCCAACATCTTTTATAGTAACCATGAAGTTTTCGACACCACGCTTAAGTATCGGGTTGTAGTATGTAAACAACGCAACTGGACACGATAGTTGCGGGATCACCTGGTTATTCAGCAAATAAACACCGTGAATTAGCAGTACCTAGGAAGCAATCTTAATTCAGTGAACCAAATGTCTTTTTTTTCTTTTGTTAACGTGAAATGGGGAAATTTCATCAAAAAAATAAAGATGTGATACCAATCCACAAAAAAAAAAAAAAAAAAAAAAAAAGAAAAGAAAAGAAAAATATAGCAAGCTTACATAGGAGTAACTTAGAACCTTCAAATAAACGGTTCCAAACTCAAGCTCTAACAGGAACTACCTAAAAACCTTACACTCAAGAAAACCCAGATGTACCTTCAAAAATCACCATTTTCATCCCGAAACGAGCATTTAACAGCATCAATTTGCTCATCATAGTCAGAGTCAGAATTGAAGTCCCCCAAACCATCATTATCCCCATTCAGTTCACCAAATGCAGACAAGAAACAATCTTATGTATCTCTAACGCATCTATCATTGTAATTTATATACACCCCATAACTAAAAGTTTATAGTACTTCCTATGAAACAGTAAAACCGATTGCGACATTTAGAATCCTTATATGCAACAAAGAAAGGCAGATTAATAAGTACTATACCTCTTTTAACATTTCAAGAATTGCATTGAAATTGGTACCTCTTGCTAAAGCGCGAGTAGTTGCAGCCTACAATAATAAAATAAAATCACTAGCACAAACACAAACACACTAGAAACCAGATTTTACAAATCAATACAGAGCAATGGACGATAAATTCAAACCTGTATAACCGGACCATCTGCCAAGGGCTCAGAATATGGTATACCCAACTCAATAATATCTGATCCACATGAATCCAACACTTTCAGTGCTTCCGCTGTTGTTGACAAATCTGGATCACCAGCAGTTATATAAGGGATAAATGCAACCTTCAAACAAACAAGACGGTATTCAGAAAGGTGATTATGAATTCAACATGCTGTACTAATCAAGCAAAACCAAGTCCACTGTAAATAAGACTGGTTTAGTAAAGAACAAAAAAATCATCAAAATGAGCCAATTGTATCAACAAAAAAAGAACTTGAAATGCTAAAACAATATAAACCCAGACGAAGAATTTAAAGTTAAATATAAAAAAATTAAAATAAGGCGAACTAGTAAAGGGCATTAAAATGCTTACTTTGCCTTGTTTTTTCAATTTTGAGAAAGTTTCAGAAAGTCCAACAGTTGGGGTAATACTAATAGAAGCCATTGGTACTGTGAATGATTTAAAAGAGACATTAGGTATTTGAGTTGAGTGTGGAACAAACTGGTTGTGAGATTTCTTAGGTTGTAGAAACAATGTTGTTTTCAGAGCAGTTGCCATTTTATTTTATTTTTTGTATCGCACAGTGAAAGAGGTTTGAATGTAGAAACTTATACTAATGGTTTTGAATGATTAAATATTGTTTGGATTATCCTGTTAAAATACTACGGGACTGTTGTAATGTGCATAGTGAATCTTGATTCTTGATCGCTAAAAAATGATGAGATTTGGTCGAGGACAGAAACGGAAAGTAGGATTTCAGAAATGGACGGCTCCAATTAACTATCTGGGGTAGGTGATATTTCTTAAACGGTTATGTTCAATGAGGATTTCCTGGATCGAAACAAAATAAGGAAGATATTTAAAACTTGAGATTTCAACCTTGATATGGGCTCTTAAATATCACTTTTGGTTCATTTGCCTTTCAAGCGGTTCATGGCAGAGACGAGAGGAATGTTAACCGGTCTTCATCAGACTTGCCTAATGAACATCACCAAGCTCCTCATCGAAATTGACTCTCTATCGCTCGTTTACTACCTCACTACAAACACCACACCGCCTTGGCACATTCAACCTCTGATTCACATAATCAAAGAGCTTCTGGGACAAATACCACATTGGGAGATATTTCATGTCTACATAGAAGCAAATCATCTTGCTGATGCGTTAGCAAACTTTGGAGCTGATAAGACTCAGGCACTGGGGCACACAGCAACAAAACACATTTGGCTAGACTTGCACCCACAGTTCCTTAATAACCTTGTAATCCAGGACCAACTTGGCCTGACATTTCAATGTGTAATTGCTCTTTGAGCTTGTTTAATTGTAGTTTGGTTTCAAAAAAAGCGGTTCATTTCATATATTTTTTTTAATGAAACAGGCTTTATTTATATTAATCCTCATTAAACATGAGCGTGCATAATACAAATTGGTGATTTATCAAGAACCCACCATCTGTTATAGAATTAGAAATTGCGAATTGAATTCAATCATGCGTAATAGAATTTGCGTCCTCAGGAACAGCTGTAAGTCTAATTTCACTGAATTCCTTGACGCGATTAAGAATCGATAGAACTATTGAACGAATACTCCATGGGATGTCATTCGTATTTCCTACTATAGCTTTAGGTATATCGGTTGCATCTCCTTCCACAATAATTCTTGAAATTTGTAATCTTTTTGCCAGTTGAATACCAAATCCGTATACTTTTGCTTCTTCCACCGTTGAAGAGAAAGTGTCAAAACAAATAACACCACTTCCCAAATGATTACCAAAAGAATCTATCGTCACTGCCGCTACAACACCTTTGCCACTATTAAGTGTTGCATCTACATTTACCTTCACAAAGAGAGAAGGAGTTGGTTCCCATAAAATAGCACAGGTTTGAGTGACAACCACATCTGAACAATAGTTCAATGTATGATGGAGATCAAAAGTTTTGAAATCCTTTAGAGAATTATGAATGCAAAGATTTACATATAATTGCTTATTATTAAAAAATAAGATCATTCTTTGCCTTCCACATATTCCACATTAAGCTTGAACCCAAGTTTAACATTATTCCTTGATCCGGATATAATAACCAGTGTTCTACGTTATGAATTGGTTGCATTCCAACGGGAATTTCAATAAGAATAGGACTTGCATGATACACTTCCAAAGAAAATCGATAATTAAAAGGAGATGATAAATGACTCTTCTTCTCGTATTGCGATTGGACAAATATTTTGAATCTGATTATTAAATCTTCTCAAGTTTGAATACACTGCTAATCCATCATGAAGTACCTTCCATAAAAAAATTATGGATTTTGGGTTTAGTTTTGACCTTCTTCCAGAATTGTTTCCATGAAAAAGCCGTTATCACCGAGTTCATAGGTATGTTATCTGCTAGTAATTTGTAACTCGACTTTGCAGTACACGTGCCAAAAGGAGTTTTTAACCATATCAAAGTATCTTGGATCTCATCCTCTTGTGGAATATAGATATTGGTTATTGCTTCAAGTTGATCCTGGGGGGAGATTTCTAACAGTAAATCAATATTCCATGTTTTTCACCCAGAATAAAAAGATCTGATACCCATGTCACTTGAATTGTTGAATCATGAATCTTTGATGATCTAAATCCCGGTATATTAGGAACCCACGGATCATCCCAGATACGCATTGATTTACCAGAACCCATGAACCAACATCAGTTGTTAATCAAGACGTTTCTAACCGATAACATATCTTTCCAAGTGTTTAAGTCACCTGGTTTTGGCTGGCAATCCCAAAAAGAAGTATTTTATAGATACTTTGAATGGTATAACTTCACCCATATTGTGTCTTGATTAGTCAAAAATCTCCAAACAAGTTATATTACCAGATACTGATTTACTAATTCCATGTTCCGTATACCTAAGCCACCATCTTCTTTAGCTTTTGACACTTTTTCCCATTCGATAAAGTGTTATCTCTTTGTGTTTGTACCATGTCCCCACCAAAAAGCTCTTTGAGTATGAGACATTTGATTAGTGATACCCTTAGAAAGTATGCAGGTACTCATTGAGTTGTGCGGAATTTTTGACAATACATTTTTTGACAAAACCGTTCTCACAGCCTGATTAACAAAGAAAGATCTCCATCCTGCCAATTTTGAATTGAACTTAGAATTCAGGGGCTCAAAAGTATCAATATTACAAAGATGACTTCAAAGAGGTAAGTCCCTAAATACTTCTCATCCTTCCGTATCTCTCGTACTCCCAGTTTCTGAATAGTCATCCATTTGTTATGTAATAAGCATTTTGTATTGAAGTGAATTGAGGACTTCATATAATTAATGACTGGACCCGAAAAGGAAGAGTAAGTATCAAGAATACGCTTGAGTTGATCCACATTTTCATCTGAATTTTTCCTAAAAAGAACAAGTCATCAAATGAACATTATATGACTAATAATTGGAGCATGATTGTTGATTCTTTATCCCCTGTAAAGACTTGTGCTTTCAAACTTCTCTATTACCAGTGACAATCCTTGTGAGCATATGATGAATAAAGAAGGTAATAAAAGGAACCCTTGACGTAATCCCTACCACTATGAAAGTTTCCATATGAAGCATCATTTAGAAAAATATAAACGATGAAGAAGTAACAAAATTCATTAATTATTTATGAGAAGGATCATGAATACCCATTTGATGAAGCATAAAACTCAGGAAGGACCAAGAAACTCGATCATAAGCCTTTGACATATCCAATTTAAGGGCAAAAATTTTTTTTGAGATCTGGATTTGTGCATAGAATGAAATATTTCTTTGGCAATCACAATGTTGTCTGTGATTTGTCTGTTCTTAACAAAGGAATTTTGTGACCAAGATATAAACATACTCATGAAAGGACTAAGCCTAATGGCCAGTGTTTAAGCCACAAACTTATATAAAACATTGCAAAGCGCAATGAGTCTAAATTCCATAGTTGTAACCGGGTTTTGAACTTTGGGAATTAGACATATATGAGTATGATTTATCTTGCTTGGAATTTCTCCATTCTGGAAGATTTGCTAAATGAATTTTGTAGTATCTTCTCCTACTGTAAACCAGCACTTCTTGTAGAAAACAACTGGGTAGCCGTCAGGACCTGGTGAACCAAAAGAATTCATTTTCCGTACCACATTCCATATGTCTTTAGTGGTGGGAATAACAGAAATTGATATGTGATCCTCTGCATTCATGAAATACGAAGATTCTTGCATATTTGAAGGATTTCTGATATTCATATCTTCTTGAGATATGGACTTAAAGAAAGAAACCAATTCCTTGGCAATGTCAGTTGGACTAGTAAGCCATTGTTGAGAAGAATTTTGCAGACATGATATATTGTTCTTTTTTCTTCTCTGTTGTACAGATAAGTGAAATTTCCTTGTGTTTTGATCCCCTATTTTGAACCAGATCTGCTTCATTCTTTGTTCCCAATAAGTAGCATCCATTAGAATATAATTATTCAATTGATCTGCAGTATTTTTTTAACTTTGAACGATATCTGGAGAAGGAGGCAAACCTTGGAGATAAAGAAATCTTTTCTTTAATCTTTTTATTATGTTCTTAATACATCCAATTTTATTATTACTCCAACTCTTAAGATAGTTTCCCAAAGAAGAAAGTTTGGTTGAGAAATCAGCAGAAAGGTTAGTATCTAGCTTTCAAAAACTACCTTAAGAAAATCTGGATGAGAACACCACAATGCCTCAAATCTTTAGGATTGAGGTTTTCTTTGTATATTTCTGGAAGTATTCAGAAGTATATGAGAATGGTCACTTGATAATCTCGGCATATGAAAAATACCTGAGTTCTCAAACATAAGGCACCAATCTGGTGAATCCACAACCATATCCATTTTTTTCCCTATTAGACATTGAAATTGTCTGCCATTACTCTAAGTGTATGCAGGACCAGAGTAACCTAAATCCAATAGGTGATTTGCAGGGATGAAGCCATCAAATTGAGAAATTGTGTTATTTAAAGACTGATCACCTCCATATTTTTCTCTAACAGAAGAATGGGCGATATAATCTCCTATATAACATTTTGGTACAGTTACATGTTAAGAATAAATGGATAAACTCGCTTAATTGAGCTCGATCTCGTAGGGCGGTCCATAAACACAAAACAGATTCCATGAAAGGTGGGGACCTGTTTGTTTAACTTAGAGATGAATTAAGTTTTTGGAGAAGGAAGTAACCTCTGCATCAATATCATCTTGCAAAAGTAATAAGAGACCACCACTACGACCAATAATAGGAACAATGCAATGATTAGAGAAGCCAAATCTACGAAGTATTGACATAGACGAAGATTCAAATAATTTTGTTTCTGATAAAAAAAACAATATTGGGTTTGGAACTCCTCAGGAAAGATTTGAGAGTTTGAATTGTTGGGTCATTCCCTAACCCCCAAAAATTTCATGCAAAGGACCGTGCGGCATATTAGGGATAGCCGCCACCTCCCATTGATCATCTGAATCCTCGTCGATTCTTGTAACCACTTCTGATTGTATATTTCCAGAATAGATGCATGATCCATCATGCATTCGTTTATCACCTCTATGATCATTGCTGGTACTTGATTCTTGAATAATGGCATTGCCAAAACTCCTATCCATCGATTTTCATTCCTTCCTTCTGGTAGTCTTGCTTGGTTTCTAGGATTCCATAAAATCTATCCATTTTTACAATATTGTGGTCTGTTGTTCATCCTAGATAAAAGTTGATGAAGGTTCTCATTGATTGATTTGTTTGAAACTTCAGTTGCAAAGGATTTAAATTTTATAGTAACAAATTGAAAAGATTCTGATACTTGCAAAGACTGGAACTTGTTGTGTTGGAAATTTGTTGAAGAGTTTCCTTGTTCGAATGCAACCGATTTACCCTTAGAAAAATCGAGATCTACCGCAGTGTAAATGGAACCTTAGTAGTCACGGATGCACAATATTCCGCCTGTTGAGCAGTTATGGGTAAAGAATTCTGAGTATCCTGATTGCTAGTTTGAAACCGTTTAAATTTTAGGATCATAACCGTTGGATTGTTTTATCTAGATAAAAAGCTTATGTTGGTAACTGCATCTGCAAGTTAACAGCTTGTCAATTGAATGAGTCGTGCAGATGACGTGGTTGTAGTTTGTCTAGCAGAGTCTGATCTGGTTTGTTGACTCATCATCCTTGAAATTGCAGTCGAGTTTTTTCTCCTGGTACTCAGAAATTCAACTATTTCATTTTCTTGATAATCTAGTTCTTTAAACTCCTCCATGTCATTTATATAACTCTTCATTGTAACATCAATTGAGCAGTGATACTTTAGAACAATAAGTTCATAGGCTTTCTGATGTAATTCTGGTGGAAAGTTTTTATGAACTTTGTTTTATATTGAGGAACTTTAGGGCACAATTTCATCAAATGACCAAGAATACCACAGAAATAACAAAATTTAGGTAGCCTTTCATGTCTAGTTTCCGCTGTGGTTTCCTGTGTGTTAGAAATAAGAAACTTGATTGAATCTCTGAGAGGTTGTTGTTGATGGTGGTTTTTAAACAAAGGGTAAAATCGTAAAACCCCAAATAACCTAATGTCACCGGTGACATTTATTAGGACATTTAATGCATGTAGTCAGTAATTAATAGGGGGTATTTTTTCAAATTAGGGTTACAACGAACAAAACCCTAATTTCCCTCCGTGCCAATGGCAAGTCATGCCAGCCACACCTAGCCCAAGCTAGCCGCGCCATGCCAAACGCACTCTGCTTTGTCCCTAGCTATGCTAGTCACACCAAACGCGCCAAAGCATGCCAACCATGCTAGCCGCACCTCCATGCCAATGGCAAATCATGCCAGCCACACCTAGCCCAAGCTAGCCGCGCCATGCCAAACGCACTCTACCTTGGCCCTAGCTATGCTAGTCACACCAAACGCGCCAACCATGCTAGCCGCACCTCCGTGCCAATGGCAAATCATGCCAGCCACACCTAGCCTAAGCTAGCCGCACCTCTATGCCAATGGAAAATCATGCCAGTCATACCAAACGCGCCGAAGCATGCCAACCATGCTAGCCGCACCTCTATGCCAATGGAAAATCATGCCAGCCATACCAAACACGCCGAAGCATGCCAACCATGCTAGCCGCACCTCTATGCCAATGGCAAATCATGTCAGCCATACCAAACACGCCGAAGCATGCCAACCATGCTAGCTGCACCTCTATGCCAATGGCAAATCATGATAGCCACACCGAACACGCCAAAGCATGCCAACCATGCTAGCCGCACCTCTGTGCCAATGGCAAATCATGCCAGCCACACCTTGCCCAAGCTAGCCGCGGCATGCCAAACACACTCTGCCTTGGCCCTAGCTACGCTGGTCACGCCACGCCAAGCCAAACACCCTTACCTTTGCCCTAGCCGCGCCATGCCAAAGTAGCGCCCGCACCTAGGTTTGCAAACCATGCAACCTAGGCCAAATTGGCCACGCATGCCATTGGCACATGCCAACACGCTCGCTGGTAGCTTTTCCTACCAGGGCGCGACCCAAGTTGGCCACGCGTGCCATTGGCACATGCCAACCACGCTCGCTGGTAGCTTTTCCTACTAGGACGCGACCCAAATTGGCCACGCATGCCATTGGCACATGCCAACACGCTCGCTGGTAGCTTTTCCTACCATGCGCGACCCAAATTGGCCACGCATGCCATTGGCACATGCCAACACGATCGCTGGTAGCTTTTCCTACCGAGCGCGACCCAAATTGGCCACGCATGCCATTGGCACATGCCAACACGCTCACGGTAGCTTTTCCTACCGGGCGCGACCCAAATTGGCCACGCATGCCATTGGCACATGCCAACACGCTTCGGCTGGTAGCTTTTCCCGCCAGACGCAACCCAAATTGGCCACGCATGCCATTGGCACATGCCAACACGCTCGCTGGTAGCTTTTCCTACCAGGACGCTACCCAAATTAGCCATGCATGCCATTGGCACATGCCAACACGCTCGCTGGTAGCTTTTCCTACCAGGTCGTGACCCAAGTTGGCTACGTATGCCATTGGCACATGCCAACATGCATCGCTGGTAGCATTTCTTACCAGGACATAGCCCTAATGGCCATGCGTGCCATTGACACATGCCAAACACGCATGCTGGTAGCCTAACTTGCAAATCGTGCAACCTACCATCAAGGCATTCCGCACACTCCATTGGCACTTGCCATACACGTCACTAGAAGCTCTGGCATTGCCACTTACACTCAACGTACAACCTACCACCAAAGCATTCCGCACATGCCATTGGCACATGCCACACATGCCACTAGCAGCTCTGGCATTGCCACTTGCACTCAAGGTGTAACCCGCAACAAAGGCATTCCGCACATGCCAGTGGCACATGCCACACGCGCCTCTAGCAGTGCCACTTGCACACAAGGTGCAACCAACACTCGAGACATCAACACAAACTGGGGGATACTTTCCAGGGTTTTGGTTTGGCGGTCACAAAGATGCAGATACACTACGCTCACATTATGAAAGCGTGAATAGAATAAAGCGGTCAAATAAATGAGGAAATAATGGTGAAAACGTTTCACCCATAAACACCTTGCGGTTACCACCTCCTCCCATTATTTCACCCTTTACTCTCTTCCTTCATGAGGCTAGGGTACGTTTCAACCTCGACTTGTATAAATAGGTCTTACTTATTTCCACCAGACAACAAGTCTCGGTCAGGAGAAAAATACAATACTCTCGAGAAAGGCAACTTTGCAAGCTCTCCAAAAAGCTTTCATCTCTTGCAAGCTTCAAGCTTTCACTTTCCGATACAAGTCAAGACACTACTCTCCTGCATTATTCTGGTCTCAACACCTTTCTTTGCTTCCCTTCCCAAATCAACCCTTCTCGTCCACTTTGTGACCGAAGCAAGTCCGAACGGCCATTTCTTGGTTTAGGCCGGACTTGTGCATGGATTGATCTCTCGAATCTATAAAGTGCTCACGTGCAACACATTTGTTTAGGGTTTAAACCAGTTTCTCACTCACCTACCGAATTCACCGAAATCGGCGGAAACGAATTTTACCCATAAACAATTGGCGACCACAGCGGGAGGATTGATCTATCGGCTACAATGTCAGGCTATCGATCTCGTTCTTCGACCCAGATGTCAAGATGGTAGGGGAAGGCGACTCAATCTGACTCAAATACCATACAACCCGGTTACCAGTTGTAAAAACTACACAAGAAAACTGGGGACTCGCTGAAGATGCTACCACTCAATCCGACTCAACTACCAGACAACCCGGCTACCAGTTGTAAAAACTACACAAGAAAACCGGGGACTCAAAGATGCTACTAGCGATTGGGGACTTGTCAGGCGATGCTACCAGCAAAGCCGCCGTTTACATGGAGAGGGGCGCGTTCGTAAAAACCTATGAAGTGAGTAAATTTAGACTGGGCAAGATATACGATCTGTTTTTAGGTTCTTAGTAAAACCGTCATACTATTGCGTCTTGTGCCTATTCCTAGCACACACTTTCATAAAAGAAATATCCCTTTCACAAAACATAATCAGAGTTATATTATCAAAACCATTCATCCCAGAAATAATCTAATATCCTCAAAGCTACCAAATATCACAAAACCTACCGAACTTTTGAGTCGACATCTAGTATGTTTTTCAAAAAAAAAAGGAGGGGGGGAAGAAAAACCTAAATGAAAGTTCAACAGAGAAACATTCAAGGAAAATCATCCAACAGAGGTTTGCTCTTCTTGAGAAAGTCAACTTTGCATCTTCAAGAGCCGCTCTTTCATAGTCAACATCTTGGAAAGCTTTTCGCGTTCTACCTCCCCGTCATGCAATCTCCTCTGCAAAAGGCTTTCGACTGCCGCATCTTTCTACTTCTGATCTCAAGCAAGGCCTTCGACAAACCACGAAGCGTTGAACTACTTTTCTACACACACGTCGCGATGGTGCTCCCAAATCGGCAATAACGTCTTCGAAACGGTGTGGCCAGGTCACCTCACGCATGTCCTCGATGGAAGATAAAGCCTCTTCCACACGCTTAACCAGCGCAAATCGACTAGTGACCTTCTTGGTTGTGGCCATATGTCCATACTTCTTCCAGATTCTGTGTACAACGCCTCATACTTAGCTCCGCACGCCTGAAACCGCCCAACCAAAGACATGACTGGATAAGGAACCAAGTACGGGATCAAAAATGGCGCCGCAACCGGCCTCACGACTCGCAAAGGGTCTTCTTCCATGTCTACGGCAAAACCATCGTGAGAATCATCCACCGTTTGAACCACATCTCGTGCTCGGCAATTGGCTAACTCTCATCTCCAAGTCACCAAATGGTGGTCACCAAAGGCAAGTTTTCGTGTGGCTCCACCCCAGAATCGTCCTTCGAACCGGATTTCTCCTGCGAACTTGAGTTAGACATTTTTCAAAAGAAGAAACGGAAGAAGAAAGAAAAAGAAGCGCGAAACTCATCGAACCACTTCCCGAAAAAGAAGCAGTGCTTCCAGAGGAATCACTCTCACTTGTCGAACTTTCTTCTTTCTCTCGACTCATCAACCTCTATGAGGAGGCTCAAGTGTCACTGAATTCTTCAAGAAATTGCCGTCTCCCGGCAACGTGCAAGGGCAATGAAAGCATTAACACTACCGAAGCCCCGGAAGAAACAAGACACATGTTTTCAAAGAAATTCACGTGTTTTGAGACAAACCAACAAGGAGGCGACACATACCTGGTTATTGGAAGAACTCGAAAGACACGAGAGCTGCGGGAGGATCTTTTGAAACCGCCCGAACCCGCCAAAGACGATTCTTAGTTCTCTCTGCCTTTGCCTCGGGGACTTTCCGAGTTGCCAGTGCAACCTTCGCTTGGGATCTCTCAAGATTGGATACTTCTTCAAAAATGTCGGGAAGGTTTACAACGAATATTCTCCACCGCGTTATTTACAAAATCTTGATCGTAGTGAATTCATCGTACCCAACTCATTATAGCCAAAAGTCGTCGGGTTACTCTTCCGATCCGAAAGAAGGGAAGGCGGATACCCGGCTCAAGGGCACCGGCATTGAGGGCGGCATGCAATGAATCCTTAGGAACCACCACTGGTAAGCAATAGGCACCCCTTGATCGAAACCCATGTGACGAGGAGCACGGTCAATATTGTAGGCGGCTATTCGGAAAGACCCCATGAAGAAAGACGGCATATAGCCTGACATGCAGCTTTGAATAAATAATTTTTCACCAACACTCAAGTTGCCGTCGAAGATAAAGACATGATCGGAGCGAGAAGCAAAGGTGTCAATTTGAGTCACCGACCTATGGACCGGCTCCCATGGGCGAAAATCGATTTCATGCGACTTATCGAGAAGACTAACCAAGCTCATGCCAACTCTTGGACGCTTGTTCACCCATCGAAGAATTCGGGAGCCGCCCAACTCGCGGAATCGAAGGCAACGGTTTCAGAGCATACTTATCAAAGTGCTCCCATAGCCAGCTTGCGAGAAAAGCAACGTGCACATATGAATCCACTTTCATGAAACCATAGAAACTCGCATGTTCGCAACTAGGTGATCCAGATGCACATACATGGAACCAAGTAATAGCTTGCCAATGGGAAGAACTTCACCTTTGCTAACTTCACAAAGAATCACTAGCAACTCGGTTTTATTTCATTCTTGCCGGGAACCGTCATCAAAAATGTCTCTAGACAACCAGAGCCAAAAATGCCGCAACATGAAGATCACTCGCACTACATTTAGGTTCCAAAATGTCCGGAAACCATTGAGATATCCACCAGCTGTAAAATCACCTTTCATCCTCTTCCCGGACAGAATCCTTCGACTTCGCAGTGGAGTCTTTTCGAGCGTAATCTCCCAACTTAGCGGCAAGGTCTTCCCGCATCTTCTCCTCACCTTCAGACAAACGGATATTAAGATTCCTGCTACCGGGAAGATTCAACAAGAGAGCCACACTCTCCAAGGAGAAAGTTATTTCACCCCATCTACATATGATCGTATGGGTGTCCGAACACCATCTGGAGATGAAAGCAACCAAGCCCGGGATATCCTTCCTAATCTGGAGATTTATGATAGACGCATTTATGTGTCTACTTTGTCCTCAATGTTTCGTATTGTTAGTACTCGTTTTTGTCCTTATTATGGTGTTGTGTGTGTTTGTAGGTATTTTTGGAAATAAATATTGTTGGAAAATTCGGCTCGAAAAGTTGCTCGGAGCACCTCCTGAGGACACATGTTATTCTGGACTCCCACTTTGGATAAGGGGTAACCCAATTACTAAGGGGCACCCAATTGATATTCTCACCCACACTGTTACATAAGGGCTGACCTTCTTCATCGTTTGAAAATAAATTTTGGCGGAAAAAAATACTCTCGCCCTGCGATTTTCGACGTCATTTGGAGGAGTTTTAATGCGATTCAATGGGTCGAAACTTCATGGGATGACTTGTTAGAGCCTAACGGGGTTGGTGTGGGTCGATTAGTGACCTAAATTTGTCTAGATAACTCGCTAGGAGAAGACAGAGTCATGCACAAGAAGAGTCTTTCACGATTATTACGGCGTGATTTGACGTGTGTTTGCCCGTGTTTGAAAGACTTGTGGAGCGTGATTGAGTTAAACATGGATAGTTTGGAGTGAATTGGATTGCAACGGGACGCATGTTACTACAAAAATGGAAAAAATATCTCGAGAATATTTTTCATTTACTCGCCGAGTAATGGAAGAATTTTCTGGAGTAATGAAGAGATTTCGAGGCCCCGTCTAGTATATAAAGAGGCCAACGAGTAGAATGGGGATGGAGAGTTTGGGGACAGTTTAGAGCATTACAGAGCTCGAAAGTCGAGTTGCGTAATCATCATCTCTGCTGCTGTCAAGAACAAAAGACTACCAGAGGCAGTCGTTAATTTCTGAAGAACATAAGACGCACAAGGAGCAGTCGTATTACTACAGTGACAACGACTCTCAAGTGAGGGTCGTAGTTAAGGAGGCAGTCGTTTTTGAATAGTTCCAGCGACACATCATATATATCGTTCTCTGTAACAGTTTGGTTTGTAACAAATATAATTATTACAAACCCGGTTTTCAATATTCATTCCATTTTCACCTCTTGTAAACACTTTTTGAGCAATGAAAAACTATTCTGAGTGTGTTTCCAATATGCGGAGCTAGAACCCATCACTGGGACAACGGAGGAAGCAACTTTTCATGATTGTGGTAAATGAATTAATTCTTTATATGACTTTTTGCATAGATTTAATTGTTTTATGATTTCTATTAGTTTAAATTACTTTTGATGCGTCATGCTTACGACTTACAGATAATGTTTTATGAAATCTATTTTTGGCAAGGAATTATAGTCACAACTTCTTTTGTTTGAGCTATATTGTTTAGAGTTAATGACTAAACCACAAGAACATGAAAAGTAGTGAAATCCTGCGTCCTAGTGACTCTTCATCCTGTGACAATATTTGTATATATTTTTCTTTTATTTTCTTTTATTAATTCTTAAAATCAATCTCGTCAAGTCCGAGTGAACGACAACCCCTATTACTACAACATCATTGAAAATAACCATCAATTTACTGAAGCTCTGACATCATCAATAATCTGCGCTCGAGTCAAGTTGGTATTTATGTGCTCCCTACTCACCATGAACTCAACCCATCTATCAAAAGAACGCAATGGGCTTTGACACATCCTGAAATCAATATTGGAAGAAGAATATACCCCTTTATGAAGACAGAACTGTATGGTGTCCTCTGGGCGAACCGAACATGTTTTGTTTTCATCTTCACCACCGGTTAACAAAATTGGCACGAAACCTGGGTGATTCTTCCGAGCAGGGGCGAGGGGTCTAGCAAAGAATTCATCATCCGTGTTTGGTTTGGAACTATGAACATCCTTCGATGAGGCGAAATTTTGTTCAGGTAACATCTTGTCGGATTTCTTCATAACAACTTAGTAACGAGATATCTGCACACGGAGAAAGACGAAATTATCTCCCTGACACATAACCGCACCCAACAAAAAAAAATAAAATAAAATAAAATAAAAAGAGAGGGTGTATTCTCTACGAGTTCAAAACTGCACACGCAGTATTTTCTTCAGGGTTCAAAAAATTATATACGCAGTATTTTATACGGGCTCGAATGCGTCTATGGTATCCTCCTTCGGGTTCAAAATTATATATGGAGCATTTTTCTATGGGTTCAAAACTGCCCGCGCAGTATTTTCTTCAAGTCCGAAATTCATATATGCAATATTTCCTATGGGTTCGAAGTCATATGAAGCACATATACAGTATTCTCTACGGGTTCGAAAATGCACACGCAAATCCTCTTCGTGGTTCAAAAATTATATACGCGGTATTTTATACGGGCTCAAGTGCGTCTGCAGTATCCATCTTCGGGTTCAAGGCTATATACGCAGTATTTTCTAGGGGCTCGAATGCGTCTATGGTATCCTTCTTCGGGTTCAAAATTATATGTGGAGCGTTTTTCTACGGGTTCGAATCATATATACAGTATTTCCCTTGGGTGCATATATACAATATTTTCTATAAGAATCATGCCAAGAAATCATATGCGCAATATCATTGCAAGGATTCTAAAAACGCCTACTTTTAGGGTTTGCACCTACATGCAAAGGGAAACAAGAGAAGTAGTGGAAAACATACCTGGAAACCGGTTTTTCTTTATGACTCTGACGCTAGTATGAAAAGATGAAAGAACAAAGATGAGAGAAAAGGGATTTTATATATATCGGCGTGGAGATTCTGAAATAGGGAAGGATTTCCCTATACCAAAAATCGTGCATATAAGGAACGGGCCCACAAGGGCGCCCAACTTCCCAACGTTGCCCAAGTAGCACCGGTCCCACCAATTGCGCCCAACTTCCCAACGTCGCCCAAGTTACACCGGTCCCACCAATTGCGCCCAACTTCCCAACGTCGCCCAAGTTGCACCGGTCCCACCAATTGCGCCCAACGCCGCCCATGTCACGCCAGCTAGCACGATCAGTTTCCCACTTTGCGCCGGCCCCGCCAGATAGCACGCTCAGTTTCCCAACTCGTGTCAACTTCTCAATGCCGCCCAGCTTCCTACCTCTCAATGACGCCGACTTCCCAATTGTGCCAGCCTCCCGATTTGCGCAAAACTGCCAGAGGCAAGGATTCCAAATCCTAGTTATGAAAAAGGTCAGACAAGCCTCTTCAATTCTCTTTACGATTTGCTGTTGATACTTTGTCACCATCTTATGCTTACCTCGCAACAAAGCTCCTGTTCCGAGCTAAGCAGGGGACTTAATGTTGACGGTGGTTTTTAAACAAAGGGTAAAATCGTAAAACCCCAAATAACCTAATGTCACCGGTGACACATTTATTAGGACATTTAATGCATGTAGTCAGTAATTAATAGGGGGTATTTTTTCAAATTAGGGTTACAACGAACAAAACCCTAATTCCCCTCCGTGCCAATGGCAAGTCATGCCATCCACACCTAGCCCAAGCTAGCCGCGCCATGCCAAACGCACTCTACTTTGGCCCTTGCTATGCTAGTCACACCAAACGCGCCAAAGCATGCCAACCATGCTAGCCGCACCTCCGTGCCAATGGCAAATCATGCCAGCCACACCTAGCCCAAGATAGCCGCGCCATGCCAAACGCACTCTACCTTGGCCCTAGATATGCTAGTCACACCAAATGTGCCAACCATGCTAGCCGCACCTCCGTGCCAATGGAAAATCATGCCAGCCACACCTAGCCTAAGCTAGCCGCACCTCTATGCCAATGGCAAATCATGCCACCATACCAAACGCTACCAAGCATGCCAACCATGCTAGCCGCACCTCTATGCCAATGGCAAATCATGCCAGCCATACCAAACGCGCCAAGCATGCCAACCATGATAGCCGCACTCTATGCCAATGGCAAATCATGTCACCATACCAAACGCGCCGAAGCATGCCAACCATGCTAGCCGCACCTCTATGCCAATGGCAAATCATGCAAGCCATACCAAACGTGCCAAAGCATGCCAACCATGCTAGCCGCACCTCCGTGCCAATGGCAAATCATGCCAGCCACACCTTGCCCAAGCTAGCCGCGCCATGCCAAACACACTCTACCTTGGCCCTAGCTATACGCTGGTCACGGCACGCCAAGCCAATCACCCTTACCTTGGACCTAGCCGCGCCATGCCAAAGTAGCGCCCGCACCTAGGCATGCCATTGGCACATGCCAACACGCTCGCTGGTAGCTTTTCCTACCAGGGCGCGACCCAAATTGGCCACGCATGCCATTGGCACATGCCAACACGCTACCGGTAGCTTTTCCTACCAGGGCGCGACCCAAATTGGCCACGCATGCCATTGGCACATGCCAACCACGCTCGCTGGTAGCTTTTCCTACCAGGACGCGACCTTAATTGGCCACGCATGCCATTTGCACATGCCAACACGCTCGTTGGTAGCTTTTCCTACCAGGGCGCGACCCAAATTGGCCACGCATGCCATTGGCACATGCCAACACGCCGTTGTAGCTTTTTCCTACCAGTGGCGCGACCCAAATTGGCCACGCATGCCATTGGCACATGCCAACACGCCACCGTTAGCTTTTCCTACCGTGGCGAGATCCAAATCGCCACGCATGCCATTGGCACATGCCAACACGCTCGCGGGTAGCTTTTCCTACCAGGACGCGACCCAAATTGGCCACGCATGCCATTGGCACATGCCAACACGCTGCGGTAGCTTTTCCCGCCAGACGCCACCCAAATTGGCCACGCATGCCATTGGCACATGCCAACACGCTCGCTGGTAGGTTTTCCTACCAGGACGCGACCCAAATTGGTCATGCATGCCATTGGCACATGCCAACAAGCTCGCTGGTAGCTTTTCCTACCAGGCCGTGACCCAAGTTGGCTACGTATGCCACTGGCACATGCCAACATGCATTGCTGGTAGCTTTTCTTACCAGACATAGCCCTAATGGCCATGCGTGCCATTCACACATGCCAAACACGCATGCTGGTAGCTTAACTTGCAAACCGTGCAACCTACCTACCATCAAGGCATTCCGCACACGCCACTAGCAGCTCTGGCACTTTCCATACACGCCACTAGCAGCTCTGGCATTTCCACTTACACTCAACGTACAACCTACCACCAAAGCATTCCGCACATGCCACAAATGCCACTAGCAGCCTGGCGTTGCCACTTGCACTCAAGGTGCAACCCGCAACAAAGGCATTCTCCGCACATGCCGCTGGCACATGCTGGGGCACATGCCACACGTGCCTCTAGTAGCGCCACTTGCACTCAAGGTGCAACCAACACTCGAGACATCAACACAAACCGGGGATGCTTTCCATGGTTTTGGTTTGGCGGTCACAACATGCGGCGTACAATCGCGCTCACATTAAGAAAGCGTGAATAGGAATAAAGCGGTCAAATAAATGAGGAAATAATGGTGAAAACGTTTTCACCCATAAACACCTTGCGGTTACCACCTCCTCCCATTATTTCACCCTTTACTCTCTTCCTTCATGAGGCCATGGTACGTTTCTTACCTCGACTTGTATAAATAGGTCTTACCTATTTCCACCGGACAACAAGTCTCGGGTCAGAGAAAAATACAATACTCTCGTAAAAGGCAACTTTGCAAGCTCTCCAAAATATTTCATCTCTTGCAAGCTTCCGAAGCTTTCACTTTCTCGATACAAGTCGAGACACTACTCTCCTGCACTATTCTCGTCTCAAACCTTTCTTTGCTTTCCTCACAAATCAACCCTTCCCTCCACAAATGCGGCAACATGAAGATCACTTTGCTTTTTCGCTTAGGTTCCACTGTCCGGAAACCATTGAGATATCCACCACCTGTAAAATCACCTTTCATCCTCTTCCCACAGAATCCTTCGACTTCGCAGTGGAGTCTTTTTCGAGCGTAATCTCCCAACTTAGCGGCAAGGTCTTCCCGCATCTTCTCCTCACCTTCGCATACAAACGGATATTAAGATTCCTGCTTCTAAGATTCAAAGAAGAGAGCCACACTCTCCAAGGAGAAAGTTATTTCACCCCATCTACATATGATCGTATGGGTGTCCGAACACCATCTGGAGATGAAAGCAACCAAGCCCGGGATATCCTTCCTAATCTGGAGATTTATGATAGACGCATTTATGTGTCTACTTTGTCCTCAATGTTTCGTATTGTTAGTACTCGTTTTTGTCCTTATTATGGTGTTTTGTGTGTTTGTAGATATTTTTTGGAAATAAATATTGTTGGAAAAATTCGGCTCGAAAAGTTGCTCGGAGCACCTCCGGAGGACACATGTTATTCGGACTCCCACTTTGGATAAGGGGTAACCCAATTACTAAGGGGCACCCAATTGATATTCTCACCCACAGCTGTTGGATAAGGGCTGACCTTCTTCATCGTTTGAAAATAAATTTTGGCGGGAAAAAATACTCTCGCTTTGGGCAGATTTTCAGTTCGTCATTTGGAGGAGTTTTAATGCGATTCAATGGCTGAAACTTCATGGGATGACTTGTTAGAGCCTAACAGGGTTGGTGTGGGTCGATTAGTGACCTAAATTTGTCTAGATAACTCGCTAGGAGAAGACAGAGAGCTTTGCACGAGAAGAGTCTTTCACGGGATTACAGCGTGATTTGACGTGTGCTGCCCGTGTTTGAAAGACTTGTGGAGCGTGATTGAGTTAAACATGGATAGTTTGGAGTGAATTGGATTGCAACAGATGCATGCTACTACAAAAATGGAAAAAATATCTCGAGAATATTTTTCATTTAATGCCGAGTAATGGAAGAATTTTCGGGAGTAATGAAGAGATTTCGAGGCCCCGTCTAGTATATAAAGAGTCTTTGGGGTCGAGTAGAATGGGGATGGATAGTTTGGGGACAGTTTAGAGCATTACGAGCTCGTAAAGTCGAGTTGCGTAATCATCATCATCTCTGCTGCTGAAGAACAAAAGACTACCGAGGTCGTTAATTTCTGAAGAACATAAGACGCACAAGGAGCAGTCGTATTACTACAGTGACAACGACTCTCAAGTGAGGGTCGTATTCAAGGATACAGTCGTTTTGAATAGTTCCAAATGACACATCATATATATCGTTCTAGAATAGTTTGGTTTTTAACAAATATAATTGTTACAAACCCTAAGGTTTTCAATATTCATTCCATTTTCACCTCTTGTAAACACTTTTTGAGCAATGAAAACTATTCTGAAGTGTGTTTCCAATATGCGGAGCTAGAACCCATCACAGGGGACAACGGAGGAAGCAACTTTTCATGATTGTGGTAAATGAATTAATTCTTTATATGACTTTTTGCATAGATTTAATTGTTTTATGATTTCTATTAATTATCTCATTATTTTGTCCGATGTCGCATGCTTAGTTTAAATTACTTTTGATGCGTCATGCTTACGACTTACAGATAATGTTTTATGAAATCTATTTTTGGCAAGGAATTATAGTCACAAATTCTTTTGTTTGAGCTATATTGTTTAGAGTTAATGACTAAACCATAAGAATATGAAAAGTAGTGAAATCCTGCGTCCTAGTGACTCTTCATCCTGTGAAAATATTTGTATATATTTTTCTTTTATTTTCTTTTATTAATTCTTAAAATCAATCTCGTCAAGTCCGAGTGAACGACAACCCCTATTACTACAACATCATTGAAAATAGGGAAAATTGGAAATACGTCCCGCTTTCACTAATGCGTTTGGAGATCTATCCCGTAACGGAAAAATTTAAGAAATCTGTCCCATGCCGTCTAAAACACTGTTAGTAGTCAAAATCAATCATTGACTGGTCAAATTCCCTAACCAAACCACATATTCACCCCCGTCCGTTCATCTTCATTCTTCTGTAAGTTTTGTTCTTCGTCATTTTATAAAACACAGCAACCAAGGCAGAAACTTAGATCATCTTCAATTGACAATTCAAATTCAAATCCATAATGTAAAGCTCACAAAGCTAACCTTCTATCTGATCAATGACAACCTATTCATCAATTTGACAAGCAACATCATCAACTGCAAGTATAAAATAACATAATATTCTGCTTGAATCCACAAAAAATAACATTCATATCAAACAACTAGAACTTGATTCCATTCAAAAACTCTAATTACAATTTCTTTTACAATAATAACAGCAAAATATCGAAAGACCTAACCCCCAAATTCATAAAAAAAAAAAAGTGCTTCTATGTCTTCTCAGAGCATAAAGAAATTCATAGCAGTGAAAATCTTTCTTCTAGTATGTTCAGTATAAGCAAAATAACATGAATAACATTTTTTAAGAAGGTGTTAAGAACACGTTGTTTCTTCATAAATTTGCCAGCACCATATCTTGTCTGCGAGACTGCGATCGGGGTTTGATCGATTTTTTTTTATTTTTTTTTTTGGTAATGGCTGATTAAACGATACATTATGGTGGTAACATAACACTATATCTTAAAAAGATCTAAGGGATTGGATGAAATCGAAGACGTTTTTTTCTTCAGAGAGTAATGTTTTATGTTTTTTCTTAGAGTAGGAAAACGAAAGAGGAGAAGCGGAGAGAGGGTTTGGTAGTTCTCATTTGAGGTGAGGGGAGTCTTTAAATCTCACGTGTAAACCCACATGCGCTGAGTATTGACTACTTAACAGATTTTTAGACGGCATGGGACGGATTTCTTAATTTTTTCCATTACGGGATAGATCCCCAAACGCATTAGTAAAAATGGGACATATTCCCAATTTTCCCTTGAAAATAACCATCAATTTTTGGCGCCGCCGACGCGGACTTGTGTATAGATTTGTTTTTAGGTTTTATTATTATTATTATTATTTTTATTATTATTATTTTTGTTCTTTTTTATGCGTTTTGGTATTTTTGTTTGCTTTCAGATTTGGAGTGGAGCGAAAAAAAAAAGAGAAAGTGCTGAAAAGAAAAGCAAAGCCAAGATAGGAAAGAAAAGAGAGATCCGAACGGAGTGAAGAAGAAAATTTTGTATATAGTGTAATTATTTTATTTTATTTTATTTTTAGAAATTGTAATTAGGTAAATTTTTTTTTTTGTAATTTTTTTTTTTTTTTTGGACTTTTTAATTTTTGGACTTTTGGACATTATTTTTTTAAAACCCTAAGGAAGGGTTATTTAAATATAAACTGCACAGGGAAGGACGACGATTACGATATCGTCTCGGCCCCTCGGGTTCGTACATGACATAGGAGTCGTGGCCCGAGTCGACTTCAACGGTTCATCCCCCGTCTGGAACGGGAGGTAAGAATTCTAAACACCCGCGAATCCTCGTCAGGCGGGTTTCTTCGATGAATTCGTGTGAATATATGTCGAGGAACTGAATCCGATCGCGACTAATTTCCTAGTAAAGGGCAAGGACTGGCCATACAAGATAAGAGTTCGGATTTCATCACCGTTCTCTTCTTGCCCGCCTTAGGAAAATGAAACCAAACACGAACCTAAGCTTTAAAATTTGGAATAGAACGAGATCGATAGGGTAACGAGCTTAATAGGAAAGTCATTCGAAAAATATTGGTTACTCTTTTAGCATACTTCCAGAAGTTCATGATGGTTTTACGTGAAGTTGAATGCGTGACTGCACCGCCTTGTAATAACGGTGAGGCCTTGGGTATCAAAGCTCCACGGAGCTTCCTCGCCTTGATTCAACTTACTTTGACTCGGATTGATCCGAGAGGGGTTTGTTTCAGTTGTAACGAATTCCCTTTCGAAGGATTAGAAGATAGTCTAGAAACAATCTAAGTGAGCCATCATGCTTTTTGTTTGCTAGAAATCGGTAGGTTTGCTAAGTTTGTTGTGGTCGAGTCAGCCTTGTTTGTGTTTGTGTAGAATTCCCTTGCGGTTAGGATGTCAACTGGTATTATAATAGCCATCACAATGAATATGAATATCCAACCGAACATTATGGACATCACTCTTTTATGACCATAGTGTGAATAGTGGTTGGGAACGCCAACCTTTTGAAGGTTATGGGTCATACCATGGTGAGCCCAATTACTATCCACACGTGCGTCAGTCTTATGAGCAAAACAATTTATCTATTTCTCTAGAAGAGGCTTTCAAGAGTCATTCCTTATTTGTGAAGGAAACCTTAAATATTCCGTGATGAGTCCCAGGAGTATCAACTATGATGTCTTTAGAAGAGACTCTTAAGCAATTTACTGAAAGTACAAATAGGATTGTCGAAAAACTTGCTCGAAATAATCTTAATTTCCAATACAGTGTTTCCAATAATACCCATGAAAATGAGGATATTTATAATCAAGATGACGAGGTTAGAATTGGTAACACTACTTTTTTAGATGAGGTTCAACCATTTTCATGTTATTATAATAATGATTATGATGAGGATAGTGTTGATGAAGAATTTGAAATAAATAGGCATAGTGATCAGGAATTTGCTACTCCAATTGAGCTTTATAATAATAGGGTTATTTTAAGTTCGATCCTAATAATTTTAACAATTATTCACCTATTCAAAAGGACGAGGATTTGACTAGAGATACTTTGTTTTAGACGATGTAGTATTTCCCGTTTACGAAGTCGATAATGGTTTAGAGGAACGGGTTTATCCCGTGAATATTATTTTAGAGTCTAACGATTTAAAAACAATAGTCTTAGACGAAGAAGATGAACTCGTAGAGCTTTTAAATATGAGTGAGGATGCATCACCCAGTATAACCTAGAAGAAGCAATTGACCATTTTCAGATTAGGTGATCTAGAAATTAGGGGAAATTGTAGCTAGTCTATCTGGAGACACCCAAAACTCTAAGTTTGGGGGTGATTATCACTCTCCTTGTGCCTTACCTTTAGCTCTTTACGAGATCCCTCACTTGGGACTTGAAATATGTGCCTCAACCATTTTACAAGATTATCTTCATACACGTTTTCCGAACCTAGTTGTGTCCATAAAGAAGTTCAGTTGTTAGAAACCCATCCTCACGGTTGATGTGGTTAACCCAGGGCTATGATACCACGATTGACTTTGTTTTCCCACAAAAAACCTTCCTTCCAATTGTGGGAACGTATAAGTTTTATGTGTCAATTATTAAGTTTTGAGACTAAACCTAATCACTTTAGGATTTTAGGGTCGACACATTTGCTTAAGGAAGACCACCAATCTTATTGTGGACACTGTGGTAAGTCAAAACCGATTGACTTAGAGGATCCTCAATTATTCGGAGTTATTATTATGTGCTTCTAAGTTTTTATTTGAGTTTTCCTGACTCTAGAACACGAACATTCGGATCTAACTCATGAGGAAACGCAACCCATGAAAATATGTTATCTAGACCCTTTTATAAAGCCCGAACCCGAACCGCAACTAGATGTAGTGGTCTTAAAAATAGATAAGGGTGTGTTGGATATCTTCCCCGGTCTCACGTCTCCTCTTCTTGTAGTTAGCACTTTTTGATCCAGATGACCCAAGCAGCTTATTCCGGCCTTTGCTTTATGATTCTTGAGGTGACTAATCTCTTCTAATGTCTGGCTGAAGACTTTAAACTTAGCACTTCTTGGGAGGTAACCCAATATTCATGCGACACTGTAATATATTTCCTTATCTCTTTTCTTCAAGTGGTAATGGTTTTTCCTTGTTCATGTTTTTAATTTCATCTTTAGAACATTGAGGACAATGTTAGATTTAAGTTTGGGGGTATGGGAGAAACTTTTAGTTGCAGTAAATAAAACTCCAGAGCCTAGAAATTTATGTTTATTAAGGATGGCACTAACCAATCTAAGTGGATGGAAGCATCCTGGTTATAGGAGTTGAGGAACCAATCTGATTAGATGGAAACATCTAAAGAGTCTATTCATAAAAGCACAGAGCTCAGGTGTTAGAAAAGAAAACATGGTAGTTTCGCCATATCCTCGTGATGGAAACATCGAAAGAATCCTGACCACTTCTTTTTTTTTTCCTTTTTACCATTGCTAGGGTGAAATAGAGTGACTGAGACACACACACAAAAAAAAAAAAAAAAAAAAAAAAAAAAGAAAAAAAAAAATATTGAGACCAGACCACTAGACCAACCTAATAAATACAATAAAGTCGACCACTTTGGTACCCCTGTTTATGCCAAATGAGTTGACCTAGAGTTAGGATTATCGACCACTTGGTTCCCTTGTATATGCCAAGTGTGTTGATATTAGTCCGAACCAAGTATCTCGAGTCCATTAGGATAGATTCACCTTAGTCAACATCTATGTTTTTCTCTACATCCATCTTCTTAATCTTTCCATGTGATTGGTTGACTCCGGTTTATGATGTCTAGAAACTATCCGAGTAGAGCTCACTTTATATGAATTTTAGTATGCTTGAGTGCAAACTCGTGTACAAAGAATTGGAATTTCGCATCAGGTACTTCCTCCTATAGTCAATAATTGTAGGCCAACCAAGGAGATTCTTTAGTGCCTTCCAAGGTTCTACGTAGATAGCTAGGGTGCAGGTAAAGGTTTTGTGGGTACACCTCACGGTAAACCCTCCGGGAGACAACACTCCGCCACTAGGGCCACCTAGGGGTTCAAATGATTTTTATTTTCTAGAATAAATTTGCCCGAGGACTAGCAAATAATAAGTTTGGGGTATTTGATAGACGCATTTATGTGTCTAATTTGTCCTCAATGTTTCGTATTGTTAGTAGTCGTTTTTGTCCTTATTATGGTGTTTTGTGTGTTTGCAGGTATTTTTGGAAATAAATATTGTTGGAAAAATTCTGGCTCGAAAAGTTGCTCGGAGCACCTCCGGAGGACACATGTTATTCGGACTCCCACTTTGGATAAGGGTAACCCAATTACTAAGGGGCACCCAATTGATATTCGCACCCTTAAGCTGTTGGATAAGTGCTGACCTTCTTCATCGTTTGAAAATAAATTTTGGCGGGAAAAATACTCTCCTGGCAGATTTTCAGATTCGTCATTTGGAGGAGTTTAATGCGATTCAATGGTGAAACTTCATGGGATGACTTGTTAGAGCCTAACGGGGTTGGTGTGGGTCGATTAGTGACCTAAATTTGGCTAGATAACTCGCTAGGAGAAGACATGGAGCTGTGCGCGAGAAGAGTCTTTCACGGGATTACAGGCGTGATTTGACGTGTCTTTGCCTGTGTTTGAAAGACTTGTGGATCGTGATTGAGTTAAACATGGATAGTTTGGAGTGAATTGGATTGCAACAGACGCATGTTTGCTACAAAAAATGGAAAAATATCTCGAGATTATTTTTCATTTTCTTTAGAAGTAATGGAAGAATTTTCGGGAGTAATGAAGAGATTTCGAGGCCCTGTCTAGTATATAAAGAGTCTTTCAACGAGTAGAATGGGGATGGAGAGTTTGGGGACAGTTTAGAGCATTACGAGCTCGGGAAAGTCGAGTTGCAGAATCATCATCTCTGCTGCTGCTAAAGAACAAAAGACTACCAGAGGCAGTCGTTAATTTCTGAAGAACATAAGACGCACAAGGAGCAGTCGTATTACTACAGTGACAACGACTCTCAAGTGAGGGTCGTAGTTAAGGAGGCAGTCCTTTTTGAATAGTTCCAGCGACACATCATATATATCGTTCTCTGTAACAGTTTGGTTTGTAACAAATATAATTGTTACAAACCCGGTTTTCAATATTCATTCCATTTTCACCTCTTGTAAACACTTTTTGAGCAATGAAAAACTATTTTGAGTGTGTTTCCAATATGCGGAGCTAGAACCCATCACTGGGACAACGGAGGAAGCAACTTTTCATGATTGTGGTAAATGAATTAATTCTTTATATGACTTTTTGCATAGATTTAATTGTTTTATGATTTCTATTAATTATCTGTTATTTTGTCTGATGTCGCATGCTTCGTTTAAATTACTTTTGATGCGTCATGCTTACGACTTACAGATAATGTTTTATGAAATCTATTTTTGGCAAGGAATTAGAGTCACAACTTCTTTTGTTTGAGCTATATTGTTTAGAGTTAATGACTAAACCACAAGAACATGAAAAGTAGTGAAATCCTGCGTCCTAGTGACTCTTCATCCTGTGATAATATTTGTATATATTTTTCTTTTATTTTCTTTTATTAATTCTTAAAATCAATCTCGTCAAGTCCGAGTGAACGACAACCCCTATTACTACAACATCATTGAAAATAACCATCAATTTACTGAAGCTCTGACATCATCAATAATCTGCGCTCGAGTCAAGTTGGTATTTATGTGCTCCCTACTCACCATGAACTGAACCCATCTATCAAAAGAACGCAATGGGCTTTGATACATCCTGAAATCAAAATTGGAAGAAGAATATACCCCTTTATGAAGACAGAACTGTATGGTGTCCTCTGGGCGAACCGAACGTGTTTTATTTTCATCTTCACCACCGGTTAACAAAATTGCACGAAACACAGGTGATTCTTCCGAGCAGGGGCGAGGGTCTAGCAAACAATTCATCATCCGTGTTTGGTTTGGAACTATGAACATCCTTCGATGAGGCGAAATTTTGTTCAGGTAACATCTTGTCGGATTTCTTCATAACAACTTAGTAACGAGATATCTGCACACGGAGAAAGACGAAATTATCTCCCTGACACATAACCGTACCCAACAAAAAAAAAAAAAAAAGAAAAAAGAGAGAGGGTGTATTCTCTACGGGTTCAAAACTGCACACGCAGTATTTTCTTCAGGGTTCAAAATTATATACGCAGTATTTTCTACGGGCTCGAATGCGTCTATGGTATCCTTCTTCGGGTTCAAAATTATATATGGAGCATTTTTCTACGGGTTCAAAACTGCCCAAGTAGTATTTTCTTCAGGTCCGAAATTCATATATGCAATATTTCCTATGGGTTCGAAGTCATATGAAGCACATATACAGTATTCTCTACGGGTTCGAAAATGCACACGCAGTATCCTCTTTAGGGTTCAAAAATTATATACGCGGTATTTTATACGGGCTCAAGTGCGTCTGCAGTATCCATCTTCGGGTTCAAGGCTATATACGCAGTATTTTCTACGGGCTCGAATGCGTCTATGGTATCATTCTTCGGGTTCAAAATTATATGTGGAGCGTTTTTCTACGGGTTCGAATCATATATATACGATATTTCCCTTGGGTGCATATATACAATATTTTCTATAAGAAGCATGCCAAGAAATCATATGCGCAATATCATTGCAAGGATTATAAAAACGCCTACTTTTAGGGTTTGCACCTACATGAAAAGGGAAACAAGAGAAGTAGTGGAAAATATACCCGAAACTTAGGTTTTCTTTATGACTCTGCTAGCTAGTATGAAAAGATGAAAGAACAAAGATGAGAGAAAAGGGATTTTTATATATATCGGCGTGGAGATTCGAAATAGGGAAGGATTTCCCTATACAAAAATCGTGCATATAAGAACGGGCCACAAGGGCGCCCAACTTCCCTACGTTGCCCAAGTAGCACCGGTCCCACCAATTGCGCCCAACTTCCCAACGTCGCCCAAGTTACACCGGTCCCACCAATTGCGCCCAACTTCCCAACGTCGCCCAAGTTGCACCGGTCCCACCAATTGCGCCCAACTTCCCAACGCCGCCCAAGTCACGCCAGCTAGCACGATCAGTTTCCCACTTTGCGCCGGCCCCGCCAGATAGCACGCTCAGTTTCCCAACTCGTGTCAACTTCTTAATGCCACCCAGCTTCCTACCTCTCAATGACGCTGACTTCCCAATTGTGCCAGCCTCCCGATTTGCGCATAATCGCCAGAGGCAAGGATTCCAAATCCTGTTTATGAAAAAGGTCGACAAGCCTCTTCAATTCTCTTTACGAGTTCTTTGTTGATAGTTTGTCACCATCTTATGCTTACCTCGCAACAAAGCTCTGTTCCGAGCTAAGCAGGGGACTTAATGTTGACGGTGGTTTTTAAACAAAGGGTAAAATCGTAAAACCTCAAATAACCTAATGTCACCGGTGACACATTTATTAGGACATTTAATGCATGTAGTCGATGAATTAATAGGGGTATTTTTTCAAATTAGGGTTACAACGAACAAAACCCTAATTCCCCTCCGTGCCAATGGCAAGTCATGCCATACACACCTAGCCCAAGCTAGCCGCGCCATGCCAAACGCACTCTACTTTGGCCCTTGCTATGCTAGTCACACCAAACGCGCCAAAGCATGCCAACCATGCTAGCCGCACCTCCATGCCAATGGAAAATCATGCCAGCCACAGCTATCCCAAGATAGCCGCGCCATGCCAAACGCAGTCTACCTTGGCCCTAGCTATGCTAGTCACACCAAATGCGCCAACCATGCTAGCCGCACCTCCGTGCCAATGGAAAATCATGCCAGCCACACCTGGCCTAAGCTAGCCGCACCTCTATGCCAATGGGAAATCATGCCAGCCATACCAAACGCGCTGAAGCATGCCAACCATGCTAGCCGCACCTCTATGCCAATGGCAAATCATGCCAGCCATACCAAACGCGCCGAAGCATGCCAACCATGCTAGCAGCACCTCTATGCCAATGGCAAATCATGTCAGCCATACCAAACGCGCCAAGCATGCCAACCATGCTAGCCGCACCTCTATGCCAATGGCAAATCATGCAAGCCACACCAAACGCGCCAAAGCATGCCAACCATGCTAGCCGCACCTCCGTGCCAATGGAAAATTATGCCAGCCACACCTTGCCCAAGCTAGCCGCGCCATGCCAAACACACTCTACCTTGGCCCTAGCTATACGCTGGTCACACCACGCCAAGCCAAACACCCTTACCTTGGACCTAGCCGCGCCATGCCAAAGTAGCGCCCGCACCTAGGCTTGCAAACCATGCAACCTAGGCCAAATTGGCCAGGCATGCCATTGGCACATTCCAACACGCTCGCTGGTAGCTTTTCCTACCAGGGCGCGACCCAAATTGGCCACGCATGCCATTGGCACATGCCAACACGCTCAGCGGTAGCTTTTCCTACCAGTAGCGACCCAAATTGGCCACGCGTGCCATTGGCACATGCCAACCACGCTCGCTGGTAGCTTTTCCTACCAGGACGCGACCTTAATTGGCCACGATGCCATTTGCACATGCCAACACGCTCGCTGGTAGCTTTTCCCCTACCAGGGCGCGACCCAAATTGGCCACGCATGCCATTGGCACATGCCAACACGCTCGCAGGTATCTTTTCCTACCAGGGCGCGACCCAAATTGGCCACGCATGCCATTGGCACATGCCAACACGCTCGCTGGTAGCTTTTCCTACCAGGGCGAGATCCAAATCGGCCACGCATGCCATTGGCACATGCCAACACGCTCGCTGGTAGCTTTTCCTACCAGGACGCGACCCAAATTGGCCACGCATGCCATTGGCACATGCCAACACGCTCGCTGATAGCTTTTCCTGCCAGGACGCAACCCAAATTGGCCACGCATGCCATTAGCACATGCCAAGACGCTCGCTGGTAGGTTTTCCTACCAGGACGCGACCCAAATTGGCCATGCATGCCATTGGCACATGCCAACACGCTCGCTGGTAGCTTTTCCTACCAGGCCGTGACCCAAGTTGGCTACGTATGCCACTGGCACATGCCAACATGCATTGCTGGTAGCTTTTCTTACCAGGACATAGCCCTAATGGCCATGCGTGCCATTCACATGCCAAACACGCACGCTGGTAGCCTAACTTGCAAACCGTGCAACCTACCATCAAGGCATTCCGCACACGCCACTAGCAGCTATGGCACTTTCCATACACGCCACTAGCAGCTCTGGCATTGCCACTTACACTCAACGTACAACCTACCACCAAAGCATTCCGCACATGCCACACACGCCACTAGCAGCTCTGGCGTTGCCACTTGCACTCAAGGTGCAACCCGCAACAAAGGCATTCCGCACATGCCAGTGGCACATGCCACACGTGCCTCTAGTAGCGCCACTTGCACTCAAGGTGCAACCAACACTCGAGACATCAACACAAACTGGGGGATGTTTTCCATGGTTTTGGTTTGGCGGTCACAACATGCAGCGTACACTGCGCTCACATTAAGAAAGCGTGAATAGGAATAAAGCGGTTAAATAAATGAGGAAATAATGGTGAAAAAGTTTTCACCCATAAACACCTTGCGGTTACCACCTCCTCCCATTATTTCACCCTTTACTCTCTTCCTTCATGAGGCCATGGTACGTTTCAGCCTCGACTTGTATAAATAGGTCTTACCTATTTCCACTAGACAACAAGTCTCGGTCAGGAGAAAAATACAATACTCTCAGAAAAGGCAACTTTGCAAGCTTTCCAAAAATCTTTCATCTCTTGCAAGCTTCCGAAGCTTTCACTTTCTGATACAAGTCGAGACACTACTCTCCCAGAATTATTCTGGTCTCAACACCTTTCTTTGCTTCCCTCCACAAATCAACCCTTCTCCTCCACTTTGTGACCCCGAAGCAAGTCCGGAACGGCCATTTCTTGGTTTATCCTGGGACTTGTCAGATTGATCTCTCGAATCTATAAAGTGATCACGTGCAGCACATTTATTTAGGGTTTAAACCAGTTTCTCACTCACCTACCGAATTTACCGAAATCGGCGGAAACAATTTTTACCCATAAACAGTTGTTTAATATCTATGGGAAGACGTACTCTTGCAAATTTACCCCAATTCCTTGATTCTTGAAGTATGATTGTTCTTTGGCTACCCACAGAAGTAATTAGTCGTTGAATAATTTTTTTTGTCGAGGTAGTTAACAAATAATCCATGGAGTTGTACCCAAAATTCCACATTATCAAATAGATATTCATGTGGTAGTTTATTGGATACACTTTTTTCCATAGCCAACAAATCATTCCGAACAACCCATGGGGAAGATTCCATAATTAACTCTGAATCAGAATGAGACTCAAATTTTATTAGAAAGTATCTGCAGTGAATTCGAAAACATAAATTTCTGGTTGAAAGACCTCCATGTTTTGTGATGCAATTCTCTGAAATTTTTTATTTGGAATTTTCTAGGAGATATTATCATGAGGACCAGGTAATTTTGATAATTGTTTGACAAATTTGGTATGGTTGTATCGATATGGATTGTTTTGGATGGAGTTTCATGATTGAGAAGGTTAGAAAATTGCCTAATCATGTCCATGTTTGAACTTGATTTTTGAAGATTGGGATGATTTAATTGAGACATGTAGAAAGATTCGAATTATATATTATAAGGTTATGAATTGGAATAGTCTGAAAATTAAAATTATAAGGAGATTTTCGTTGAATTACGAAGAAATCCAAAAAATTCTTAATTACCAGAAAGATGGAAGAAGAATGTTAAGATAAAGTAATTAATAAGTTTTTGACTGAGTTTAAAAGAACATTTCATGAGATTCCCTCTCTTTTTTACTCATGCATGTTAATTTGTCTTCTAACTTTGATGTCTTCTATTTCTAGGGTCACTTCCTTCAATTTCCTTATTATGGCTATCAATAGACCTGCTATTACACCTTATTGAGCTTCTTTGAAACATCTTGCTCTGCAAGGAACTCCTGTTGTCCATGTGATGGCATTGTATTTATTTGTAACACTCAAAACGATAGTCGTTGTCTCTTCTTCTTTGTTGACTATATAGTGGATATTGATGATGCACTCTTGTTTTAGATATTGTATTTTCAGTTCATTTCTCTGAGTCAAAGTAGGATTTCTTATGTGGACAAAATGTTTTAGTGATTTTTGTTGGGCCCATATTTGGGACTTTATCACGGCAATGGTGGATTGAGGATTTGGTTGTTGACCTTGAAAGCAATTAAGACACTGAGATTTCCAAATACACCAACAGATAGTAGCATACCAATCCTTGAAATCTAAACCTATTTGGCATCCTATTAAGCGATGATCATACCACGAATGAAACCAAAGATCTATCCTAGTATGTGTCCTCTGACTAGCTAGCTGGTTGATGCCCATTCCAAACCACATAACTTGGTTAAACCTGCATTCCAATAATGTGTACATTATGGTTTCATCACCCCCCTTACATGTCATGAAGATTGGGGAGATATCCTTAATTTTGTGATTTAGTTTTTTGTTTACTGGCAAAATACCATGCAACACTTTTCACATGAAAACCAGAATTCTAGAGACTGTTATTTACCACCACCACCCGCAGCACACCCCCTCCCCCACCCCCACCCCAATTCTACTCCAGATGCGAGGATTGTTGGCGCCTCTCTCTGTTTCAAGATTATTTTTAAAAAAAAAATTGCAAACTTTTCTCACAGAGATGCCTACCTTTCTAATTGTAATCCATACTAAGTGGTCACTTTCATATTCCTCTCTATCATTATGGATTTGTTTTTAATTTTGAACAACTCTAGGATGAAATATTTTATTTAGGAAATCAAAATTCCATTCCCTAGAGTTGTTGATGAACAACTGATTGACATGGGTCAGAGTGTTTTGGATATTGGGTGTTATTTCTTCCTTAGTTATGGAGTTTGGATAGTTCATTGGTATTCAATTATGATTCCAGATATGGACTCCCTGTTGAAACACTTTGCTTGGTCGAACTATATAACTGTTGTTATCTCAATCTTGTTTGTCAAGTTTAGTTGCCAAAACTATAAGTCTTGATTTCTAGTTTACTTATAGCTAAGTCTCGGATTAGGATAGAAAGTGTAGTTGAGCAATAGACTTCACGGAGTTCATCGATTGAAGACGAAGAACTACTAAGAGGAGCTTGTGGAACTTCATCAACAAAAGGTACGTGTAGATTTGAACTTATCTATCACTCAAAAGTTTATCTACTATATATCCTATTTGAGACAAAAGTCGTATAACTATATAGACTTCGATTATACACATTTGATATTTCGAGCTGAGTTTAACTCGCTTACATATTCTCGAAATATGTGTTAGTAAACTATTGCTTTAACCAAGTTCATCTTATATTCTTGACGAAAATCAAAAGATGATCATGTGAAAATCGCCTAGTAACATCTTACATGATTTGTGTGAGACAATCATTTGATGTAGACTCGGAATGTTTCTAATTGATCATTCGATCACTTGAAAATTACTTTGAAGCTAATAGTTTGTGTGAGACAGCTATTGTCATCTTCCGAGAATGTTTAAATGATTGAAATGGGAGTTTAGAAAAAAAATAACCATGATTGGATATAGAACAGTATGCGTACTTGTATGCTAACTGTTGCAAGATATTCCAAGTCCGGGAACCATGGTATGCATACACGTATGCGTAATGATTGGTTTAGTAGAGGTCAGGGAACTAAGTACGCATACCGGTACGCGTACTGGCGTGAGATTCAAGTTCCGGGACTTTACTCAGTTTGGTGGTATGCATAATCGTTCGCGTACTGGCGAAACCCAAACTTTGTCCGGCCACTTAAGTATGCTTACACGTTTGCATACTTGAGTAGGTTATGTTCTAAAATCGGTTTGTTCATGAACTAATACATTTATATAATAAGGAATGAAATCTTTTGACGGTATTACAAACCAATATCCAAGTGTCAATCAATTAAATCAATAACTTAAAGGCCAAATTCAAGAACTGATTGAACTTAATGCAAAACCTGCGTTATTTCTATTATATAACAAAATATAATGCAGAAAAGGAATAACACAGACACCGGAAATTTTGTTAACGAGGAAACCTCAAATGCAGAAAAACCCGGGACCTAGTCTAGCTTTGAACAACACACTATATTAATCTTCTACAGACACTAGCCTACTACCAATGAACTTCGAACTGGAATGTAGTTGAGCCCTAACCAATCTCACACTGATCAAGGTACAGTTTTGCTCCTTACGTCTTTGAACTCCAGCAGGATTCTACGCACTTGACTCCCTTAGCTGATCTCACCCGCAACTAAGAGTTGCTACGACCCAAAGTCAAAGACTTGATAAACCAATCTGTCTCAAACAGAAAAGTCTATTGATATAGGTAAATCTGTCTCCCGCAGAAATACGTATTAGTTTTGTCCCGTCTTATGATAAATCAAGGTGCACAGAAACTAATTGATAAGCCAGACTTATATTCTCGAAGAACAACCAAGTATTATTAATCACCTCACAATAATGTTAATCGTATGGAAGCGAAACAAGATTTTGTTGAATCACAAACGATGAGACAAAGATGTTTGTGACTTCTTTTAATCTTACCTATCAGAGATAAATCTCAAGCAAATCTTAGAAAAGATAGTACTAAATCACGATAGTAAAATTAAGATTAGAATACACAACTACAGAGAAAATAGTTGGGTCTGGGTTCACATTCCCAATGAAGTCTTCATGTCGTTAACATACATGGTTTCGGAGAAAACTTTAGGTTAAAGGAGAATTGACTCTATTCACAACTAGTATCACACAGGAAGTGTGGGGATTGGGTTTCCAATTTGATAGAGTTCTCCCTTATTCAGTCTTCAAATCAGGGTTTGATAGCTTAGGAACAAAGCAATCAGTAACCACTGTTAGATAAAACCTGGTCTAAGAGCCAATCTAAGTTTGCTTGAAACCAAGGTAATATCTCTCCACCGTTAGATGAACTTAGCTTGTTACATACAAATGAAATGTACCTTTATTTAGATATGGGTAACCGTACCTAAACGTGTACATTAGGTTGGCTCAACAGTAGTTAACCGAAGTTAGCCATATGGACACTTTCATATCAACCTTATTCATCTTAACCACAACTAGTTCAAATGACTCAAATGAAACTAGTTGTAGAGTTTTTCAATTGTTATATTCTCATAGAAGTATACAAGAACACAATTGAAAAAAAATTGGTTGATTCACTCGAATCAATTAATGAACATTATAGCCAAGGTTTGCAAAGATTGCATTCCTTATTATATAAATGTATTTATTCATGTCATAACGGATTCTAGAACTTTAAACCACTCAAGTATGCAAACGTGTACGCATACTTAAGTAGCCGGACTTGGACCGTGTCCGATAGTATGCGAACATGTACGCATATTATCACACATACAAAACATCAGTTGAATTCAGTACGCGTACGGGTACGTATACAATAGTTCCCGGACTTCAAATGAGTTCGCCAGTACGTGTACGGGTACGCATACCAAGGCTACCGGACTTTACCTGACCTCGCCAGTACCATACGGTATGCATACCAAACCGGGCTTGGATCAACATATATGCAAGTACACATACTATGTTTATAATCCAATTATGGTTAAGTGTTATAAACTCCATTTCAATCATGGAAACATTCTTAGAGGATGACAACAGTTGTTTTCAGAAACTATTAGCGTCAAAGAAATTTTCAAGTTATTGAAATAATTAATACGAAACATTCCAGGTCTACATCAAATGGCTGTCTCACACAAATCATGTAAGATGTTACCAGGCGATTTTCACATGATCATCTTTTGACTTTCGTCAAGAATATAAGATGAACTTGGTTAAAGCGAAAGCTTACCAACACATATTTCGAGAAATATGTAAGCGATCTAAACGCAGCTCGAAATATCAAATGTGTATAATCGAATACTATATATCTATAGAGTAGAAATAGACTTTCCGAGTGATAGATGAGTTTCAGTCTCCACGTACCTTTTTGTTGATGAAGTTCCAGAAGCTCTCCTTAGTAGTTCTTCGTCTTCAATTGATTAACACCGTGAAATCTAAAGCTCAACTACACAATCTATCCTAGTCCGAGACATAGCTATAATTCGACTAGAAATTAAGACTTATAGTTTTGATCACTAAACTTGACAAACAAGCTTGAGATAGCAATGCTTGCGAGTTTGACCAGGCAGTGCTCTAACACTTACAGTTGAGAGACAAGAGTAATATATGTATACACTCGATTCAGAGACACACACATACCACATACTTGGCCACATTGCATTTTGTTGTCCTTTACTGACAAAAAAAATAAAATCTGACACTAATAAAATTATAAGGACATATGTTTTTTTTTTTTTTTTTTTTTTTTTTTTTTTTTTTTTTTTTTTGTAAGGTGTTCCTATTTTCCTATAATGAATAAGAGGAACTGCCTGAATGATAGATTCTATGATATGTTTTGCATCAACTTTAATACGGCTTTTGTTATTTACCATATTTTTGTAGCTACGAATATGGCTGCTTATACTGAGCACTTATATAAAGCATCAAATAATGTAACAAAAATTGTGCAGTTCTTCAATGACTTCTTTTGGCTAAATAACTGGGAATACAACATCTTTAAGGTGGAGTAACTCTTATCTCACTTTCAAATGGTGCCAAGGTACCATCACCCCTCCCTGGCACATCAAGTGGCTATATTAAAAAGGATGTTTGTAATTTTCTAAAAAAAAATCTTATATGAGAGCCTACCCTGTGCTCTTAAGCTCTAATTTCCTTGGCTATGACAATAGTTGGAAAGTACTCCATTTGTTTCTAAATCCTCTATTCCATTTCCGCCAGTTTCAAAATTATGTCCAGCTTATGTTTATAGGCGTATTTTTTCAATGAACTCTCTATTATAACCTTTATTTTTTTTATTTATAAATAAATATTAATGTGACCTAATCTAAAATATTAAAGAAATTTATAAAATTAAGGAAACAAACATATCCTTCATTCCTTTGAAAAGACAATATATTTGGCTCCAAGAATTAAATTCCCTAAAGAGTTTATACTCCACAAATTTGATACCTTTTAATTTTCCTTTTTTATTTCCAATCCTCTTCACAATTTTAGACAGTTTTTATTTAATACTTGCATTTTTATTAACATAAAATAGGTAAATAATTAAGGATAGTCAAGTAAAGTATTATGATCTCATAAATATTTAGAAAAAATCAAAATGGACTGTCTTTTTTGAAACGGAAGGAGTTAGGTTTTTTTTTATAAGTTGTGAGACGATGAAATATTAGAAAATATAGAACGCGCAATTGGGGGATAAAAAAACTAATTGGGGATATGAATTACTTCCCCCAACCAGTAGTGGCTGTTAAAGGGTGATTTTTGGGTATGAAAATACTAAAATAACCTTTCGTTAATTAAAAAACATTATGAAAAGACCATAATACCCTTTCAACTAAAACTTAAAATCTAAAAACCAATACATATCCCCCATTCTCTCCAAATCAGTTCCGGCACTCTAAGGGTTAGGATTTGAAAAAAAATTCCTTCCATCTTCTTCTTCATTAGTTCTTCATCGACGATTAATCGTCGATTCAAAAATTTCTTCGTCGATTAACCTACCTGAATCATAACAATGCCTCCACGAAAGAAACCAAATTCCCAATCGAACTTAAAATCGATTGGTGAACAAAAATTAAAAAAACACTTGCTAAGATTGCTCAAGAGCAAGAAGAAGAAGAAGAATCAGATTAGTTGTACTCTAATTAGACAAGTAATGCTTGGGAAAGATACATTAGTTGTGATTAACTTATCAATTGGAGAAACATAAGAGGAATGTAATTAGCTAAAGACACAGTGTAAGATTAGTGGCAGATTTGAAACCCTAGTGCACTTTAGTTTACATTCTTGTTTACTATTTAAAGTCATTTGAAAATCAGTTAGCCGTATCGGCAACAAAACAAAACAGTTGTGTTACCTTCACTTAGAATTCAGTTAAGTAAGCCCTTGATCAACCTTAGAGCACCACAAGTCCTTGTGGGATCGACCCGTACTTGCCGCGTCTCCGATATACGCCGTGCACTTGCGGTTATCACTGTAGGCTAAAACATAAACCCTTTTTCAGGTCTACCAAGTTTTTGGCGCCGTTGCCGGGGACTTGGCGTGTGCCCTGTGATTTTTGGCTTGACTTCACTGTTTTTCAACTATCCCTGTACATATTTACCTTGTTTTTACTGTTTTTAGCCCTTAACTAGTATAACTTAGCTGTAACTTGCCTATTTCTGCATCTTTTATAGCTTTTTGTTATTGCATTCTTGCATCTATCTTTTGTCAAGCCCTGCATATCTGCATTGCATTTTAGAGTTAGCTGTAACTTTCATCTTTCCCTTCTTAGTCTTTTCCCTGCATTGCACCCCTGTATATCCCATCAATCATTGCACTTCAGCTGTTAGTGTAACTTAGCTGTAGTTAGCTCATATCTGCTCCATCTGCATATTCATATTTGCTCATCTTCATCCATCTATGCATCATCTAGTTAGTTTACTTTGCATATAGTTAGTTACTTTGCCTTATAACTTAGCTGCAATATTCACTAGCCCTGTAACTTGTAGCTCAGCTGGAGATTTGTCATTAGTTTACAAGGAGACTAAGCAGCCCTGTATCCTAGTGCTGCCTTGTAACTCTTGATCCCTTTCAGTCCAAGTAACTCTCAGTTGCATATTTCTATTAGTAAAACTGTGCAAATCTGAGAACTGAACCTTTCTGTTGAGCCAACAGGTGCTTGCTGTGCTTGCTGTGCTGCAAACCAAAACTAAGGAGGAAAAAGCAAAGGAGCAGAACCAATTGGTGGTGCAAGTGGTAGGTCTGAGCCAACCCAAGGATAAGTGCATGAATTGAGGTTAGTAACTGAACTTCCCCTGTATGCCTGATAACCTAGCAGCTTGACTGAGCATAATCCTGACCCTGAACTTATTGGCATGAATGCATGAAAACAAGTTATCTTGCTAGAATTGCTCCATCCCTGTGCCTTGTGTGTTGTGTGCTATAACCCCTTAGCTGCCATCTGCCCTGAGCTTACTCCAGCCCCTGAAGCTGTGAGTTGAGCTGCAGCTTGGATAGCCAGACTAGCTGCACAACCCTGAGCTTACCACCACCCTGTGCTGTGTGATCCTACCAAGCTGTGCACATACTGTGCTGTGTTGTGACTTACCTGAGCATAAGCCAACCTGGGATCTGCAACTAGAGCCATCTGCATGCCTTGTATGATCATCTGTTGACCCTGTCTGCCTGTGCATGATCTCTAAATTCTGAGGTCAACAGACCCTGTTGATATCATCTGTGCTTCTTTGGTAATTTGTGTGTGAGCTGTTGCTCTGTGCTGTTCTGAGCACATAAACTGTGCTGAGCTGTGAATGCACTTAGTCCTCTGTTGTGCAAGCCAGCCGAGTTGTACTTGAGCTAATAATCTCCAGCCCCTGAAGCTGAGAGTTCAAGCTGCAACCCCCAGCTGACATCTTCAACCCTGCTTCTTGCACACCCTGATATGCACAAATATGATTCTGTGATGCATGAGCTGTGAATTTAAGTTTAGCCAGACTTGTCACTGATCTGTGAAGCACTGAAATTCGGCTGAGCACATTTGTTTCTTTGCATGTGACCAGCCTTGCATGATAAAACCTTGGTAGGTAGTAATCACACCTGCAACATTTTTGCCTGTGTGCAACCTAAGCATAACCTATGGAAATTAGACCACATCTTTCATGAGCTCTATCTCAGTGCCATTCTGCTAAGCTACGCCTAACTGAAATTCTTATGAGCATCTTTGTTTGTGCACCTGTAAGCTTGTGTGAAAACTGAGCCTGACCTGTGAATGCTGAGCCATCTTTGCATGATAAACTAGCTGCCTAGCTAGGTATAGCTCAATATCTGGGATTTTTGTTTAATTCTGTGTGACCCAGTGACATTGTTGAGCTGTGAATGAACCCTGTATTGCCTGAGACCAAGGGTCTTCATTTTTCTTTATCAGCACTAGTATGCATTTTGTATCTTGGCTGACCAGCACTGCATCCTTGCATTTATGTGAAAAGTCACAGTCCTGTGACCTTTGAGTAGGCATTGGTTGATTGAATTTGCTATTTACTGTGTTGCACTTGAATGATCATGAACCCCTGTATCTGTCTGTCTATTCTTTGAAGCATCATCTGTGCACAAGCAAGGCTGTGACATCTACAACAGCAAGCACTTCTGTGTGCTTAGGCCCAAGAATTGGTGTGTTTATCTTTGAGTTTTTGTCTTTGAGTTATGTGATAAAGTGTAGGAGTTTGGCTGCCCTGTGCTTGCTCATTTGCCAATTTGTGCATCAGCTGTGCTGTGCACACAGCCTGTGCAACTCAATCTTTGCTTAGCCTAACCAGTGTTGTGCGCCTGCACAAAACTAGGCTGGAATCCAAACCAAACTGAGCCCAATAAAACAAACTGTAAACTGGGCTCTACACACAACCAAGCCCACATAAGCCACACTGCTGGGCTTTGCACAAACCTGAAGCCCACAACCACTAGGCCTTGCTTTGCATCTGAACCCAACTTAAGTTGAGCTGCTGGGCTTCTTACAAGCTTGTTCTTTGCACCAAACTGAAGCCCACACAACTGGGCTTTGCACATAACCAAGCCTACAGCCCACAAAACAAAATCCCAACAAACCAAAGCCCAATAAACCAAATTCCCACATAAACCAAAGCCCATTTTCATGTTATATTTGTAAGACTGTTAATGTTTCTGTACATTATCTTTTGGGTTGACCCTCAACTCTTTAGATTATTAGTGTATGGTAAATTTTTGTATATAATCCAGTAGGACTTGTTAAATTTTTCTTTTCTTGAATCGGTTGAGTCTTCTTGTGCATATATTGTGCTAATCCGATATGATCTCCACTGAGAATGTTGGATTCTAGCCTTGATTAATGAAGCTCTAACCTTGCTCCGCCGACATCCGGTAATCTCTTCCCTTTTCTCTTATCATCATAGTTCTCTCGGTATGTGACTGTTTAAAATTTTATCATCTGTCGACACATTGAGGAGAATGTTTGATTTAGGTTTGGGGGTGCATTTGCATTTATAGTTTTTAGTCTTTTTAATCTTTTATTTTCAAAAAAAAAAAAAAAAAAAAAAAAAAAAAAAAATTCAAAACTTTTTGCAAATAAAAACCTCCAACTTTTAGAGATTTTAGAGTCACTAGCATGCTTCTAGCTATGTTTACATAGAGAATCGACCAAATAACGAAATTGGAAGTACGGAGAACGCAATCTGGTTTCTTAGTTGATTAGAGCGTTAAAGTTGGATTTAACCATACTGGGAGAGCGAATTAGGTCTTTGTTTAGATATTCGGTAGTAGAATTGTGATCACCCATAGTGGAGACTACCCATTTTACATCAAGTGAGGCACCAACCTTCAATTTTTGCAACTTTCTAGAAAAGTCATTAGAGTGTGTGTCACCGTACGTCAATTCCGGGTAGGAATGGTGAGCTACCCAACTTCGCACCACTTTCGGCACTACTTTTGATCTCTTGAGTGCTAGTTTTTGTCAATCACGAGGGTGACGTCTAAAGATGAAAACTCCTTCTAAATATCGATTTGCGAGTTAGCATCACTCTCTCTCAATCAACAAGACCCATAGAAACACATCATCGTCAACAAACGGAGCAGCATCGAATATTGAAAGAAAAATTGATATAGTCCAAGGTTTATGTGCAACAAAGAAAAGAAAATAGGATGAGAATTAATAAAATTTATAAAATCAAGACAATACAAGTTGTGGAAAAATTGAGTGACAAAGTCCTTTGTCCATGGAGTTAGTTGTTTCATTATTTGTATTTTTATTTTCACTTTTTTGTAAAAAAATAAAAAAAAATATTGTAGTTTATTTTTGCTACCACCATGGTAAAGAAGAGTTCAAAAAGAAAAATCCAAACAACAAGGAATTTGAGTAGAAAAATTAAAAAAATTGTCAAGTTTTGTGAAGTTTAGAAGTTCGTCATCAACAATTGAAGACCGAAGACCGAAGATTGAAGACGTTTCTATGGTTCCTATGAGAGAGTGATATTAATTGCCGATCGGGTGAGAAGTGAGTGAGTACTCCCCTTGCTAATGGTTGATTTCCTTCCTTAGAGATCATCAGAAAAGATTCTTTTGTCCACATTTCGTGAGTCTCAGATTTTATTTCGGAAGGTTATCCTTCTTACCTACAACGTGTGCAGGATTTCTCTCTTTATTCCTGCCTGCACACATGAGAGACTAAAAAAGCGATCTTTTTGAGTGCAATTATCATAAAACCCTAATGGTGAGGCGGAAGTTGAGACTTATGATCACAATCGAATCCGAATTCTTTCATATGGTATGGTTACTTCTCGCTCAACTCTTAAGGATGAGAATGCGTTCTTTGGTAGTTCTAACTTCATTACTAGCATGCGAAACTCTATGTCCTCATAGCTCCTTGGATGCTTGAGACTCTTTTACACTCTGAAGTTGGAGAAGGTTTTGTGGGTACACCTCTACAAACCCTCACGAGACTACAACTCGTCCACTAGGGACACCTAGGGGTTTAAAGGCTTAGTCCATACGCTAAATGCATTCGAGAGACCTGCGACAGGGGTATAGTTAGGATTTCTTAATTTCTGTTTCACTTGAGGACAAGTAAAATTCAGGTTTGGGGGTATTTGATGAGTGCCAAATAGTGCATATTTATACACCTTTTTATTGGCATTTTACTCATCTTTTGCGCTTAGAAATCAGATATTATCCCATATTCTGTGTTTTCCTTGTTTTCAAGAATAAATATTTGTATTAATTAATTTTGTGTTTTTAGGTAATAAATAAAGCTCGGAAACCGAGGAGCCAAAAGAGCGAAGAATTGAGTCGAGCATCTATGGAGCGAAGGCCAAAGCCACGCGCAGCGTTGCAACCCAACAAGTAGCAACTCATCTACAAGACATGGGCTTGAGCTAGACCCGACCGCGACCCGGATCCGAGCCCGTCCACTCCAAGCCGTTGAGATTTCTATCCTCCGCATCCAACGGTCGCTCCTTCGCTCACATCTATTTATCGATGCTCCCGCTCAACACCAGAACTGCCTATATCCTCAGCCGTTCAGATCTCCCTTAGCCACATCCTACGCTCGGTCCGCCCGTCTCATCAAATCTTGATATACCTGCCTCACACCAAAAATACCTAACCCTTTACCCATCGAGACAAACTCATTTTCTTCTCTATTTCTCTTTCTTCTCCATACCGACAGTTGCAGAGCCCATCTCCTCTCCCATACCTCCTCCACCCGACCAACAGCCGCTTCAGCCACCACCATCCTTTCTCCCTGACAACAACACAACCATAACCACCTTCTCTACCACCCTAGGTTCACCCATCTCCACCTCTAGCTTCTCTCATAACCTAGAAGCTAGGGTTGAGATGATTGAAAACTAGGGTTTGTACAACAGTCGAAGCATGGATGATTTGACAAGAGGAGAAGGCGATTCAGAGTATGGGTTTGATTTAATATCTGTTTTATAATAAATTAGGGTTTGATATTTTGAATCTTGATGCATGTATAAATAGAACCGAACTGGGTGTGTAGAAGTTCATGCCTGGGCTAGCCAGTGCGTCAAATTAGGTTTAATTTTAGGTTAATTTGTGTTTTATTATTTCCTTTGATGTTTTAATTACATTGGCTAGGGTTGAGATGAAGCCCTAGCTTTCTGCTGTGTTAATTATAATTCTCTTGAATGCTTAAATTGTTCTAAGATAGAATTAATCTTAGCACATCAACACTTTGCTCTCACAAGTGTATGTCAATGCCATGTATGCCTTTGTAGTTAGAATACATCTGATGATGATGATTTGCAACTCAAGCTCAGTTAGTTTATTATCAATCCTCAGATTAGTTGTACTCTAATTAGACAAGTAATGCTTGGGAAAGATACATTAGTTGTGATTAACTTATCAATTGGAGAAACATAAGAGGAATGTAATTAGCTAATGACACAGTGTAAGATTAGTGGCAGATTTGAAACCCTAGTGCACTTTAGTTTACATTCTTGTTTACTATTTAAAGTCATTTGAAAATCAGTTAGCCGTATCGGCAACAAAACAAAACAGTTGTGTTACCTTCACTTAGAATTCAGTTAAGTAAGCCCTTGATCAACCTTAGAGCACCACAAGTCCTTGTGGGATCGACCCGTACTTGCCGCGTCTCCGATAGACGCCGTGCACTTGCGGTTATCATTGTAGGCTAAAACATAAACCCTTTTTCAGGCCTACCAAAAAGCCAAGGAAACTAACAAAAGAAAAACTAAAGATGTTGTCACTAAGAGAAGAAGGAAGGACGGTCTTGATACCCCTCAGACTCTGCCTTCTCGAGGGAAAAATCAAGGTCGCAACAAGCATTTGTGGGCTGATACAAGAGGGATAATTTGGGAGAGTGGTGGTGACCGTAGTCGACTTGTAACCCGTGAACCTACTGGAACTGTTGAGCACGATGAGCATGATGAAGAGGAAAGTGAGGAGGAAGATGATGAGGTTCATCCAAGTCAATTAGCAAGCCAAAGCGAAGTTGGTGGGCCTAATCAACAACCAACACAAGGCAAGGGAATGGGAACGTGCAAAGTAAAAGTTAAAGGTTCTCACCATCCTCACATTGATGACATGATACCTGACCTTGAACGTGGTAGAATTTGGGGTGAAGCTCCGGAACCGAAAATTCTATTTGGATACAAGGACTCTTGGGCTCGTACTATCTATCAAACCTATGTAAGCATTTTTATCTTGTGCATATTTATTGTTGTGTATTTATGTAAAATCTTTTAATTGTATTGTCTCTCCTAATTGTAGGATCAGAAGAAGGTTGTGCGTGTTTGATGAAACCAAGCCGCGGATGGTTGGAATTTTTCCGAGGAATGTGAAGAGGTCCAAACAATAGTAAAAGATTCTGGTCTATATGCTTTGGTCGAAAATTATGTGAAGCCTGATTCTGTGACAGTCAATTGTTTCGTAGAAAAGGTATCATGGTGAAATTGATACCATGCACTTCCCTTTTGGGGAGATGACCTTCATCCCTGAAGATGCTTAGAACATTCTAGGATTGAATGTTATCGGCAAATCAATTGAAGAAGAAGTTGAGTGTCTGGACCTAGAATGGTCGAAGTTGCACGCTCCGACTAACAAGTTGTTTGGTTGGGACTACAAAACTTCTTTGGAGAGCTTCTATGTATCCAAGTCTAGTAGGAAAAAGACATTCAAGATGGCGCTTCTTAAGAAGAAGTTTGAAAACACAAAGAAAAGAAGTTTGGAGGATGGATGAGACCCTAAACAAATTCGTTATACAGTAGCTACGTACTGTTATACATCTTGGGAACTAAGGCATTCCCTGACACTAATGACAACATGGTTAGTGCAAACTTTCTTCAGTATTTGGATCCGTTGTAAGATGTCTTTAACTATTCTTGGGGCATCGCGGTAATGGCACATTTGATGACGGAGATGAGAAGGGCCTCTTTGGCTAAAACAAACCAATTTGTCGGGAATTTCACTCTACTGCAGGTAATTTTGTTTTTAAACTTATGTTCTTATGTATATTGTTCACATGTACCCTTATCATGAACTTAGAAACAAAATCTTTCAGATCCCGGTGGTTATGATGGCCAAACAAAACCTCGCAATCCCAATTGTTCTTGTCGTTTAAACGGAATACAAGCTTAAACGGGAAATTATCCTTCCTCGTACGAGTCCTGTATACCCTATTAGTCTTCTTTGGATATATATAATCCTTTCTCTTGTGTCTATTCTTCTCCTTGTATTGCCCACTTCTCTCGCAAACCATCTCAAAACGAGTTTTTGAACCTTGGGTAATCCTCACCAACACACACATGTTCTTAAGAGCTGTCTATTTGGCTCAAGCAATTGCTTCCTTTGAATCTTTTATTCCCTACATAAGGACAACAATGGGAGATTAGAAGGTTCATTACTAGCAATCCATTAGTAATATCCAAGATACTAGGTGAAAAGAATTCTTTGGTAACATACTAGAGGCATTTTATAGTATTCTGACGTATCCAGACCAAGCTTTGTTGGATCAATATATGTCACCACCTAAGGATCGAATGAAAATTAGTTCAAAAAAAAAATAAAAAAATAATGCGCCGGAAATCAGTTCCGGCATGGTCGAACTGAACCAAAACTGAAGACCAAATTAGAAACTTTTCCGGCATACAAATTTCATTAACAATCAACCCCGGAAGCGCGGGTGCCAGCATACTCGTAATGTATGGTTGTAAGCCGGTACAGTGTTCCGGCGTACCCCGTAATTAATATACCATGCCGGTAATTAGCTTTGAAAAACACTCCTTTCTGGATGTTTTTTTGTAGGTACCGACATAGTACCGGCATTGTAACCTTACAAACAAACCATGCCAGTACCTTATTCCGTAGAATATTCAGTGGTAGGTAAAAAGTAACTTTTGTATCGACATAATGTATTTGGTTAAATACTATGCCGGATTTAATTTCAAAATGGGGTATATATGGTGCCGGCATGGCCGAAGCATGAATACTATGCCGGTTATGAGGCTACCAGTATTACTATGCCGGCACCGAGATTTTTCTGCTGAAAAAATTATGGGTTCATAGATAAAAATCAAAATTTTAACCTCTTATCAGCTTTACCTGAGTATTGTAAGTGCTTATATGTTGACCTAGTTTACTCTCTTGGGTTGGTTCTTCACGAAACACTTCATGCTCATAAAATTCATGATCCAAAGGTGTTGGTTCAACAAAATCTTGCAATTGTGAGTTGTTGTCATTGGATGAAGATTGAAGATATGCTCCTTGTTGTAGTTAAGCTAAAGATTCAGCAGCAACAATTCTCTCTTCACAATCATCCTCCATTTTCACCTAAATAATTTCCCTCTCAAATTTTCTTTCCCTCCTTCTACTCTCACCTCACTCACCCAAACACAAATAATAATACACACTAATCATTTATCAAAAATCTTTGGATTTTACTAATTATTATTAATCACTAATCAGGATTAGTGAAGGGTAGATTATGAATTACTTAAAATACTTAGATAAGGGGTGACACTGATTTTATATTTGGATCCAATTTTTATCCTTTACCTATATCCCCAATTAATTTTTTTTTATCCCCATTGCGCTTGAAGGCTGTTTTTAGGGATACCAAAATCCTTCAAGGCATACAATATAGTTTTCCCATCCTAGGTGACCTTATAAGGGGTGTCTATTGGGTAGTTCAATTACCTATATACCCTTGAACCAAAAACCAAAAAATAAACTATCATAAACATCTCTTCTTCTTCCTCCATCCAAACCACCTTCTTTTCTCTCTCGAGATTTTTTTTTCATCACCGTAATTAATTATCGATTCGTGAAAATTCGATCATCGGTTAAATTGAACTATATAATGGATCGTACAAAGAAAAAAAGCAAACGTCAGGTGTTCTAATCCCTCTTCCAATCCATGAATTAAAGAAGAAGAACCAATTGAAGATTAAGGTGTAAAAACTATAATTGAACCAGAAATTGAATTAGAAATTCAACCATTTGAAGCTCCAAATACTGAAATGAGGATAAGAAGGTATTCCCTACAAACCCAATCTTTTAATTGTTGTTTTTCATGGATTGAATGGGTTAAATTGCTAAAAACTTAGGGTTTTTGATTCTGATGGAAGGGTTCTACTGATAATTAAGTTGAGTTTTGAGCCGAACTGTTCTTGAAATTTCACCTGAAAGTGTCTATAAACAGTTCGGCTAAACCGTAAATGTAAATTTTTATCTGAACCCCAAAATGTGTATTACATACGTCACAGAACAGTGTCAGGTTCGGCTAATACCTTGCAAACCTTCCCAGCCGAACCTGAGAAGTGAATTTTATCCCAGGTGGTTGTCAGGTTCGGCTGACTAGATTAGATCACTTTCAAGCCGAACCTCTCTCTGTAAACACTTCGAAAATATTAATTTGCAGGCTCTAGGTTCGGCTAGCTCGTGTTTTTGAGTTATCAGCCGAACCTTCAATTTGCACACTCAAGTTTTTCTATCTTGTTTTGGCCATAACTTTTTCGTCCGATGTCGGAATGACCTCATTCTTTTTTCTTTGTGTTTGTCTTTTCATTCTCTTGAAGTTGAAGATAAGATCTCATTGATTTTAATGAGTTTAATATGGACCTTGGTATTCTCCATCATTAGACTTCACTTTCTTAACACTTTTAGTAATTTCCACTTTTTTTGTTTGGTTCATCCTATGAAAAGGCTACACAATAGAAAACATATGTAATGAAAAGCCTAACCCCTAAATGTGTATGAATTTAAGTGTTTCATGGAAAATCAGTATCATGTTCGGCTGATGTGATTTTTTGAATATGATCCGAACTTGGAAAAATATATAGTTCTACGATCGATATTTAGAGTGAAAACCGAACTAGGATCTTGCAAATACGTTGGTTGTTGGAAAATGAAGGTTCGGCGCATAACGTTAACAAATTCAGCTAGCCGAACTGTTCATCAATTTAGTGGGTTCGGCTTATGATGTGACTCAATAATGTTGTAGTAATAAGGGTTGTCGTTCACTCGGACTTGATGAAATCGATCTTAGGATTTAATAAAGAAAAATAATAAAAATACAGAATATATACAATTTATGTCACAAGACGGAGAGAGTTACCGGGATTCAGGATTCCGCCAAACTCATAACAAAAGGTTCAAATATTAACTCTTTTAACAATTATCGCTCAACAAATAAAAACATGGACTCTTATTTTTGCCAAGATAGATTCTCAAAATATTAGTTATAAATCGTAAGCATGGGACATCAAACATTTAAGCAAGCATGACCCATCTAATAAAATAATAACTAATTTAATCAAATCATAATTCAATTTTTAATCAGTGCAAAAGTCATAAAAAGATACCCATGTATGAAATTCTTCTTCCTCCGTCGTCCCAGTGATGGGTTCTAGCTCATCATGTTGGAAACACGCTCAAAATCCATTTTTATTGCTCAAAGGAGGTGTACAAATGATGAAATGGAGAAAATGATAAAATCGGGTGTTTGCAACGATTAAAAGTGTTGCAAACAATGTTACAAAGAAGGTTAAAACTGTTACTGCTTTTAAGTCCGCCTCCGTATTGCGACCCACGCCGAAGTGTCGTTGTCACTGTAGAACAACGACGGTTCCCTGTGCGTTGATGTTCTTCGTGTTCTTCAATGGCGTAAAGAACGAGCAAAATATTGTGTAACTCGATTTTTCTACGCTCGTGGTTGCTCCAAACTCTCTCTAACTCTCCATCTCCCCTCTCTGAGTCTCGAACACTCTTTTTATACCCCCATGCACCAAGAATCTCCGGTAATTAATCCCAAATATCTCTGAAATATCTCTCATGCAGTCACGGAGAATAATTTCCCGAATAGACTACTTCACACGTCTGCATGTAATCACACTCTCAATGACCTTGTACACACTCCATAAGAAGTTTAGAACACTTTAAGCTTATGCGAACCTTCCAAAGATGAAATAGATATCTCGGGAATTCTTGAAAACTAAACGTGCCCTGTTTTCTTCACGCGGATATTCCAGCCAATTCTAACCGAAAATAAGACCCATACCAGCCCTGTTAGGTCAATTAGAACAAACCCAACCAATCTCAGCCATTGAGTCTCCCTCTAGCACGTCCAAAACTCGAATCAAAAATCTGCCATTGAAAGAACCATTTTCCCGCTCAAACGAAGGTGATGAGGTTGCCCCTTATCCAGCTGCTTGGGTGCGAATATCCTGAGGGTGCCCCTTAGTAATTGGGTTACCCCTTATCCAAAGCAGGAGTCCGAATATCAAATGTCCTCCGGGGGTGTTCCGCGCAACTTTTCGAGCTGATTTTTCCAAAAATATTTATTTCCAAAAAAACCTAAAAAAACCTAAAAACACAATATCAGTACAAAAATCGAGTTCCAACAATACCAACACTGAGGACAATTGAGATACAAAAATTGTGTCTATCAAATACCCCCAAACTTATTATTTGCTAGTCCTCGAGGAAATTTATTCTAGAAAAAAAAACTCATTTGAACCCCTAGGTGGCCCTAGTGGCGGAGTGTTGTCTCCAGAGGGTTTACCAGAGGTGTACCCACAAAACCTTTACTCCAGACCCTAGCTATCTACACAGAACCTTGGAAGGCACTAAAGAATCTCCTTAGTTGGCATACTTATTGATTACAGGAGGAAGTACCACGATGCGAAATTCCAATTGTTGTACACGAGTTTGCACTCAAGCATACTAAAATTCATATATAAGTCACGAGCTCTACTCGGATAGTCGCACTATGGACATCAATACCGGAGTCAAAACTAATCACATGGATAGATCAAGAAGATGGATATAGAGAAAACATAGATGGTTTTGATGTTTACTAAGTGAACGGTGTTTCCCATATCTGTCCCAAGGCCTCCGCCAAAATGAACCTATCTAATGGACTGAGATACTAGTCTGACTAATATCAACACACTGGCATATAAAAGGGAACCAGTGGTCGATAATCCTAACTATAGGTCAACACAACTGGCATATACAAGGGTTCCAGTGGTCGACTTTATTGAATTTATTCCGGTTGGTCTGATGGTCTGGTCTCAATTTTTTTTTTTTGGTATCTCAATCACTCTAATTCACCCTAGCATCGGTAACAACTTGATTCGTGGGACCCACCTAATCACTTAGAGAAACATAGTTTAAAAAGAACAAAACAAAATAAAAAAAAATTGAAAAGGACTCAACGAGATATGGTGAAACTATCATGTTATTTCTAACACTGAGCTATGTGCTTTTATGAATAGACTCTTTAGATGTTGCCATCTAATCGATTGGTTCCTCAACTCCTACAACCAAAATGCTTCCATCCACTTAGATTGGTTAGTGCCATCCTTAATAAGCATAAATTTCTAGGCTCTAGAGTTTATTTATTGCAGTAACAAAAAGTTTCTCCCAAACCCCCAAACTTAAATCTAACATTGTCCTCAATGTTCTAAAGATGAAATTAAAAGCATGAACAAGGAGAAATCATTTACCATTTGAAGTAAAAGAGTTAAGGAAAGATATTACCGTGTTGCAAGAGCATGGGTTACCTCCCAAGAAGTGCTAAGTTTAAAGTCTTCAGCCAGACATTAGAAAGGATTAGTCACCTCGAAGAATCATATAGCAACAGTCGGAATAACTGCGGGTCATCTGGATCAAAAATTGCTAACCACAAGAAGAGGAAACTTCCACAGAGCAGGAAGATATCCAACACACCCTCATATATTTTTTTGTTTAAGACAACTACATCTAGTTGTGGTTCGGGTTCAGGCTCTATAAAAGGGTCTAGATAAAAAAATTTCATCTACTGGATTTCCTCAAAGCTAAGATCCGATTCGGGTTGTAAAGTCTCGTAAAAAATCGAGATAAGAACTTAGAAGCACATAATAATAACCTGAATAATTGCGGATCCTTAAAGTCAATCAGTTTTGACTCACATAATTGACCACGATAAAACTTGTGGTCAATCTTAAGCAAATGTGTCGGTACTAGTTTCCTAAAGTACTTAGGCTCAGTCTCAAAACTTAATAATTGACACATCCGAAACTTAAACGTTCCCACAATTGGTTGAAAAATATTTGGTGGGAAAACAAAGTCAATCTGGGTATCATAGCTCAATTAACCACATCAACCGGAGGATGGGTTTCTAACAACCGAACTTCCCTATTGACATCACTAGGTTCGGAAAACGTGTATGAAGATAATCTTTTAAAATGGTTGAGGCACATATGTCAAGTCCCAAGTGAGGGACCTTTCTAAGAGTTAAGGCACATGGAGAATGATAATCACCCCCAAACTTAGAGTTTTCAGTGTCTCTAGAAATACTAGTCACAACTTCCCTAATTTCAAGGTCATCTGATTCCTGAAAATGGTCAATTGATTCTTCTAACTCAGGTACATCCTCACTCATCTCTATGAGTTCATTTTATTTTTCTAAGTCTATTGTTTCTAAATCGCTAGACTCAAAATATACTCGTTCCTCTAAACCATCATTGGCTTCGTAATCAGGAAATTCTACATCGTCTAAAACAGTATCTCTAGTCAAATCCTCGTCCTTTTGAATAGGTGAATAATTGTTAAAATTATTAGGATCCGAACTTAAATAACCCTATTATTATAAAGCTCAATTGGAGTAGCAAATTCCTGATCACTATGCCTATTTATTTCAAATTCTTCATCAACACTATCCTCATCATAATCATAACATGAAAATGGTTGAACCTCATCTAAATTAGTGTTACCAAATCTAACCTCGTCATCTTGATTATAAATGTCCTCATTTTCATGGGTATTATTGGAAAAACTGTATTGGAAATTAAGATTATTTCGAGCAAGTTTTTCGACAATCCTATTTGTACTTTCAGTAAATTGCCTAAGAGTCTCTTCCAAAGACATCCTAGTTGACTGCTCTGGGGGCTCATCTGGAATATTTAAGGTTTCCTTCACAAATAAGGAATGAATCTTGAAAGCCTCTTCTAGAGAAATAGATGAATTTTTTTGCTCATAAGACTGATGCATGTGTGGATAGTAATTGGGCTCACCATGGTATGACCCATAACCTTCAAAAATTGGCGTTCCCAACCACTATTCACACTATGGTCATAGTAGTAATGTCCATACTGTTCAGTTGTATATTCGTTGTATTGGCTATACCAGTTTGACATCCTAACTGCAAGGGAATTCTACACAAACACAAACAAGGCTGACTCGACCACAACAAACCTACTGATTTCTAGCAAACAAAAAGCATGATGGCTCCACTTAGATTGTTTCTAGACCAGCTTTAATCTTTCGAAAGGGAATTTGTTACAATCTGAGCAAACCTCTATGGAATCAATCCGAGTTTAAGTAAGTTGAATAGAGGCGAGGGAAGCTGCGCGGAGCTTTGATACCCAAGGCCTCACCGCATTACAAGGCGGCGCAGTCACGCATTCAACTCAGAAACCATCATGAACTTCAAGTATGCTCAAAAGAGTAACCAATATTTTTCGAACGACTTTCCTATTAAGCTCGTTACCCTATAGGTCTCGTTCTAGTCAAAATTTTAGGCTTAAGTTCGTGTTTGGTTTTGTTTTCCTAAGGCGGGCAAGAAGAGAACGGTGATGAAATCCGAACTCTTATCTTGTATGGCCAGTCCTTGCCCTTTACTAGGAAATTAAAGCAGACGGTTCGGTTTCTCGACATATATTCACACGAAATCATCCGGAAACCCGGCGACGGGGATTCGCGGGTGTTTAGAATTCTTACCTCCCGTCCAGGACGGGGGATGAACCGTTGAAGTCGACTCGGGCACGACTCCTATGTCGTGTACGGGCAACCCGAGGGGCCGAGACGATATCGTAATCACCGTCCTTCCCTGTGCAGTTTATATTTAAATTACCCTTCCTTAGGGTTTAAAATTAATAATGTCCGATAGTTTAAAAATAAAGTCCAAAAATTAAAAAGTCCAAAAATAAAATTACAAAAATAATTACCTAATTACAGTTTCTAAAAAAATAAAATAATAATAATTACACTATATACAAAATTTTCTTCTTCACTCCGTTCGGATCTCTCTTTTCTTTCCTATTTTGGCTTTGCTTTTCTTTTCAGCACTTTCTCTTTTTCTTTCGCTCCACTCCAAATCTGAAAGCAAACAAAAATACCAAAATGCGTAAAAAAGAACAAAAATAATAAAATAAAAATAAAAATAAAACCTAAAAACAAATTTATACACAAGTCCGCGTCGGCGGCGCCAAAAATTAATGTGAATCAATAATGTTGTAGTAATAAGGGTTGTCGTTCACTCGGACTTGATGAAATCGATCTTAGGATTTAATAAAGAAAAATAATAAAAATACGAATATATACAATTTATGTCACAAGACGGAGAGAGTTCTTGGGATTCGAGATTCCGCCAAACTCATAACAAAAGGTTCAAATATTAATTCTTTTAACAATTATCGCTCAACAAATAAAAACATGGACTCTTATTTTTGCCAAGATAGATTCTCAAAATATTAGTTATAAATCGTAAGCATGGGACATCAAACATTTAAGCAAGCATGACCCATCTAATAAAATAATAACTAATTTAATCAAATCATAATTCAATTTTTAATCAGTGCAAAAGTCATAAAAAGAATTAATTAAAATTACCCATGTATGAAATTCGTCTTCCTCCGTCGTCCCAGTGATGGGTTCTAGCTCATCATGTTGGAAACACGCTCAAAATCCATTTTTATTGCTCAAAGGAGGTGTACAAATGATGAAATGGAGAAAATGATAAAATCGGGTGTTTGCAACGATTAAAAGTGTTGCAAACACATTTAAAAGAAGGTTAAAACCGTTCGCTTTTAAGTCTCGCCTCCGTATTGCGACCCACGCCTAAGTGTCGTTGTCACTGTAGAACAACGACGGTTCCCTGTGCGTTGATGTTCTTCGTGTTCTTCAATGGCGGCAGCAGCAAGATATTGTGTAACTCGATTTTTCTGGCTCTGTGGTTGCTCCAAACTCTCTCTAACTCTCCATCTCCCCTCTCTGAGTCTCGAACACTCTTTTTATACCCCCATGCATCAAGAATCTCCGGTAATTAATCCCAAATATCTCTGAAATATCTCTAATGCAGTCACGGAGAATAATTTCCCGAATAGACTACTTCACACGTCTGCATGTAATCTGCACACTCTCAACAGACTTGTACACACTACACACTCCATAAGAAGTTTAGAACACTTCAAGCTTATGCAGACCTTCTAAAGATGAAATAGATATCTCGAGAATATCTTGAAAACTAAACGTGCCCTGTTTTCTTCACGCGGATATTCCAGCCAATTCTAACCGAAAATAAGACCCATACCAGCCCTGTTAGGTCAATTAGAACAAACCCAACCAATCTTAGCCAATGAGTCTCCCTCTAGCACGTCCAAAACTCGAACCAAAAATCTGCCATTGAAAGAACCATTTTCCCGCCAAAAATATTTTCAAACGAAGGTGATGAGGTTGCCCCTTATCCAGCTGCTTGGGTGTGAATATCCTGAGGGTGCCCCTTAGTAATTGGGTTACCCCTTATCCAAAGCGGGAGTCCGAATATCAAATGTCCTCCGGGGGTGTTCCGCGCAATTTTTCGAGCTGATTTTTCCAAAAATATTTATTTCCAAAAAAACCTAAAAAAATATAAAAACACAGTATCAGTACAAAAATCGAGTTCCAACAATACCAACACTGAGGAAAATTCAGACACAAAAATTGTGTCTATCAGCTTATATTTTTAAGCCGAACATAGTCCTGGTTCGCCGAACCATGATGAAAAATACAATTTTTTGATGATTTCAAGCTACAAAAGTGAGACTAAACATAGAATAAAAGTGTACATGTGTGTTAGAAGCATTAGGTTCCTCATCTATGTATTCATCATCTGGATTTGGCTCATAAAAATTATCATCTTGAGTTTGAGTTTGTGTAAAATCATTCTCATAATCTAAGAAATCAGCCATTTCTGGATCATTGTTGTAGTTGATATGTATTTTCCTAGGTTTTTTAGATGAAAAATGACCCTCCTCATCCTCCATTGAATCAAGAAATTTTTTTTTCTCACAAAGGGCAGATTTGCCATTATAAAAAGTTTTGGTTAAGGGGGTTTCTGATTTTGTTATTTGACACCCTTTTTTGTCTTTATTCAGTATGCCTAGAAAGATTTAGGTATGCCTAAAAAAAAGAAGGCTACTATTGGGGCGTCACATTCCATTAGAGGGGCTTCACCTAATAGGAGAAAAACTGGTCACCCGTAAGTAATTTCAAAAATCCCTTATCTCAAATAATTGTGTAATGGCTAAACAACCATTGTTTGGCTTTAGTTTAATTAATTAAACCTAGCTACGTCCTAAATTACGCCTGGAAAATCAACTAAACCTAGGCGTAAAATTGGAATTACGCCTGAAAATCAACTAAACCTAGGTGTAAAATTGGAATTACGCCTGGAAATCAACTAAACCTAGGCGTAAAATTGGAATTACGCCTGGAAATCAACTAAACCTAGGCGTAAATTGGAATTACCTGGGAATCAACTAAACCTAGACGTAAACGACATGCAAATCAAAGTTTACGCTTGAATTGAACTAAACCTAGGCGTAAGTTCTTCAAAAACTAAATTATGATTGAAAAATCTAGTACCGTACCCAGGCATAACACTAGCAGAAAGTAAATAAAATCCTAATTTTACTTCGATTTCATTCGATTTAAGCACAAAAACGGGTACAAAAAGATGGGTTTGTTTGATTATTACCTTACATACACCATGGGTTGTTGTTGAGGAGTTTGAAAACATGATTCTTCAATTGATTGAATCGGTGGAATGAGTTGAGGATGAAGTTGAAGTTGATTGAGTTGTTGATTACCATCACTAGGATCAGTTTGCTTCTTCCTCATCTATTTTTAGTAGTTTTAATTGAAGGGTAATTTTGACAAATTGTTATGGAATCAAAATATCCCTTAACCAGATATTTGGTCACCAAATATCCAAGTGAAGCCCCTCTAATGGAGTGTGACGCCCCAATAATAGCCTTCAACAACAACCTTCTTGCACGTTGTGGTGGTAATAGGTAAATCCATACACAATTAGAAACCGGGTTGGTTTGGGCATCTATGCACAAAGCCCTTATAATAGTAAGCCCTGTAGAGTCCGTTTCCCCTTTATTATTTTCTTCTAAAACTCTGAAAATCCTTTGTTCCTCTCTCTCTCTCTCCAAAATCCGAAATTCGCCCGCCTAGAAATTCCTTCGTCGACGGAACTTCCACCAATCAGTCCAATTTCAAATGCCCAATTCTCAATTTTCTCACGAAATTTTGTTTTCTGTTTGTAGTTGAATTGATTATATAATAAATATGAAGGTAAAAAAATCTGATGATAAATATAAAATTTATGTTTCGCCGTATAAAATTTCTGTTTCGCCGTATAAATATCCAAATGAAGCTCCTCTAATGGAGTGTGACGCCCCAATAATAGCCTTCAACAACAACCTTCTTGCACGTTGTGGTGGTAATAGGTAAATCCATACACAATTAGAAACCGGGTTGGTTTGGGCATCCATGCACAAAGCCCTTATAATAGTAAGCCCTATAGAGTCCGTTTCCCCTTTATTATTTTCCAACACACTGAAAATCCTTTGTTCCTCTCTCTCTCCGACGAAATTCCGCCCGCCCTAGAAAGTCTTTCGTCCGACGGAACTTCCACCAATCAGGTCAGAATTTTAAACGCCTAATTCTAATTTTCCTGAAACTTGTTTTCTGTTAGTAGTTGAAATCGATTATAATTGTAAACATGAATGTTACAAACCTAATATAGTTGTATATGTGTCTTACATGTGTATGTAGTTAGTATTATGCGATCAGTTATTATTCAGTTGTTTGTGTTGGAACTATCTAAGGGATTAGCTTGGATGGTTATTCCCATGAACCTATATATATGAAGGGTTCTCTCTGTAATGGAAGGAAGAAATAAGATGTTATTTGCTTAAATTGTAGTTTAATGGTAGTTTAGTTTAGGGTTAACAAGTCAAATCCTAGCAATTGGTATCGAGAGCTCTTTCCTGGCACCAATCATGAATCCTGTACAATTTGGTTCTGTGGAAAAAACAAGTACTTCATCTAAGGAATCAACATCTACAGCCAAAGGAAGCAAGCAAGGTGATGATGAAGAAGATACAAAAACATCCATGGCTTCTCTAAAAGCGGCTGTGTTATCTATTCAAACGAAATTAGACCAACTTCTTGTCCCAACACAACCACAAACCCCACCTTACCCCCCACCACAACCCCAAACACCACCTGATCCACCATCACAACCACAATATTATTCTCCACAAGAACTGCATATCCACCCACCACCACAATTGCCGCTCTATCCTCCGCAACAACAACCACTTTATCCACCACAACAACCACCGAATTATCCACCACCGCAAAAACAAATATATGCACCATATCAACCACCACTGCAACCACAGTTTCAGGCAGATCAGCATAATTTTCCAGGATTTCGAGGTCGTTCAATTCGGCTTGATTTTCCAAATTGTGATGGTAACGACCCTCGGGGATGGGTGTTTAGGGCTGATCAATATAAGTTTCTGAATGGGATTCCAGAGGAAAACATGGTGCACTTAACTTCTGGTCACTTATTTGGTGATGTGATTCCATGGTTTCAATGGTTAATTAAAACCGTTGGTTTCCCAACTTGGGCTGATTTTTGTCATTATTACTGTTCAAGATTTGGTTCCAAGGAAGATGATGATCCAGAGGGGGCTTTGGCAAAGTCATCACAAACTGGAACTGTCCGCGAGTACAAAACTATATTTGAACGTCTTGCAAATCGTTGTTGTACCCTACCGGAAATATTTCTTATTCGTTGTTTTATCTCTGGTCTCAAAGAAGATATCAAGGCAGGCATCAATTTATTATCTCCTCAATCATTAAGTCAAGTATATGTTATGGCAGAGAGACAAGAAGAAGCTCTTGATACGTTGGTGTCTGCAATTTCAAAAAAATGTACTACTCCTTCACCACCAATTCAATTGAACCAAACATTACCTACACAAACCACTCTTGCATTGCCTGCACCACCTCCTAACCATCAAACAATTCCTAAATCACCACCCTCGGGAACCCGCCGTTTGAGTATTGCTGAGCAACTTGAGAGAAGAGCGAAAAATTTGTGTTTTAACTGTGATGAACAATTCAAACCGGGTCATCGATGTAAGAAGCCTCAACTTTTACTGTTAGAAATGGATGAAACTTCTGGAAATTGTATTACAACTACTGAACACGAATTTGATGATCAATCTCCAATTGAAATAACGTTCAATGCGATGACGGGAACCCACCAATCTGGAATCATGAAACTCTCCGGAAGTATTTGTAATCATCCAGTAACAATATTAGTGGACTCTGGCTCCACTCATAATTTTCTTCATCCTCAAATTGGAGAGATATGTGGGTTGGTTACTGCTAATTCTCAATCTATAGGTGTTGCTGTAGCAAATGGGAGCACAATACACTCTCCTGGCTGTTGCTCTAACGTGCAGTTGTCTATCCAAGGTCATACTTTTATTTTAAACTTTTATATTCTTCCTCTTTGTGGGTACGAAGTAGTTTTGGGAACAGAATGGCTTCAAAGATTGGGAGTTGTTAATTGGGATTTTAAGAATTTAACGATGGCTTTTACTGTGGATGCACAACCAATCACTTTAAAAGGAAACCAGACATTGTCTCTTGTACTTGATGGAAGCGGCACACTTAACAACATCACTGTGAAGGATGAGCTAAATGGATCTGCTGTGTTCTCCAAGTTAGATATTAGATCCGGGTATCACCAAATTAGAGTCGTTAGCAAGGACATCCCAAAAACAGCATTTCATACACCTACTCTGGGTATCCGCCTCAGATTGATTCCTATATTTAGGATACTACTGATGTCTATGATGATTCTGCACTTTCTGACAAGGACAAAATACTTCAACATTTTGTGGAAGCACAACAACCAAGCTTTTTACCCAGCAACATGAGAAGTCCTTTGATAATGCCACCCGGGAGTTATCTGATGATTTCATTGTTCATTTTCTAAATTAGCGCCTTGAGGACAAGTCGCATTTGGAGGGGACTGCAATGTTACAAACCTAATATAGTTGTATATGTGTCTTACATGTGTATGTAGTTAGTATTATGCGATCAGTTATTATTCAGTTGTTTGTGTTGGAACTATCTAAGGGATTAGCTTGGATGGTTATTCCCATGAACCTATATATATGAAGGGTTCTCTCTGTAATGGAAGGAAGAAATAAGATGTTATTTGCTTAAATTGTAGTTTAATGGTAGTTTAGTTTAGGGTTAACAAGTCAAATCCTAGCAATGAAGGTAAAAAAATCTGATGATAAATATAAAATTTCTGTTTCGCCGTATAAATCTACAAACCTATGGGTTTCTGATAAATTGGTATCGATTTTCAGAAATTCTAAACCTAATTGTACGATTGTTCAGTATGTAATTGGATTAGCGAAACAATCATCTTCTCCTGATGAAATTATGAATAGAATTCTTGAATTTGATTGTTCTTGCCCTATGACTGAAACTCGTTTGTTTTGTGAAGAGTTGTTTTCTAGAATTCCGCGTGACAAAAGTTTGTCGTCGTCTGTATCCGGTGGTTCGAGTGATTATCAGGAATTACAGAAGAAGGAGTATACTCTTGTGGATGCTGGTGATGAGGAAGAAAGGAGTAATGTTGGTGTTGGCGGTGAGAAGAAAGATTCGGGGGAGTCTGGTAATGGGAGAAGAAGGTATAGAAAGAGAAGACAAGAAGAAGAAGATGAAGAGGAGGAAACAAGAGTTCAGCATCAAACAAAGGAAGAGGAAATTAAAGATAAGATGGTTCGAAGATTCAAAGATACGATGAAAAGTGAAATTGTGGCTTTAAGGGAAGCTTCAAGAGCACGATATTTGAAGGACAGGGAGAAGAAGAAGTTGGAGGAGATTAGGGATGAGATAGAAGATGATGATAATATGTTCCGAGGTAGTAAGTTGAGTGAATCTGAAATTCGCAGGCAAAATTACAAACGAAGAATTGTTGAGGTGATTAAGAGTCGACCGGAAGAAGATAAGGACTACTATGAGATGCCTGAAGCTTATGACCGGGATGGCGTTATAAATCAGGATAAGAGATTTTCAGCGGCTGTGCAGCGGTACAAGGAACCGGGTGAAACTGGAGGTAAGATGAACTCATTTCGAGATCAAGAGGTATGGGAAGAGAATCAAATTGGAAAGGCAACTGTAAAGTTTGGTTCAGAAGATAAGAAGACAAAATCAGATGATTATCAGTATGTTTTTGATAACCAGATTGTATTCACCGAGCCTTCAGTTATGAAGGATGGGAAGAATGAAGATGGTTTGTGCATTGATCCTCAGCCGGATAGTCAGTCTAAGGATAAACTGATGTTGTTTACCAAACATCAGGGTCAGAGAAGAAATCTGCCTATATATCGTTATAGAGAGGGGCTGCTTAAGGCGATTAAAGATCACCAGATTCTTGTAGTTGTGGGCGAGACTGGTTCTGGTAAAACCACCCAGCTACCACAATACCTGCATGAGGCTGGATACACAGAACATGGGAAGAAGATTGCGTGTACCCAACCACGTCGTGTTGCAGCTATGAGTGTGGCTTCAAGAGTGTCGAAGGAAATGGGTGTGAAACTTGGGCACGAGGTTGGTTATTCCATTCGTTTTGAAGATTGTACATCAAAGAAGACAGTTCTGGAGTACATGACAGATGGAATGTTGTTGCGAGAATTTCTTGTGGATCCTCAGTTGTCAAGTTACAGTGTGGTGATGGTGGACGAGGCTCATGAAAGAACTATCTCAACAGATATTTTGTTTGGTCTCCTTAAGGATCTATCTCGGTCAAGAAGTGATTTGAAGTTGCTGATATCGAGCGCCACTCTTGATGCTGAGAAATTCAGCGATTACTTTGACAGAGCTCTAATTTATAAGATTCCTGGCAGGCCATTTCCGATTGATGTACTGAATACAAAAGCTCCAGAGCCAGATTACTTGGATGCTGCTGTTTCCACAGTTCTCCAAATCCATGTGACTCAACAACAGGGAGATATATTGGTGTTTCTACCCGGACAAGAGGAAATTGAATCTGCAGAAGAGATTTTGAAACACAGAATGCGGGGGTTCAGATCGAAGATTGCTGAACTTATAATATGCCCAGTTTATGGTAACCTTCCAACCGATTTACAAGTTAAAATTTTTGAACCAACTCCTGAAGGGGTTAGAAAAGTGGTTCTTGCAACGAATATAGCAGAGACATCACTGACTATAGATGGAATAAAGTACGTGGTTGATCCTGGTTTCTGTAAGCTGAAGTCATATAACCCACGGACAGGTATGGACTCTTTACTTGTCCATCCCATATCTAAAGCATCTGCAATGCAAAGAGCTGGCAGATCTGGGCGGACAGGCCCCGGATTGTGCTATCGTTTGTACACATCCCATAATTATCAGAATGATATGGAAGAAAATACAGTTCCGGAGATACAAAGGACTAACCTGGCAAATGTCATCCTTACTCTCAAAAACCTCGGCATTCATGATGTGGTGCATTTTGATTATATGGATCCACCACCAGTAGAAGTAATAGTTCAGGCTCTGGAATTGCTCACTGTGCTTGGAGCATTGGATATCAAAGGAGAGTTGACGTTAGTAGGAAGAAGGATGGCTGAGTTTCCTCTTGATCCCATGCTCTCTAAAATGATAATTGCATCAGAGAAATATAAATGCTCTGAAGAGGTTATTACAATTGCTGCTATGCTCGATGTTGGAAATTCAATATTCTACCGCCCGAAGAATAAACAAGTCCTGGCTGATAATGCAAAGATGAACTTTTACACTGAGAACTGCGGGGACCATATTGCATTGCTTAAGGTCTACAATTCTTGGAAAGAAGCAGCCTTTTCAACTCAGTGGTGCTTTGAAAATTTTATTCAGGTCAGAAGTATGAAGCGTGCCAGGGACATAAGAGACCAATTGGAAGGACTACTGGAGAGGGTTGGAATCGAGGTAAAGTCATGTGCTGATGAATCAGATGCTGTAAAGAAGGCCATCATATCAGGGTTTTTCCCCCGTTCAGCAAAGTTGGATAAATTTGGACTATATCAAACTTTTAAAAATCGTCAAACAGTTCATATACATCCAAGTTCTGGTCTTGCGCAGTCGCTATCGAGATGCATTATTTATCATGAATTGGTTCTGACGACAAAGGAGTACATGAGGCAGGTTACGGAAGTGAATCCGCAATGGTTGGTGGAGATTGCTCCTCACTATTATTCCCGGAAGGACGTTGAAGCTCTTACACTAAAGAAAATGCCTCGCGGAGAAGGTCGCACACAGGGTTAACAAACAAACGAACACAACTGTATGTAAACTCTTCTCTTTCAGGGGAGTACACTCTTTTTGTTTTCTTTGCGAAAGTTGATATTACTTATTCCTTTTGTTTTGTTTGTTTGGCACTTCAGGGGGGTACACTCTTTTAGTTCGAACTTCTTTGAAAAATTTATATTCTGGTTGCAATATTTTTATTGTGATATTTCAACATTGATTCTTCTCCTTCACTATTTGTACTTCGATACGAGTCGAAGGAATGCTCGGTAACCATTTGATGAAATGCCTCAAAGAAAAAATCATCATGTGCTTAGACCTGGCTTGCTCGATTGATTCGAGCCGTCACCCAATATGGTGTTTTTTTGATTGCTAATTTTGAAATGCGTTGATCCTCTTGGTGTCCGGAACACACATCTTGTGATCAGCAATGGATCTTTTTGAAAACTTAAAAGCTATTTCTAAGATTAAGAAATTAAGGGGAGTCGTGTCCTATACTGGATTTTATTGCTCTGTAGCCGTCTTGACCTGTGGATAGACAAGCAATGCGTGAGTGATTCTGTTTTTTGATTACTTTGTTACAACAAGGAGTTACTTTCCAAAACTTTGTTCTCTGTTGCAGGACAAGGGCAAGTGTCCGAAGAGTTGATCAGTTTTATGCATCTTATCCCGCTGGGACCAAATTACTAAAGGACACTGCTAAGGTATCATTTGGTAAATTTGTTAATAGTCAGCTTACAATTTGTATTTGATTTGAGATTTTCCATCTTTAGAGTCTGTATCCTCGTTCTTTCGTCAGTTGTATAAATCTGCTCTTGGCAATTATTCTGAACCGGAATAGTGAGGTCCCATCGCGTTGCTATCATGGCTAAACATTTGATCGCCAACGAAAATCATCGTATGCATACCACACTGTATGTTCTGTTAAAGTAAAACCAGTTCTTTGTCTTCTACATGTCATTTTATACTTGATAAAGTATACTTCGACAGTTTATAATCTAGGTAAAAACTCTATGTTAAGATAATCCATATGCTGATTTTCAATCTTTCATGTACAAACAAACATAAATGTTCCCTATTACTATTAGAATTCTGGAACTTAGTATTTGAATTCAGGATGACATTGGACCTGGGAGGATCTGCACTAATCTAGGCTAGGTTTAGTCTAGAAAATCAGTAATATACAATTTTGTCACTTCCCTACTTGAATGGTTAAAGAAGCTAGGAAGTAAACATGTGAAATGGCATATGCTGGAAGCAGGGATTCTTTCTGAAAGAAGTCAGCTTATATATTGTAGTGTGTTTAGTGGGCAGTTAATATAATTGCAACATATAACCTGTCAGTCCTATATTCTTACACTTCCTTGGTTGTTGTGGGAAATGAAAAGTGTGTACATAAAGGTGACGATGAACTCGGTAAACAAACCCAAATTATTTGGATAAAGCAATAATGTCGTGCTGTGGTTATATTTGGTGCTTCCTTTTTGTTCTGGTTTCACTATTAAAATATTTTTCTGTTGCGGTTTTTTACTTTCTGTAAAATTTACTGAAAGTAGTGACTTTTGATTGTTTTATTTGTAAATGTGGGTTGCAGCAATATATGACACATCTCTCTGTGGAAGTGGTCATTAGAGGTGTGAGTAAATCAGAATGATTAGCAGGTTAAGAAGTACTCAATGCCACTTTTCAGGCCCAAAATGCCTGCGATTAGACTTAGAATTGATCTATATGAAGACAACATTTTATTGATTAGGGATGTGAATTTACCATTGAAATAAGGCTGCTGCAAATTTAACAAAACATGCTATACTTGAGGTGAAGATGAATGAACTCAAAAAAAAATTGTTATAATTTTGAACCGCCATATTTTTTTGGCAGATATTCCATTGATCCCCAAGCTTTTCAGCTGCATTCTTAGAAAGGGTAGATCTGACTGGTGTTTCTGACGAGTTGGTATCTTTCTGTTTAGGTTTACGAAGGTTGCAAAAGGAGATCTGGAGGCTGCTGTGGCTGTTTTCACTAGGTGAGTTCTAAAAATACCTGGGAACTCCTGTAACACAAGGTTACTACGTTTCTAAAGTAAGATTGACATATAATGGAATAAAAAGCATAACGTCGTTATAGGGTATTTTTTTTTTTAGAATTAAATAAACAGGTTTAACCAGAAAGCTTAATTGGATGGAAGGATCCATTTGCAGGTGATATAGGACAAGACAAAGGGTGACAAGTTCGGGTCCCTGGAAACACAGTCAAACCGACTGTTAAGGTGTACAAGGTGCAGCATTGGTAGCATACTAATTTGTTTAATTTTGTTAGTTTTTAATGTATGATTTATGTAAACTTAACCTCACTGTTCTTACAGAAGATTGATTTACCCATTCAAAGCAATTTACGCGAAGGGCTCTCTTTAACGGAATATATAATTTGTGGATATTGCTGTACGAACTTCAGATGCTGGATGCCTCAAGCGCTGTCATATATTGCTTTGATATACATTCCATTCAAATCATCCACAAAAACAGACTTGAGAATGACCAGGAGGGATATCAAATTTCGGTTTTCTTTTTGGATGCCTAAGGTTTATCAGTTTTTTCAATCTGACCTATTTTTAGACAGTACGTATCTCTCTTCCAAAAACGAGTTAGTCAATGGATTAGAAGTGGAGGCCCGTCGAGACATCGTCAACGATGTAAATTTGGCACCTGCTGAATGGTATTAAAAAAAATAGAAAAGAATATAAAAAGAAGACCTCGTGCCCATTCCTAAACGATTAAGGATTACTGCTTTCCTTAATTATACAAACTTGCACTATATCTATATATACGTAGGCTACATGGAGATGGTGCAACTTGGATCCATTCCGAGATCACTGTTTTCGAAAATTCGAAGATCTCTTGCATAGAATAAATAGCCTAGGTTTACTCCGGCTATTGTGTAATTGTTCTTTCTTGTAATTGTTTGTTACTGAGATTTCAAAGAGTGATTTATTTATATGACGTATCAAAAGTCACATCGACGCCACACAGAAAAACAAAGATTTCTAAAGTATTTAGAGCAACGGAGGTTTTATGACGACGAAGACGATGATGTTGAATCTCCTTGTGATGATGGGTGTTACCCCTTTGACGATGATGAATATGACGATGATGAATATGACGATGATGATTATGATGATGATGATGATTACGATGATGATGATCTTCTACGAGTTGGGAAATATCCCTTTGATGATTGTGAATCCGACGATTCTGAACCAGAAGATCCTGCTGAATATTATAGGCATATGCCTGTGAGGAACTTCCCAGTAACGACATTACCGTTACCGGTACCGGTTAAGCTGGAAAACCGGTACGCACTACTAATTGATGATGACGATAAAGTTGAAGAAGACAACGAATCGAGCTTAAATAATGCTGTCTCTAATGAGAATCCAGGCGATGAAAGTGATTACGAGGTATTTCGGAATATATACGGCAACCTATGTGTGAGGAGAACAGATGACAGTGAGATGATTAAGAGTAGTACAGCGGATCAAAAATCTAGTAGTAATTCTACTGCTGCTGATACTAAGATGATTACGAGTAGTAGTACTGCTGCTGCTGATACTAAGAAGACGAGGTTGTCTCCAAGAAAAAGACTGGCACTATACAAAAAGAAGAAGTGGATAAATTCTTGGTGTAAGAAGGGCAACAATGACAAAAAGATGTTCTCTATATGCGTAGATGGTTACTTTCGAAAGAATAGAAAAGCAGGATATGGAGTTATTATACGTTATCATTCTGGTTTCCCACTAGTCGCTTCTGTTGGGGTTCATGATCAAGGAAAACCAGTTTCAGCACTTTATCTTGAGTTGCAAGGAATCAATAGAGGTTTAGAACTTGCGATTAAGTACGGAATCCGGCACTTCCAATTGCGCACCAATTCATTCGCTGCTGCAGTAGTGGTAAGGAACAGTCTTAGTTGGTTTCGAAGGGATTGTTGTTGTAAGGATAACCGGAGTTTATCAACCTTGGGCACTTGCGAGACATGTTTTTGGAACCTGAAAAGCTTCATACCTATCATTGATAAAAATAGCCGCCTTGCTGGTGTGTATCCTCTCCTTCAGGAAATCGTAGGAAATTGTGCTATGTTCGAACGGAGAACCCGGCGGCTTTTCATCATTTCAGTCGGAAGACAAATGAATAAAGCTGCCGATCATCTTGCAAAGCTTCATGAAAGGAAAGAGGAGATGAGTCCAGAAGAGTTTCCAGATAAACTAAAAGATATTCTTTACAAAGATGCAGGGATGTGCAGTCGGTACAAGCAACTTGCTGTGGACGGACCCTACGGGCGAAGGATTGGATATTTAAGAAATAGGGTGCCTAAGGATGAGTGCCCCTGGTGGTATTACCTTCGTTCAAAAAGTCGTGCAATCTTTGGAGGGCCTTGTTAACTTGTGCACCCAGCCCAAGGGAGGAGCCTTTAAATATTGCTATTACTTTTATCTTGTTTTTGTGAATGTGTGAGAATCACCTTAATTCTCGAATAAGCAAAACGGTCAGTGAGTTATAACCCAAAAGTGTCACTATCCAATCACAAAAAACTCATCAAAACAAAGGTAACAAAAAAAAAACCCAAAAAATAAAAGTAATACGAAAACCCCAAAGACTTTGATGAAACCAATTTTGAAATTTGGAGTTTTTGTATCAAATTTTAAAAATTTGGGGTTTTTGTATCAATTTTGTTTAAGATGGAGTTTTAATGGATCCCGATATTTGAACGGGGTTTTTGTACCACAGGTTTGGTCACCTTGGGTTTTTATGACTGGTTCTGTGTAAGGGCAAAATGTATATCAGCAAAAATAGATTTTCCTGTTTGGCCCTTATATTACAAATTATTTGCCTTAATTATACGGAACGTGTTATTTCATCGGGTCCGACTGATGACTTCATCTTGTTATATGAAAAATCACCATCTTATAAAATATCCATGTTGATTACAATTGGTTTTCGCTCTTTGTTGGTGCGGTGGAGTTGATGGTCGTGGACCGATGGTGGAGTTAGTTTGGAAAGTGGCAGTACTTCATTGGTAGGGAAACTTAAGTCAAGAACAAAAACATATAGTGACTGGGTACAGGTTAGCGAGTTGAATACGATTTTCGTTCTCCTCAGATCACTTTTTGCTCTTCCTTTAATAAAAATCCGGATAATTATGGTTCTTTAACAAAAAAATGATTTTAAGATTCACATCTTCTTGAGATTAGTCAGAACATGATGGGACACGTGATTAAAATAATTGGTTTTAATTAGTCTGTATGAAATCTTTATCACCACTAGATTCACTACCAATTTTGAAAACAAATACATGAAATCTATATTTTAGGGATTCAATTAGAATAAGCTCGGATTAGTCGTATTTTGATCTCCAATTTTTGTAATAATATTTGGAGGAAGATCTGGAGTATGAATGTTATTCCAAGAGTGAGATTGTTTATCAAGAAGTGTGTGAAGGATATTGTGTCGTCAAAAGAAGGACTGAGTAGAAGAATAAGTCAAGCTGAGGTTATCTGTAGTAGATGCTATTGTGTCACTGAGACTACAATGCCTGTTCTAGCTGAATTTCCCTATGCAAGGGTTGTATGGTTCAGTGCATGCTATAGAACAGTCTATGCTCATTGGTCTACTCCTAAGGATTTGATTGCTTCTGGGTTTGCAGAGAGTGATAGCTCCACTATATCCAAAATGGCTACAATCACCTAGTTTTTATGGAAGGAAAGGTGTTGTTTAGTCTTCGAAAATAAAGCTCAAACTCTTGAGCTTCCGGTGCAAGAAATTGACAGATCCCTTCTTACTGCAACCTATGCTCAGCAAAACAACACCTTATGTGTGAAGAATAATGGGCTACCTGAACAGATTCCATCTGATAGCCACAACTCCAGCATATATTCGTGGGACGCAACTGGTTGTGATGCCATGATTCCTACTATACATCCTCGAAGAGATACTACTGGTCATGTAGGCTCTGTAGATGCGTAAAAACGTCCTCGGCGGGCTTATTACCTAGAGCCTACATGAGTAGCAGTATCTATGAAAAGTTATCTATGTGTATATACACATACGTAAGAATGAAACACCCTATTTGAGATCAAGGACTGATTCCAAGTACATCATCGCGAAATACACTTGTCATGTCTACTCTAGTTTCTGACTCAACTAACTAAAGCTTCCGTATAATTCGTAGGACATCCCCTGAGATATGCTTGTTATTCTGCCTATGAGCCCTTTCGACAGAATCCTTGAACATCCGTTCGAGATACATTAGTCATGTCATACCCACACATAATTAACTCATAGCACATCTCTGCAAGATACACTGGTTAAAGATAAGTGAAGTGTGTTAGAATATTAGCCTATAATCATCTTTTACAATTCCTTATTAGCTGTAATCAATTTTTATGTGAACATGCTTAATACCTTATGCTGATATGTAGTTCTTTGCATGCTCTAGATCACATATTCTACAACTGAAAACACTTGACATGAAGTAGATAGGAAGTATAAGTGCATACCTTAGATTTAGCAAAACAGTAAAAACTTGTAGGAAACACTTACAATTCTATCTTTTCTTCTTCTTTAATGATGAAAAATTTCTTTATAACAAGAGCTAGAATGGAGTCCGCCTCATGCTATGAAAGACATGTGTCATTCAACCTTCCATCAACAGTTGAAAAACAGCCTCACATAACATTGTTATAACTAGTATGCCATTCCAAATAGTATAAGAGATACTTATCATTATGTACTCTTAAACATTCATGATTAACATGAAAAAACCTTAATCTCATTGATTAGGATTAGTACTAATCCAGTTTAAAGGAATACAAATCATGTTTTGTTGCTAAACCAACATAGAGACTAACATCTCCCACTTTGGGCAGCAACAAAACCTTTTTAGGAAAAATAATCCTAATAAGTGAGTAACAATCAGGTGTAACTTTATCCTCAAGATTAACAAGACGCTAGAATTCGACCATGAAGACCCAAACATCATTTATCAGATGCACAAGCCATTTCCATAATCAGAAATCTAGACGGCCTATGATTCTTGAGTTAATCTTATTGACATATATTCTGTAAAGGACAATAACCTTTATAACCTCAATATCTATTTCTTTATGCCTCATAAATGAGACTTCTTTATGATTTCAAAAGAGGTTTTCCAATGTCTCATTCTAGAGACTACAACATACTTTTTGAAAAAGCGAGGGTAAAACAACCACACCCAACAATTCGAATAGCAATCTGTATGGACAAACTCCAATATATTTTTAAGAGAATCAGTTAAGACTCAATCTATAAAACGTATATCAAAGAGTTTATATCTCAATCTCTCGATTTGATCTTACTTAAGCAAATAGGAATCTGCGAGTCTTATCAAAGAGAGATAACTTGGATGGTACCAAAGACCAATGTCCAAGTGTAAAACAATTTAAATCAACAATCCAAAAGGTCGGATATTCTAATTGATCGAACCTAACGCACAACCTGTGATATTTCAATTATATAAACCAATATAATGAGGAAATATAAATAACACAGACACCAGAATTTTGTTAACGAGGAAACCGCAAATGCAGAAAAACCTCCAGGACCTAGTCCAGATTGAACACACACTGTATTAAGCCGCTACAGACACTAGCCTACTCCAAATTAACTTCGGTCTGGACTGTAGTTGAACCCCAATAAATCTCACACTGATCCAAGGTAAAGTTGCACTCCTTACGCATGTCTCTGATCCCACAGGATACTACGCACTTGATTCCTTTAGGTGATCTCTCCCATAACTAAGAGTTACTACGACCCAAAGTCGAAGACTTTAATCAACAAATCTGTATCACACAGAAAATCCTACGGTAATAGATAAATCCGTCTCTCTCGAATATACCTACGAGTTTTGTTCCGTCTTTTGATGAATCAAGGTGAACAGGAACCAATCAATAATGCCAGACTTATATTCCCGAAGAATATCTTAGTATTATCAACCACCTCGCAATAATCTTAATCGACGCAGCGAAAAAAGATATTGCGGAAGCACAAACGATGAGACGAAGTATTCGTGATTTCTTTTCTATCTTGCCTATCAGAGATATAATCTCAAGCCAATTATTACAATTGTACTCGTACGATAGAATCAGCAAGATCAGATCACACAACTACAATAAAACTAGTATCGGTCTGGCTTCACAATCCCAATGAAGTTTTTAAGTCGTTAGCCTGGTTTTAGAAGAAGAATGCCCTAGGTTAAATGAGATTTGATTCTACCTTAGAAAACTAGTACACACGGAAGGTGTGGGGATTATGTTTCCCAGTTGCTAGAGTTCTCCCTTATATAGTCTCTCAAATCAGGGTTTGCAATCAATATTAGCTTGGTAACAAAGCATTCAATATTCACCGTTAAATGAAAAACCTGATTAGATTCAAGCTAATATTTATCAACCGTTGGATCGAAAACTTAGCTTGTTACACACAAATGAAATGTTCAATTTTGGGTTTATGTAACCGTTCCCAAACATTAACATTCGTTGGTTCAACAATTGTTAACCAATGGTTAACCATATGAGCAACTTCATATCAACCATATTCTTCTTCACCATATATAACTAGTTCAAATGACTTAAATGAACTAGTTAGAGAGTTGTTCAATTGCTTAGATCTTATGTAACTAAACAAGAAACAATCGAAGCAAAAACTACTTGATTCACTCGAATCGGTTGATGAACTTTATAACAACGGTTTGCAAAAGCATTCCTTAGTTTATATAAACATGAGTTCAAGAACAACCGGTTTTAGATATAACCTACTCAAGTTCGCAGACTGCGTTCCCGGACTTAAGCTCACGGAAGGAGTACACAAACTCCAGCAGAAATTCTCGGACGAGAACTTTCGCCAGTTCGCGGACTTGGCTCACGCCACATTCTGTTTCTCTTGATCAACAAAGTTCGCAAACTTTGCTTCAAGGAATAAGGACTTATACATATATGTGTTTCCATAACAATGCTTATATCCTACCACTGGTTATGTAATCTAAACTCTCATTTCAATCATTGGAACATTCTCAGATGACGTTATATAGCCGTTATTCACAGACCATTTTTCTTCAGAGCAATTTTCAAAGTGATTGAAACATAACATGACTTTTGTCACTAGGTAAAGATGATTTTGGCTGAAGCGAAATCTTACCAACACATATTTCGAGAAATAGATAGACGAGATAAACTCAACTCGAAATAGCAAATGTGTATAATGAAAGTCTATATCAAAACGACTTTTGTCTCAAGAGTAGGAGATAAAGTAAATAGACTTATGAGTGATAGAAAAGTTCAAGTCTCCACATACCTTTTAGTCAATAAAGTTCCACCAGTTCCTTGAGTAGTACTTCGTCTTGTATGATGATTTCCATGGAGTTCTTGAGTTCAACTACACTTTTTTATCCTAGTCCGAGACCTTTAGCTATGTAGGCTAGAAATCAAGACTTATAGTTTTGATCACTAACATTGACAAACATGCTTGAGATAGCAACGCATGCGAGTTCGACCGATAAATGCTCTAACAATCTCCCCCTTTGTCAATTTTAGTGACAAAACTATTAATACATATGGAATACAACAAATAAATTAATTAAATTTTGTAGCTCCTATTCCACATGCTTAATCTTCAACATTACTCGAAATCTTCGTCACTTCCAAGTACTCCAATGATCCCAAAGGTTGTAAGTTTAACATCATCGTTGTTGAAAATCCGTAGCTATAACAACGAGAAAATAAGAGTTCTCAATCATTGTTATACAGTGTCATTGTATCATTACACAGCGTCAAAGTTCAGTTGTATCACAACTTCAACAACAATACTATGGTGATATGTATCACTCCCCCTTATTCAATACTCCATCTCACATGGAAACCACTCCCCCTTACATAATGATCCGAAAACCATATGTATTTGTAATGTGAACTATATATTAATTCTCCCCCTTTTTGTCAATAAAATTGGTAAAGGTAAAAGAACGGGATCCTAATGAAATTTCAGAAAGAGATATTTCATGACCAAAAGAAAGAACACACATCATCTTATTTAGATGCAATCATATAGCTGAAACTAATAGAATTCATCAAGGAGTTTAAAGATACAAGATAACCCCTAAAATATTCCACATCCGCACTCCCCACAAAGATTTGGCAATCAAGCACAAGTTCAAAAAGAACTCTCCCACAAAATATGTCATTCTCGAAAGAACAACAAGAGCGACCTTAATTTCAAAAGAAAAGAAGGATTTCTTTGGACATAACAAATCACATACAAGTATGAATTTGAATCCAAAATACTCAATTAAATTAACCACAAGAGAACCAATGATTAATTCAATCGAAATACACAACCAAACTAATCACAAAAAGTAATCAATTTAATTGGCCATACTCAACATAAGATAATCTATGGAGCAATGACTAAGTTAATCATGAAAATAACCAACCCAATCAAAAACGCTCAAACATGAGAAAACTTCCTTAGTAATAACTAAATAACCAAACAAGATGACTAATTTAGTCCAATATGCTTGACATAACATACCTTACGGAACAACAACAAAGCTGATCATAAAATAATCAACTTTGTCGTTTCGTGCTCAACATAAGACACATTACGGAGCCTCACTGTAATACATAAAATATGGATCAGGGAAGATCAATTACTGCGGAATACATAAGTATTCATTCTATTTTCCATCACTATTCGCATAACAACATCAAATAGACATAATCCTTGTAAACAAAAGATTTTAACCTATCTTCCATCAATAATTGACAATGTAGGCTTAACTTTTGTATTTGTCAAAAGTCCATTCATTCTTTTATCAATAAGAATATCGGCATCGAAAGACTTTACTTTTGACAATATATGGGACAATCATAGTTCACGGACGCAAACACACATATCCCATAACAATTGCAATATATAAAACCATAAAGATTAATACTGCAAAAATCATCTTCCAAAACAATTTAAAATTTAAACCAATAAATCTAAAACATGAATATGAAAACGTTGGACATAGCTATGCGTAATCGCAATAATGGCTATTCCAAACTCTAGTTATTATTCTAAACAAAACAAGAAAAATAAAAGATTTACTAGCAAACTAAAAAACTTTTATGCCAATGCCGAACACAAACTGAAGTCAAATAGATGGTTCTGGATCCTCATGAGTCTTAAGATCGTTGAACTTGTGATCGACAACATCTGCAACTTTTGGAAGTTTTTCAACACGGGTTTTCATGAGAACAAGGTCAAAATTAACCTTTTTCAACTCAGTTCTTACCACATCGAGACACTTCATAGTATTAACAAGTTGCTGCTTGGCATCCTCAAAGTCTTTTAGAAAGTCAAAAACAACATCAGATGAAATTTCTTCAACCTCTTCAATGTCTGAATAAGAATCAGGAGATTGAGGAAAGGATCCTTCAACTTGAACAAAGGTTCCCTTTTCCTTATCAAACTCGAAATATATACCATTGTCAACGAAGTCTTCAGGCAAATCCTAAGAGCAAGAAGAAGACTCCATGATAAGAAACCTAGAGTGAGGTATCTCTACTCAATAAGAAGGGTATATAAAAGATTCGAGGGATTTAGGGTTTACAAGATTGGTTTGTGAGAGACACCCAAAACCATACGTGTACCCGTAAGAAAAGGGTCCGACTTTTATTTTTCAAAAAGAACAAGTTTGAAGGAAGATAGTAAAGACTAATAAATAAGGAAGGATTTAAAAAATACTCATGTAAAAGTGTTTGACTAACTATCCATCTAAGAACGATAAGAAATCAGATAGATAATTAGTGTCACTTTGTTAAGAGTATACCTATACAATTCTCACACATCTAGTATTTTTGTAGGTGAGAGAACAACCTTGTGAATAATTTGCACAAGTATGAGCATTTAGCTCATTAAATGAACGTTGTTTTTGTTTGCGTTCCTTATTTGATTAACTCTCATCCCAGAAAAATAAGACATAGCTTGTTTAGCATAATTGTCTGAAGGCTTTTTCTGAGGACTAAATCTAGGACCTGTTGCAATTGGATCAAGAGGATCAGGATATATAGGAATCCATTTTCTAGACTTATATTTACCAGAAACATTCTTATAAACACAGGGAATGCTTTTGTCAGCATCACAAAAATTTATACTACTACAATGCACTTGAACCCTGTGATGATTTCTAAGAAGAAACTCATGTTTATAAGGTATCTGGTTTTCTGTGGGTATGTGATTCACTGCAGTAGTCGACTGACTATTTGTTCCATTGACAGTGGAGAGAAGCAAATTATGAAGTTTAGAAATTTGTTTCCTTCTGGCAAAACAATGGATAACATAGTGATTCTTTTTCCCACAGAATGTACAGGTTCGTGGAGAAGAAGAAACAAATGGCACCTGTTTTGACTTCATAGCCACATAAGGAGATTGTAAATTATGTAAACTTTTCTTGAAATAATCTTCTTTCGGAGAACATTTCGTTATGTATTGTCACTCATGAGAATTAGTTTCTATAAAAGAATTTCTCCTTAAGACAGAGTTTTCCTTTTCCAAGGATCTACACTGTTCATGGGAAAGAGTAACTGATGCATCTAGTTTCTCTTTCTCGACACGAAGTCTGTTAAGATCTGATGAATAAGTCTCGATCAAATGTTTCTCTCTAATTGAGTCTTCCTTAACAATATCTTCAAGAACACTAATCTTTTCACGCTGTTGAGTAGATTCTTGGAGAAGTTTTTCAATATTCCTAGAGAATGACTCAATGATGTTGTAGAGTTCATGTTCTCGATCAAGAGACTTTTCAAATTTATCAATAAGTTGTTCGTGATTATTGAAATCAACAAACTCAGCAGAGTTTTTTGAAATTCTGGTGAGCTTCATTTCTGCTTTTGCCATAGTTCCCAATGTCTCATCGGAGAGATAGATGTCAACACATGATGGGACAATATTCCTACCTCGGGATTTAGAAGAATCTTCTAAGGAGTGATAATTTGAGGTATCTCCAAGACATTTGGCATAGCTAAAAGCTTTATAAGACATCTTGGTATGCGTATATGAGATTCTGTCCTCAGACTCATATTGCCACAAACACAGACTGATAAGGTCTTAAACATGTTTTCCTGCTCTGATACCAATTGAAAAAGCGGGGGTACAACAACCACACCCAACAATTCGATTAGCAATTTGTATGGACAAACTCCAATATACTTTTAAGAGAATCAGTTAAGACTCAATCTATAAAACGTATATCAAAGAGTTTATATCTCAATCTCTCGATTTGATCTTACTCAAGCAAATAGGAATCTGCGAGTCTTATCAAAGAGAGATAACTTGGATGGTACCAAAGACAAATGTCCAAGTGTCAATCAATTTAAATCAACAATCCAAAAGGTCGTATATTCTAATTGATTGAACCTAATGCACAACCTGTGATATTTCAATTATATAAACAAATATAATGCGGAATTAAAAATAACACAGATACCAGAATTTTGTTAACGAGGAAACCGCAAATGCAGAAAAACCCGGGACCTAGTCCAGTTGAACACACACCTGTATTAAGCCGCTACGGACACTAGCCTACTCCAAATTAACTTCGGTCGGGGACAGAATTTGAACCCTAATCAATCTCACACTGATCCAAAGTATAGTTGCGCTCCTTACGTCTCTGATCCCAGCAGGATACTACGCACTTGATTCCCTTAGCTGATCTCTCCCACAACTAAGAGTTGCTACGACCCAAAATCAAATACTTTAATAAACAAATCTGTATCACACAGAAAATTCTACGGTAATAGATAAATCTGTCACCCACGAAAATACCTACGAGTTTTGTTCCGTCTTTTGATAAATCAAGGTGAACATGAACCAATCAATAATACCAGACTTATATTCCCGAAGAACATCTTAGTATTATCAATCACCTCACAATAATCTTAATCGACGCAGCGAAAAAAGATATTGCGGAATCACGAACGATGAGACGAAGTGTTTGTGATTTCTTTTCTATCTTGCGTATCGGAGATATAATCTCAAGCCAATTATTATAATTGTACTCGTAGGATAGAACAACAAGATCAGATCACACAACTCCGATAAAAGTAGTATCGGTCTGGCTTCACAATCCCAATGAAGTCTTTAAGTCGTTAACCTGGTTTTAGAAGAAGAAAACCCTAGGTTAAAGGAGAATCGACTCTAGCTTAGCAAACTAGTATCACACGGAAGGTGTGGGGATTAGGTTTCCCAGTTGCTAGAGTTCTCCCTTATATAGTCTCTCAAATCAGGGTTTGCAATCAATGTTAGCTTGGTAACAAAGCATTCAATATTCACTGTTAGATGAAAAATCTGATTAGATTCAAGGTAATATTTCTCAACCGTTGGATCGAAAACTTAGCTTATTATACACAAATGAAATGTTCAATTTTGGGTTTATGTAACCGTTTCCAAACATTAACATTCGTTAGTTCAACAATAGTTAACCAATGGTTAGCCATATGAGCAACTTCATATTAACCATATTCTTCTTCACCATAACTAATTCAAATGACTCAAATGAACTAGTTAGAGAGTTGTTCAATTGCTTAGATCATATGTAACTTGGAAAATACAAAATCAAAGCAAAAACGATTTGATTCACTCGAATCGATTCATGAATTTTATAGCCACGGTTTGCAAAAGCATTCCTTAGTTTATATAAACATGAGTTCAACAACAACCGGTTTTAGATATAACCTACTCAAGTTCGCGGACTGGGTTCGCGGACTAAAGCACACGGAAGGAGTACACAAACTCCAGCAGAAATTCTCGGGCGAGATCTTTTGCTAGTTCGCGGACTTGGCTCACGCCACATTTCGTTTCTCTTGGTTAGCAAAGTTCGCAAACTTTAGTTCAAGGAATAAGGACTTATACATATATGTGTTTCCACAACAATGCTTATATCCTACCAATGGTTATGTAATCTAAACTCTCATTTCAATCATTGAAACATTCTCAGAGGACGTTATATAGCCGTTATTATCAGACCATTTTTCATCAGAGTAATTTTCAAAGTGATTGAAACATAACATGACTTTCGTCACTAGGTAAAGATGAATTTGGCTGAAGCGAAAGCTTACCAACACATATTTCTAGAAATAGATAGACGAGATAAACTCAACTCGAAATAGCAAATGTGTATAATGAAAGTTTATATCAAAACGACTTTTGTCTCAAGAGTAGGAGATAGGGTAAATAGAATTTTGAGTGATAGATAAGTTCAAGTCTCCACATAACTTTTAGTCGATAAAGTTCCACCAGTTCCTTGAGTAGTGCTTCCGTCTTGTATGATGATTACCATGTAGTTCTTGAGTTCAACTATACTTTCTATCCTAGTCCGAGAACTTTAGCTATGTAGGCTAGAAATCAAGACTTATAGTTTTGATCACTAACATTGACAAACATGCTTGAGATAGCAACGCATGCGAGTTCGACCGAGCAATGCTCTAACACTTTTGATCTCAGATCTGCCAATGTCTTTCAAGAGACTACAACATTCTTCTGATCTCAATAGAGATCTGCCAATGTCATTCTTGAGACTACATCATTCCTTTTTATGATCTCAGTAAATACTAAGCATAAAGACAGTTAAAACAAGAATGATACGCAAACATAGGTATTTGATTATACACAATCAAAAACATACATGTTTCAGTCATACAACTAAGACATATCAACAACACCCATAGAAGTTACATGCTCTTTAAACACCTTAGGGTTCAAACCTTTAGTCATAAGATCTGCTAGCATATGTTCAGTTGGAACATAAGAAACATCAATTTATCGATTCTTGATTTTACGCTTTACTAAGAAATACTTGACATCTATATGTTTAGCTCTGCTTGTTCCTTGACAGTCTTTTGCAAAATTAATTGCAGATTGGTTGTCACAATAGAATTTCATAGGTCTAGATATAAAATCTATAAATAAAAGACCTTTCATGAAATTTCTTAACCAAGCGGCTTGAGCTGTTGCTTCGTATCAAGCCATATATTCTGCCTCCATTGTAGATTGAGCTTCAATGGATTGCTTGACACTTGTACACGAAACAACACCTTAGTGAACATAAACACATAATCGAATGTAGATTTTAGCTTATCCGAGCCCATGAATTCGGAATCTGAAAAGCATTTAGCTTCCAATTCATTCGATCTCTTGTACACAAGCTAAAAATGCTTAGTTATTTGTAAATATCTAAGCACTTTCTTCACTGTTTTCCAATGTTGTTCACCTGGATTGTGTTGTTAACGTCCCAATACACCAACAACAAAAGCAATGTCTGGAAGGGTGCAAATCATGGCATACATCAGACTGCCAACAGCTGATGCATACTTCTTAGAGTCTACTCGACTCCTTTCCAGATCTGATTTAGGACATTGCAATTGGTTAATAGTGTCACCCTTAACAATAGGTGCTTCACCCGGTCCAGATTCTGCATTTCAAACCTCTTGAGTATCTTCTTGATGTAGGCTTCTTGAGACAATCCTAATAGACCCCGTTTCGTCTCGATGTATCTGAATACCAAGAACATAAGAAGCTTCTCCCAAGTCTTTCATTTCAAAATTAGATGAAAGAAAGTGTATATTGTCATGCAACATACGAATATTGTTGCCAGCGAGCAGAATATCGTCAACATACAGAATTAGAATGATAAACTTTCTCCCACTAGATTTCAGATATATACATCTGTCAACTTCATTCTCAACAAAACCATAAGCCGACACCACTTGATCAAATTTTAGATACCACTGACGGGATGCTTGTTTTAATCCACATATAGATTTCTTTAAGCAACATACCTTACCTTCTTGACCTTTAGATGTAAAACCTTCTGGATGTTCCATGTATATCTTTTTATCAAGATCACCATTCAAAAAAGCCGTTTTCACATTCATTTGATACAATTCAAGATCAAAATGAGCCACCATTGCCATGATAATTCTAAAGGAATCTTTCTTGGAAACTGGAGAGAAAATTTCTTCATAATCAACCTCTTCTTCTTGAGTAAATCCCTTGGATACAAGCCTAGCCTTGTGCCTTTCGATACTCCCATCAGCATTCCGTTTGATTTTAAGAATCCACTTACAACCAACTGTTGTTGCACCTTCAGGCAGATCTACCATATCCCATACGCCATTCTTTTCCATCAATTCCAGTTCTTCATATGTGGCAGGAATCCAGAAACGAGCATTCATTCCATTCACTTGTTGTGAATATGTCGATGGTTCTTCCGAATCATCGACATTTCCATATGATTCTACCATGAAGGTACTAAAACCCGGTTTGACGACGGTTCTTCTTGGTCTAGTATATCTATGGAGAAGCATTTCTTCCCTTTCAGCAGTTCTAGATGATTCTGGAATGTCAGCTGTTGATTCTTTTCGAACTTCAGTTGCAATCAGGTCAGTTGGATTATGTTCTTCAAACATAATTTGGCGAGATTCACTCCCACTGATTTGATCATCCTCTAGAAACTTAGCATTATTGGATTCAGCAATCTCAATAGGTCTAGAAGGACAATAAAACATATAACCCTTTGATCTGTTTGGGTAGCCAATAAAGAAACAACTTGTAGTGCGCGAATCAAGAGATTTTTCAGCAGGATTGAATAATCGAGCTTCTGCTGCACAACCCCAAACATGAAGATGATTTAGACTAGGTTTTCTACCCTTCTAAAGCTCATAAGAAGTCTGAGCAACTGGTTTACTAGGTACACGATCCAGAATGTATACCGCTGTCTTTAAAGCTTCTCCCCAAAAGGATTCAGGTAATGTAGAGTTACTTAACATAGTGCGAATCATATCTTTGTAGGTTCTGTTACGTCTTTCAATAACCCCATTTTGTTCTGGTGATCCGGGTGTAGTAAACTGAGGTATAATACCATGTTCTCGCAGGAATTCGAGTAGCTTTCCATGAGATTCTCCACATAAATCAGTTTTGCCATAATACTCTTCTCCCCTATCTGATCTCAGTACTTTAATTTTCTTCTCAAGTTGATTTTCAACTTCTGCCTTGTAGGTTTGGAAGACTTCTAGAGCATCTGATCTTTCACGAATAAGATAATCATACCCATAACGCGAATAATCATCTATAAATGTGATGAAGTATCTCTATCCACCTCTAGAAGCAATCGTAAAAGGAACATAAATGTCTGTATGCACAATCTGAAGTAAGCCTTGACTTCTAATAGTTGTTTTCTTTCTTGATTTAACAAACTTCCCTTTAATACAAGCTATACATGTACTGAAATCTGAAAAATCTAGCTGCCGTAGCATATTTTGCCTTACTAGCCTTTGCATTCGATCTTTAAATATGTGCCCTAGACGCTGATGCCACAACATAGAAGAATTCTCTGAGTTTAAGCTTCTTTTGACACCCTTAAAAGTATCAACATTCATACAAGACATTGAATTCACAGATTTAATATCAACATTCATCTTATAAAGATTATCTTCATTCGGCCCATAACGAACCATTTTAGAGTTATGAAACATACTAAAACAACCACCGCCGATATAAAAGGTAAATCCCTTAGAGTCGAGTCTACCAACTGATATCAAACATCTTCTTACAGTAGTGTTGATGGTGGATTTTAGACAAGGGGTAAAATCGTAAAACCCCATGACCTAGTGTTACCCGCAACACATTAACTAAGAGCATTTAACTCGTGTGTAAATAATTAATAGGTATTTTTTTCAAAATACCCATTAGGGTTTTCAACCACGAACCCTAATTCCAAAACCAAGCCGCATCTCATGCACCATGGCAACCATGCCAAACCAAGCCGCATCATCGCGCACCATGGCAACCATGCCAAACCAAGCCGCACTCTGCGCACCATGGCAACCATGCCAAACCAAGCGCGCATCTTGCGCACCATGGCAACCATGCCAAACCAATCGCATCTGGCGCACCATGGCAACCATGCCAAACCAAGCCGCACTCTGCGCACCATGGCAACCATGCCAAACCAAGTCGCATATCACGCACCATGGCAACCATGCCAAACCAAGCCGCATACTGCGCACCATGGCAACCATGCCAAACCAAGCCGCACTCTGCGCACCATGGCAACCATGCCAAACCAAGCCGCATACTGCGCACCATGGCAACCATGCCAAACCAAGCCGCACTCTGCGCACCATGGCAACCATGCCAAACCAAGCCGCATACTGCGCACCATGGCAACCATGCCAAACCAAGCCGCACTCTGCACACCAGGGCAACCATGCCAAACCAAGCCGCACTCTGCGCACCATGGCAACCATGCCAAACCAAGCCGCATACTGCGCACCATGGCAACAACGCCAAATTACAAGCCGCTATGCCTTTGGCCCACGCCCAACATAGCGCCTTAGGTTTGCAAGACTTGCAACTAGGTTAACATGGCCGCACGTGCCATTGGCACATGCCAACGCGTGTCGCAAGCCATATTTCCGAGCCGCTATGCCTTTGGCCCACGCCAAACATAGCGCCCTAGGTTTGCAAGACTTGCAACTAGGTCAACATGGCCGCACGTGCCATTGGCACATGCCAACGCGTGTCGCAAGCCATATTTCCAAGCCGCTATGCCTTGGGACCACGCCCAACATAGCGCCCTAGGTTTGCAAGACTTGCAACTAGGTCAACATGGCCGCACGTGCCATTGGCACATGCCAACACGTGTCGCAAGCCATATTTCCAAGCCGCGATGCCTTTGGCCCACGCCAAACATAGCGCCCTAGGTTTGCAAGACTTGCAACTAGGTCAACATGGCCGCACGTGCCATTGGCACATGCCAACACGTGCCGCAAGCCATATTTCCAAGCCGCTATGCCTTGGGCCCACGCCAAACATAGCGCCCTAGGTTTGCAAGACTTGCAACTAGGTCAACATGGCCGCATGCGCCATTGGCACATGCCAACACGTGCCGCAAGCCATATTTCCGAGCCGCTATGCCTTTGGCCCACGCCAAACATAGCGCCCTAAGTTTGCAAGACTTGCAACTAGGTCAACATGGCCGCACGCGCCATTGGCACATGCCAACACGTGCCGCAAGCTATATTTCTAAGCCGCTATGCCTTTGGCCCATGCCAAACATAGCGCCCTAGGTTTGCAAGACTCGCAACTAGGTCAACATGGCCGCACGTGCCATTGGCACATGCCAACGCGTGTCGCAAGCCATATTTCCAAGCCGCTATGCCTTTGGCCCACGCCCAACATAGCGTCCTAGGTTTGCAAGACTTGCAACTAGGTCAACATGGCTGCACGTGCCATTGGCACATGCCAACACGTGTCGCAAGCCATATTTCCAAGCCGCTATGCCTTTGGCCCACGCCAAACATGGCGCCCTAGGTTTGCAAGACTTGCAACTAGGTCAACATGGACGCACGTGCCATTGGCACATGCCAACACGTGCCGCAAGCCATATTTCCAAGCCGCTTTGCCTTGGGCCCACGCCAAACATAGCGCCCTAGGTTTGCAAGACTTGCAACTAGGTCAACATGGCCGCTCGCGCCATTGGTACATGCCAACACGTGCCGCAAACCATATTTCCGAGCCATATGCCTTTGGCCCACGCCAAACATAGCGCCCTAGGTTTGCAAGACTTGCAACTAGGTCAACATGGCCGCACGCGCCATTGGCACATGCCAACACGTGCCGCAAGCTATATTTATAAGCCGCTATGCCTTTGGCCCACGCCAAACATAGCGCCCTAGGTTTGCAAGACTCGCAACTAGGTCAACATGGCCGCACGCGCCATTGGCACATGCCAACACGTGCCGCAAGCCATATTTCTAAGCCGCTATGCCTTTGGCCCACGCCAAACATACCGCCCTAGGTTTGCAAGGCTTGCAACTAGGTCAACATGGCCGCACGCGCCATTGGCACATGCCAAACACACACTGGTAGCCTAACTTGCGAACCGTGCAACCTACCACCAAGGCATTCCGCACATGCCATTGACACATGCCAAACACACACGCTGGTAGCCTAACTTGCGAACCGTGCAACCTACCACCAAGGCATTCCGCACATGCCATTGGCACATGCCAAACACACACACTTGGTAGCCTAACTTGCGAACCGTGCAACCTACCACCAAGGCATTCCGCACATGCCATTGGCACATGCCAAACACACATCTTTGGTAACCTAACTTGCAAACCATGCAACCTACCACCAAGGCATTCCGCACATGCCATTGGCACATGCCACACGCGCCACTAGCAGCGCCACTTGCACTCAAGATGCAACCAACACTCGAGACATCGACACAAACTAGGGGATGCTTCTTTAGGGTTTTGGTTTGGTGGTCACAGCATGCAGCGTACACTACGCTCATATTAAGAAAGCGTGAAAAGGAATAAAGCGGTCAAATAAAAGAGGAAATAATGGTGAAAAACGTTTTCACCCATTAAACCATGCGGTTACCACCTCCTCCCATTATTTCACCCTTTACTCTCTTCCTTCATGAGGCCAGGTACGTTTCAATCTCGACTTGTATAAATAGGTCTTACCTATTTCCACCGGACAACAAGTCTCAGGTCGGAGAAATACACTACACTTACACTCTCAGAAAGGCAACTTTGCAAGCTCTCCCAAAAGCTTCTATTTCTTGCAAGCTTCCTAAGCTTTCACTTTCTGATACAAGCCGAGATACTACTCTCCTCAACACCTTTCTTTGCTTCCCTCCCCAAATCAACCCTTCTCCTCCACTTTGTGACCGAAGCAAGTCTGGAACGGCCATTTCTTGGTTTAGGCCGGACTTGTACAGATCAATCTCTCGAATCTACAAAGTGCTCACGTGCAGCACATTTGTTTAGGGTTTGAATCAATTTCTCACTCACCCACCGAAATTACCGAAATCAGCAGAAACGATTTTCACCCATAAACAATTGGCGACCACAGTGGGAGGACTGATCTATCGGCTATAATGTCAGACTGTCGATCTCGTTTTTCAACCCAGATGTCAAGATGGTAGGGGAAGGCAACTCGATCCGACTCAACAACCAGGCGACTCGGTTACCAGTTGCAAAAAACTACACGAAAAATCGGGGACTCGTTGAAGATGCCACCGGTGATTGGGGACTTGCGACTCGGTCAGACTCAATCGCCGGACAACCCGGTTATCGGTTGTTAAAACTACACCAGAAAACTCGGGACTCGCCAAGACGCTACCAACAATTGGGGACTAATCGGCGTGCTTGCCAAAGAAAGCCGCCTTGCTTCCAACAAAGCTGCCTTTTACTTGGAAAGAGGCGTGTTTGCAAGTGAGTAAATTTAGATTTGGCAAGATATACGATCTGTTTTTTAGGTTCTTAATAAAACCGCCATACTATTGCGTCTTGTGCCTATTGCTAGCACACACTTTCATAAAAGCAATATTCCTTTCCCAAAACATAATCAGAGTTATATTATCAAAACCATTCATCCTAGAAATAATCCAACACCCTAAAAAGCTACCAGCTATTTATCAAAGGTTAAGTTTTGAACCAGACATCCAATATGTCTTTCAAAAAAAAAAAAAAAAAGAAAGAACCTAAATGAAAGTTTAACGAGAAACGTTCAAGGAAAATCGTCCAATGTAAGTCCGCTCTTCTTGGAAAAGTCGACTTTGCGTCTTCAAGAGCCGCTCTCTTCATAGTCAACATCTTGGAAAGCTTTTCGAGTTCCATCTCCTGTCGGGCGATCTCCTCGGCGGAAAGGCTTTCGATTACTGCATCTTTCAAATTTTGGATCTCAGCAAGGCCTTCGACAAACCACGAAGTGTTGAACTCCTTTTCCACGCACACGTCGCGATGGTGCTCCCGATCGGCAATAACGTCTTCGAAACGGTGTGACCAAATCACCTCACGCATATCCTCGATGGAAGACAAAGCCTCTTCCACACGCTTAACCAGCGCGAATCGACTAGTGACTTTCTTGGTTGTAGCCATATGTTCGTGCTTCTCCCGGTTACGGTGTACAACGCCTCATGCTTAGCCGACACGCTAAAACCGCCAACCAGCACATGACCTGGATAAGGAACCAAGTACGGGGGATCAAAATGGCGCCTGCAAGTGGCCTCACGACTCGCAAAGGGTTTTCTTCCATGTCTACGGCAACAACCATCAGAGAATCATCCACCGTCTGAACCACGTTTGTGCCCGACAATTGGCTAACTCCCATCTCCAAGTCACCGGCGGTGGACACCAAAGGCAAGTTTTCGTGTGACTCCATCCCAGAATCATCCTCCGAACCGGATTCCTCCCGCAAACTTGAGTTAGACATTTTTCAAAAAAAAGAAACAAAGAAAAAGAAAGAAAGAAGCGCGAAACTCACCGAACCGCTTCTCGAAGAAGAACCAGTCTTTGCCCGGAGGAATCGCTCTCGCTTGTTGAACTTTCTTCTTTCTCCGACTCATCACCGCTATGAGTAGGCTCGGTGCAGTCGTAGAATTCCTTGAAGAAACGGCGTCTCTGGCAACGTGCAAGGGCGTGAAAGCGTTAACACTACCGAAGCCCCAAGGAAACAAGACACATATTCTCACCAAAATTTACGTGTGTTTTGAGACAAACCCATGAAGAGGCGACACATACCGGTTATTGGATGAATCAAAGACACAAGAGCCGTGGGAGGATCTTGTGAAACCGTCCTAACCCGCCAAAGACGATTCTTCGTTCTCCGTTCCTTGGCCTGGGGGCTTTCCGAATTGCTAGGCAACTTTCGCTGGGATCTCTCAACATTGGATATTCCTTCGAACTGGCTGGAGAAGGTTTGCAACGAACGTTTTCCACCACGTTATTCACAAAATCTCGGATCATAGTAAACTCGTCGCACCAAAACTCATTATAGCCGAAGGTCGTCGGGTTACTCTTCCCATTTGAAAAAGGAAAGACGGATACCCGTCTTAAGGACAATGGCGTCAAGGGCGACACGCAACGAATCCTTAGGGATCACCGGCCAGTAACGAGAGGCACCCCTTGATCGAAACCCATGTGACGAAAGCAAAGACGGTCAATATTGTAAGCGGCTATCCGGAAAGACCCCACGAAGAAAGACGACATATAACCGGGCAAGCGACTTTGAATGAACGAGGTTTTCACCAATGCTCAAATCGTCATCGGAAGACAAAGACATGAGCGGAGCGAAGCAAAAGTACCAATTTGAGTCACTCGACTTATGGATCGCCCCCATGGACGAAAATTGATTTCATGCAACTTATCAAGAAAACTAACCAAGCTCACGCCAACTCTTGGGCGCTTTGTTCACCCATCGAAGAATCGGGAGCCACCCCAACTCACGGGAAGCGAAGGCAACGGTTTCGGAGCATACTTCTCAAAGTGCTCCCATAGCCGGACTTGCGAGAAAAGCAACGTGCACATATGAATCCACTTTCATGAAACCATTCGAAACTCGCATGTTCGCAACCGGACGTGATCCGGATGCACATACGGGGAACCAAGGAACAGCTTGCCAATGGGGAGAACTTCACCCTTTGCCAATTTCACAAAGAATCGCCAACAACTCTCGGTCTTATTCCCTTCTTGCCGTAACCGTCATCAAAAATGTCTCTAGACAACCGTGAGAGCCAAAAATGTCTTTGCGACATGAAGATCACCGTTTTTTTGTTCGAGGCTCCAACTCGTCCGGAAACCATTGAGAAATCCACCAACCGTAAGGGCACCTTTCATCCTCTTTCCGGGCAGAGTCCTTCGACTTCGCAATGGAGTCTTTCCGAGCGAAATCCCCCAACTTAGCGGCCAGGTCATCCCGCATATTCACCTCGCTTTCGAATAATTGGATTCTAAGATTCCCGATTCTTGGAAGATTCAAGAAGAGAGCCACACTCTCCAAGGAGAAAGTTATCTCACCCCATCTACATATGATTGTATGGGTGTCCGAACACCATCTGGAGATGAAAGCAACCAAGCACGGGATTCCTTCCTAATGGAGATTTACCGAGGTCTTGATAAAGACATCAATGACCCGCGCTCGAGTCAAGTTGGTATTTATATGCTCCTTGCTCACCATGAACTCAACCCATCCTCAAAAAGAACGCAATGGACTTTGACACATCCTGAAGTCAATGTTGGAAGAGGAATATACCCCTTTATGAAGACAACCGAATGGTGCTCTCTGGGCGAACCGAACGTGTCTTCCTGTCATTGATGAGTGCTAAATAGTGCATATTTATACACCTTTTTATTGGCATTTTACTCATCTTTTGCGCTTAGAAATCAGATATTATCCCATATTCTGTATTTTCCTTGTTTTCAAGAATAAATATTTGTATTAATTAATTTTGTGTTTTTAGGTAATAAATAAAGCTCGGAGAATCGAGGAGCTAAAGAGCGAAGAATTGGAGTCAAACATCTATGGAGCGGATAGCCAAAGCCCGCGCGCAAATCAGTTGCAACCCAACAAGGAAGACTTGGGCTAGAGCTACCCATGACCCGGATCCGAGCCCGTACGCTCCAAGCCGTTGAGATCTCTATCTTCCACATCCAATGGTCGCTGCCTCCACGTGCATCATAGATCGCTGCTCCCGTGCAACACTAGATCAAGCCAAAACCGCTTACCTCCCTGAGCCGTTCAGATCGCACCAGCTTCATCCTACGCTCGCTGAGGCCTTCTCCATCAATCCTTGCTACACCCGCTACACAGCAAATCTACCTAACCCTATACCCCCACTCGACCAAACCTCATTCTTCACTCCACCTTCTCTTTATTCTTCTCTCTTCACCTCTGCAAACCCATCTCCCCGACACAGAGCGTAGCTCAGCAAAACCCTCACCACCACCATCTCCTCTTCCGTCACCATCACCCGTGTACCGGTCTCGAAATACCAACAACTCATGCATAGCCCGCTCCTAGTATTGATTATCTATTACATAGCTTCTCAACCCTAGAAGCTAAATGATAGATAATTGAAACTAGGGTTAGCCAACAACCAAAGCATGGAGCGCAGGAGACGAATTGACAGATGCGAGATTCAGAGAGTATGGGTTTGATTTTATCTTTCATTTATTTCGATTTTTGAATTAAAGAATTAGGGTTTGGTAGCTTTATGGTTGCATGTATAAATTGAAGACAGGGGTGTGTGTAATAGGCATGCCTGGGCTAGCCAGTGCGTCAATTAGGATTCAATTAGGTTAATTTGTTGTTTGTTTATTTTTCTTGATGCTTTAATTTAAATTACTAGGGTTTGAGATGAAACCCTAGCTTTCTGCTATGTGATTCATGTTACTTATAGTTCTCTTGAATGCTTGAATATTTTCTAGGATAGAATTAATCTTAGTGCTCAATACTTTGCCCTCACAAAGTGTATGCCAATGCCATGGATGCACTTGTAGTTAGAATATCCTCGTATTGATAGTGCTACAACTCATGCTTTAGAGATTTTTGTTAATTCCTTGACTAGTCATTTCTTAATTAGACAGTTAGTACTCCTGGATTGATTCTTTAGTTGTGATTAAATCATCCATTGGTGAAACACCTTAGGTAAATGGTAGACTTGACACTTCTCCATTACCTGTTATAAGGGCAAGAGTAAGATAAGTAGCTGAATTTACAAGTGTAGGTTAGTGGTGGATTCAAAGACCCTAGGTCTCTTTAATTTGTATCTTTTACCTTAGTTTAGCGTCACTTGAGTTCAAAATCAGCCGTATCGGCACAAAACATCTGTATTACCATCTGTTGTCACTTGTTACTACTTGAAACTCAGTTTAGAGCAAGCCTTTGATCAATCAAGCACCACAAGTCCTTGTGGGATCGACCCGTACTTGCCGCGTCTCCGATAGACGCCGTGCACTTGCGGTTATCACCGTAGGCCTAAATTTATACACTTCTCAGGGCCTACCAAGTTTTTGGCGCCGCTGCCGGGGACTTGGCGTGTGCCCTGTGATTTTTTGGCTTGACTTCACTATTTTTCAATCATCTCTGTATATATATTCACTTACATTCTTTGCTTTTCGTCTTGTTTTAGTATAACTTAGTCTAAATCTTATAACTTGCATCTGTAACTTGTCATTGCATTGTAGTTTTGCATCGTAGTTCTTATTAGCTGTATAAGTTTTTTGCATTGTAGCTTAAATGTCACTTTTTCTACATTTTGATTTGCATTCGGCCTTTTAGTCCCAATCAGTCCAAGATACTCTCAGTGCATATCCTGTAGCACTGAGAACTGAGTTTGACATTGTTCCCTGTAGCATAGCCCTGAAATCTGAGTGCTTTGCTTAGCTCATCATTGTAGCACACTAGCTCTGTTGCTTATTGTATAACATTGAGGACTGAAATTTGCTTGTTGAGCTAACAAGTGCAAGTGGCAAGGCTGACCCAAGAGGAAGGCGCATAACTTGAGGATTCAGGTGAGTGAACCCTTAATAGCTGAGTAAGCTCCTTCTATGTTGAATGCCAGACCTTGTTCACATGGCAGCATAGCCATCCTATTAGGCAACCACCTCTAATTGTTTGTTGAACCATTTGCCTGCATATCTCAAAAGGCACCTAAAAAAAAAAGTGCTAGTCAGAAATCGGTGTTTGTGTGTGCCCTGTGCCTTGTGGGAGATCAGCTGAGCTGAGTTCTGCCCTGTCACATCTGTGCATGTTAGCCAACCCAAGAAAAGCACAAGACTTGAGGTACCTGTTGAGCTTGCTGTTGTGCTGCTGTGCTTGTGGTGCAACTGAGCAACCACTGCAACTTATAGGAGTCAGGTGAGTGGCTCCTTCATAGCTGAATGCATGCTTGAGCCCTAAGCATAAACCATTTTGCAAACCCTATTTGCCATGTACTAGTGTGGCCCCTTTATAGTGAATGCTTTTGTGCCTCATAACTGTATGAAAAACTAGTTGCCGACTCTTTGCTAGAGTCTCAAATGCACTTCCTGAGCTCTGAGTTTGAGCACAAACCAATCTGCCCTGAAATACCTGTGATGTGCACAAGCTAAGTTTTTAATCTGTTACTAGCATGCAGAAACTCTATGTCCTCATAGCTTCTTGGAGGCTTGAGACTCTTTTACAATCTGAAGTTGGAGAAGGTTTTGTGGGTACACCTCTGGTAAACCCTCACGAGACAATAACTCGTCCACTAGGGACACCTAGGGGTTTAAAGGCTTAATGCATACGCTAAATGCATTCGAGAGACATGCGACATGGGTATAGTTAGGATTTCCTAATTTGTTTCACTTGAGGACAAGTAAAATTCGGGTTTGGGGGTATTTGATGAGTGCTAAATAGTGCATATTTATACACCTTTTTATTGGCATTTTACTCATCTGCTGAACTGAGCATGCATAGTGATTACTCATTGTCATTACTCATTGTTGCTTAGACTGCTTTTGTTATTGGTTGAGCTTGCAACCAGAGAACTGATATTCTGTGTTGAGTAGCAGGTGCTTGCTGTGCTACCTGTGCTGCTGTGCAGGCCAACCCAAGAAGGGATAGAAGCCCTAAACTTGAGGTAAGATTCATTAAACTTGAGGTAAACCCTGTGACTTGAGGTAAGATGGAGTCTTGAATGCATGCTTGAACCCATTGTGTTGTTGGACCATTGTGTTAAAAGCCAGACCCTGCTCACTTGCTAGCCCCTGAAGCTGCAAGTTTGAGCCAAGTTGCAAACCCTGCTACCATCATCTGAGCATAACCTATCTCACCTCAGCAAGACCCTGTCAATATTTGCATGCTTGTGTGCGACCCTGTGTATTGCTATCCTGCACCTTGTATGCTCTGCAAACCCCAGTCATCTTCACTGTGCAAGCTTGTGCAAACTCGTGATGCACTGGAGTCAACCGAAATTGTATGCCATCACCACTGTCAACCTTACGCATTTGTAAATTGGCTTTTGCATCTATGTATGATTCTGTGCAACATGATCTATGCTTAGGCTGTACTTGAGTGACCTAGCCAAGATAGTTAAAAATCCCAGTTGAAGTCAACTGAATGAGTTGATATCAACTCGGAGAGTTGACACAACTCATCTGCCCCGTAGAGCCTAAGCTGCAAGAATCAGTGCATAAACCATCTCGAGCCGCCATTCTCCACCCTCTCAAGGCCGCGAGTTGAGCTGTAGTCGAGCTGTGATTGTCTTTGGGAAGTCTTGGCCTTTACAAGGCCTGAGCATAACCTTGACCTTGTGCTCCATCTTTAATCTATGCTTGCATCATGCACTAGCCACCATGCTAGGTCACCATCCTCGGTTGTCTGTGATCTCGCGCTTGTTAACCCCGTTGACATCCCTTGCATGCTCTGTGACTTGTCTTGTGTTGTCAATCCTAAGCTTGGTCATCAACCTTATCTCGTGCATAATGGAAATAGACCTTGAATATCATGTGACTTGTTGAATCGGCCGAGCCATGATCACATCTTTGAAATTTTGTGTTTTCTCAGTCTTTGTATTGCTCATGCACATAGCCAGTGCATGAGCTGATCTGGGCTTAGACTTGTGCTGTGTGAACTTACCAAGCTGTGCACATACTGTGCTGTGTTGTGACTTACCTGAGCATAAGCCAACCTGGGCTCTGCAACTAGAGCCATCCGCATGCCTTGTATGATCATCTGTTAGACCCTGCAATATCTGAAATGTATGCATAATTCAGTGACACTTGAGAAAATTGCGTGTTAGTTGCTAGTGTTTGTGGGTTCTGTGCATTGGTTTTGGCTGAACTAGCCATCTTTTCACTGAGAGGCCTGAACTTTGACAAGGCCTGAGCTCAACTCCAGCCTCTGAAGCTGTGAGTTTGAACTATAGATACCCAGGTCGGCTGAATCAACTGGGCTGGTTGATATCAACTATCCCAGTTGACTCCAACAACTCTGAACCTAACCCAATTTGCCCTGAAATTTTTGTGCTAAGCTTTGTGAATTGGTGTGTTGATTTTTGTACGAGTTTTTGATCTATCTGCCCTGTGCCTTGTGTTACTTGCGAGCCATCTACCTTGCACTTTTGGTGCACTTTTGCGCACAGCTTGTTGTTAGCCCTGCTGAAATCTTGAGCTACTCAGTGTATCTCACCCAGGTCTTGTTTTTCTTGCTCTGAGCTGTCTGTGCATAATCTGTAGTAGGTGCTGTCTGTGCATAATCTGTGCATAAACTGAATGGTACACAATCTGTGCATTGCCAGTGCTGGGTATAACCTTGCCTGCACAAACCAACCTCTGCAACTGGGGATGACCAAAACTAGGCCTACAAAGTTTCTAGCTGGGCTCTGTACCCAAGCCAGCCCATAATGAACCAAACTGAGCAGCTGGGCTGCATAAGCTGCAGCCCACTTACTAGGCTTAGCATTATGGACTTTCAGCCCACATAAGCCATACTGCTGGGCTGTACACACATCTGAGCCCACATCAACTGGGCTGCAACAAACTAAGCTTAATAGCAGAAAACCCAACCACTGGGCTCTGCATCCTGCCAAGCCCACTGAAGCCCACATCTGTTGGGCTTAAACTAAACTGAAGCCCACATCTGTTGGGCTGTGCACACAACTGGGCTGTGCAGTTTCACAAATCCTGGGCTCCAAACAACAAGCCCACAACAAACCGAAACCCATAAACCAAAGCTCCCAACAAAACCAAATGAATCCCATTGAAACCAAATCCCAATAAACCAAAGCCCACATAAACCAAACTAAATTTTGAGTTCAATTTGAGTACTAAATCATGACAGGATTTTGGTCTGCATCTGGGGATGGAAACAAATCCCTTAGAGAGCGTGCTTACGGGCACGCTTCACAGGATGAACTCCCCACATACCATAGTGATTTTAGGGAATTTTATGAGCCTTCTCAGGGCCCTGACCTCACATACCCTAATCACTATGAGCACATGCATCATCCACCACAGGTTGAAAATGAACACTTTTCTCACACCCAGTCATCACTTCTAGATCAATTAGAAGCTCAAGTTTCGCTTTAGAAAGGCAATTACATGAGCGATCTGTCAAATCTAATCCCCCTAGGCAATATGAAATGCATGCTTGCACCTTATGTGGTGGCTTAGACCACCTGCTGAAATCTTGTTATATTTTGCATGATTTTAGGCAGTCTAGGGAAAACCATGATTATCCAATGTACGAAGTGTCTAGAAGTGACCATGCTGGCAACTATTGGGACCATAATCAACCTACACACATGCATCATTCACCACAGTGGGGAGATGAACAATTTCATACTCCCCCAACTCCTAGTTTGCAATCAATAATGGAAACACTCATGGAGCAAAATGCTAGGCTTGAAATGAATGCAATGCATGACCATCCACATAGCAACATGTTTGAACTTCCCTTCTCTAGTGAATCTCATGCACAACCATACAATGAATATCCATATGAGGAATGCATACCCACTAGTGAAGACTCTCCTTCAATAGAACAACTCAAAATGATTCTTCAAAGGAACCCTGATTGAGTTACAAAATGATATGATTGAAAATAGTGTTTCTAGTCTTACTCATGCAACTAACATTGAATATGAACCTAATCCAGAGGTAGATGAGTATACTAAAAATACTACAATTTTGAATGGAGAAATGAATTCTTTCTATGATGATGATGATGAATATGAAGAGCATGTGTATTTTGAAAATGTAGTAGAATCTTTAGGTTCAGAGACATTAAGTGTCTCTTCGTGAACCCCATGAATGATGTTTCTTCTAATATTCATATATGTGATGATGATGTGAAACACAATGCAATTATCCCGTGAAAATGAACATGATTTACCTTCTTCTCGACTTTAGGAAAGTGTGTGATGGTACAAATGATCTTAAAAATGAAAACAACTTAGATGTACCTAACCTCTCTCCCCGAGTAACAAATTGAAACTCCTCCACCAAACCTAGGTGTAGTTTGTAACAAAATTGCAAAACCAGCTTTTCTGAAAATGCCTAATCTAGGCTTAGAGCTTTGTGCTTCCCAAGTCCTCTTGGACTATTTTGCATCAAACTATAACACTCTTAAGGAGCCACGGTTGGAATGTGTATGTCCACTGTAATTAGCAAAACTCATTTCGAGTTAGACCTTTTGCATGATGTACCTTTAAAATTGCAAGATTTTGTTCTCACAAACACACCTGTTCACAAGTTTAGGTTTGGGGAAACTCTTTCACATTTGCGGTCTTACTTACACTCTCATATTATATCTCGTGTAAGGCTGTTGATGTTTGTACATATTGTCTTTTGGGTTGATCCTCAACTCTTTAGACTGTTGGTTTATGGTGAATTTTCATTGTACATATCCAGTAGGACTTGTTAAATTTTTCTTTTCTTGAATCGGTTGAGTCTTCTTGTGCATATTTTGTGCTAATCCGATATGATCTCCACTGAGAATGTTGGATTCTATCCTTGACTAAAGAAGCTTAACCGTGCTCCCGCCAAACAATCCAGGTAATCTCTTCCTTTTCTCTTTTCGACATAGTTCTCATGGTATGTGATTGTTTAAATTTTCCTATCTGTTGACACATTGAGGACAATGTTTGATTTAGGTTTGGGGGTGCATTTGCATTTAGAGTTTTTAGTCTTTTATTTTACCTTTTATTTTCAAAAAAAAAAAAAAACTCTCTTTTTGTAAAAACCTCCAACTTTTAGAGATTTTAGAGTCACTAGCATGCTTCTAGCTATGTTTACATAGAGATTCTGACCGAAATAACTGAAATTGGAAGTACCGGAAAACGCAATCGGGTTTCTTAGTTGATTAGAGCGTTAAAGTTGGATTTAACCATACCGGAGGGCGAATTAGGTGATGTTTAGATATTCGGTAGTAGAATTGTGATCACCCATAGTGGAGACTACCCATTTTACATCAAGTGAGGCACCAACCTTCAATTTTTTGCAACTTTCTAGAATAGCTGTTAGAGTGTGTGTCACCTTACGTAAATTCCGGGTAGGAATGGTGAGCTACCCAACTTCGCACCATTTTCAGCACTACTTTTGATCTCTTGAGTGCTAGTTTTTGTCAATCATGAGGGTGACGTCTAAAGATGAAAACTCCTTCTAAATACTGATTTGCCGTTAGCATCACTCTCTCTCTCAATCAGCAAGACCCATAGAAACACATCATCGTTAGCAAACGGAGCATCATCAGAATATTGAAAGAAAAATTGATATAGTCCAAGGTTTATGTGCAACAAAGAAAAGAAAATAAGATGAGAATTAATAAAATTTATAAAATCAAGACAATACAAGTTGTGGAAAAATTGAGTGATAAAGTCCTTTGTCCATGGAGTTAGTTGTTTCATTATTTGTATTTTCACTTATTGTAATGTAAAAAAAAAAAAATAATAAAAAAAAATAAAAAAAAAAATATTGTAGTTTATTTTTGCTACCACCATGGTAAAGAAGAATTTAAAAAGAAAAATCCAAACAACAAGGAATTTGAGTAGAAAAGTTAAAAATTGTCAAGTTTTGTGAAGTTTAGAAGTTCATCATCAACAAGTGAAGACCGAAGACCGAAGATTGAAGACGTTTCTATGGTTTCTTATGAGAGAGTGATATTAATTGCCGATCGGGTGAGAAGTGAGTGAGTACTCCCACCCTTGCTAATGGTTGATTTCCTTTCTTAGAGATCATCGAGAAAAGATTCTTTTTGTCCACACTTTTTGTGGAGTCTCCAGTTTTATTTCGGAAGGTTATCCTTCTTACCTACAACGTGTGCAGGATTTCTCTCTTTATTCCCGCACACATGAGAGACTAAAAAAGCGATCTTTTTGAGTGCAATTATCATAAAACCATAATGGTGAGGCAGAAGTTGAGACTTATGATCACAATAGAATCCGAATTCTTTCGTATGGTATGGTTACTTCTCGCTCAAAGACTTAAGGATGAGAATGCGTTCTTTGGTAGTTCTAACCATTTACTAGCATGCGAAACTCTATGTCCTCATAGCTCTTAGGATGCTTGAGACTCTTTTACACTCGAAGTTGGAGAAGGTTTTGTGGGTACACCTCTGGTAAACCCTCACGAGACTACAACTCGTCCACTAGGGACACCTAGGGGTTTAAAGGCTTAGTGCATACGCTAAATGCATTCGAGAGACTGCGACGGGGTATAGTTAGGATTTCTAATTTCTGTTTCACTTGAGGACAAGTAAAATTCGGGTTTGGGGGTATTTGATGAGTGCCAAATAGTGCATATTTATACACCTTTTTATTGGCATTTTACTCATCTTTTGTGCTCATAAATCGAGATATTATCCCATATTAATATTTTACTTGTCTTCAAGAATAAATATTTGTATTAATTAATTTTGTGTTTTTTGGTAATAAATAAAGTCCGGAGAAACGAGGAGCTAAAGAGCGAAGAATTGGAGTCAAACATCTATGGAGCGGATAGCCAAAGCCGCGCGCAAATCGGTTACAACCCAACAAGGAAGACTTGGGTTAGAGCTACCCATGACCCGGATCCGAGCCCGTACGCTCCAAGCCGTTGAGATCTCTATCTTCCACATCCAATGGTCGCTTGCCTCCACGTGCATCATAGATGGCTGCTCCCCGTGCAACACTAGATCAAGCCAAAACCGCTTACCTCCCCGAGCCGTTCGAGATCGCACCGACTTCATCCTACGCTCGAGGCCTTCTCCATCAATCCTTGCTACACCCGCTACACGACAAATCTACCTAACCCTATACCCCCACTCGACCAAACCCCATTCTTCACTCCACCTTCTCTTTCTTCTTCTCTCTTCACCTCTGCAAAACCCATCTCCCGACACGTAGAGCGAGCTCGCAAAACCCTCACCACCACCATCTCCTCTTCCGTCACCATCACCCGTGCAGGTCTCGGCCACCACCAACAACTCATGCATAGCCCGCTCCTAGTATTGATTATCTATTACATAGCTTCTCAACCCTAGAAGCTAAATGATAGATAATTGAAACTAGGAATTAGCCAACAACCAAAGCATGGAGCGCAGGAGACGAATTGATGAGGCGAGATTCGGAGTATGGGTTTGATTTTATCTTTCATTTATTTCGATTTTTGAATTAAAGAATTAGGGTTTGGTAGCTTTATGGTTGCATGTATAAATTGAAGACGAGGGTGTGTGTAATAGGCATGCCTGGGCTAGCAAATCGTCGATTAGGATTCAATTAGGTTAATTTGTAGTTTGTTTATTTTTCTTGATGCTTTAATTTAAATTACTAGGGTTTGAGATGAAACCCTAGCTTTTACATGTGATTCATGTTACTTATAGTTCTCTTGAATGCTTGAATATTTTCTAGGATAGAATTAATCTTAGTGCTCAATACTTTGCCCTCACGGTGCATGCCAATGCCATGGATGCAATGTAGTTAGAATATCCCCGTATTGATAGTGCTTTCAACTCATGCTTTAGAGATTTTTGTTAATTCCTTGACTAGGCGTGCTTAATTAGACGATTAGTGCTCCGGATTGATTCTTTAGTTGTGATTAAATCATCCATTGGTGAAACACCTTAGGTAAATGGTAGACTTGACACTTCTCCATTACCTGTTATAAGGGCAAGAGTAAGATAAGTAGTTGAATTTACAAGTGTAGGTTAGTGGTGGATTCAAAGACCCTAGGGCTCTTTAATTTGTATCTTAGTTTAGCGTCACTTCAGTTTAAAATCAGCCGTATCGGCACAAAACATCTGTATTACCATCTGTTGTCACTTGTTACTACTTGAAACTCAGTTTAGAGCAAGCCTTTGATCAATCAAGCACCACAAGTTCTTGTGGGATCGACCCGTACTTGCCGCGTCTCCGATAGACGCCGTGCACTTGCGGTTATCACCGTAGGCCTAAATTTATACACTTCTCAGGGCCTACCAAGTTTTTGGCGCCGTTGCCGGGGATTCAAAGACCCTAGGGCACTTGCCGCGTCTTTGAACTAAGGTAAAAGATATGCACTAGAACTGAGTTTGACAGGGAACAATGTCAAACTCAGTTCTCAGTGCTACAGGATATGCACTGAGAGTATCTTGGACTGATTGGGACTAAAATGCAGAATGCAAATCAAAATGTAGAAAAAGTGACAGTTAAGCTACAATGCAAAAAACTTATACAACTAATAAGAACTACGATGCAAAACTACAATGCAATGACAAATTCTGAGATGCAAGTTATAAGATTTAGACTAAGTTATACTAAAACAAGACGAAAAGCAAAGAATGTAAGTGAATATATATACGAGATGATTGAAAAACAAGAAGTCAAGCCAAAAAATCACAGGGCACACGCCAAGTCCCCGGCAGCGGCGCCAAAAACTTGGTAGGCCCTGAGAAGTGTATAAATTTAGGCCTACGGTGATAACCGCAAGTGCACGGCGTCTATCAGAGACGCGGCAAGTACGGGTCGATCCCACAAGGGTCTTTGAAACCCCGGCAAACGCCGTTGCCGGGGTTTGCAGAGGAGATGGTTTCTGCAGAGAAGAGAAGAAAGAGAAAGATTGAGAGAAAATGGGTAGGTCGATTAGGGTATAGGGTGTTGGGTGATTCAGTGTATAGCGGATGCATCGAAGTTTGATGAGAAGGCTTCAGCGAGCGTAGGATCTTGCGGGAGGGATCTGAACGGTCGAGATGATGTGCTGCGATTTGGTGTTGAGCGGGATCATCAAACGTTGATGTGCAAGGCTGAGCGACCGTAGGATGTGGATGAGTGAGATCTCAACGGCTTGGAGAGGAAGGGCTCGGATCCGGGTCATGGGTAGCTCTAGACCATGTCTTCCTTGTTGGGTTGCAACTGATTCGCGCGCGGGCTTTGGCTATCTGCTCCATAGACGCTTGACTCCAATTCTTTGCTCTTTTGGCTCCTCAGATTCTCCGAGCTTTATTTATTACCTAAAAACACAAAATTAATTAATACAAATATTTATTCTTGAAAACAAGGAAAATACAGAATATGGGATAATATCTGATTTCTAAGCTCAAAAGATGAGTAAAATGCCAATAAAAAGGTGTATAAATATGCACTATTTAGCACTCATCAAATACCCCCAAACCTGAATTTTACTTGTCCTCAAGTGAAACGAATTAGAAATCCTAACTATACCCTGTCGCGGTCTCTCGAATGCATTTAGCGTATGCATTAAGCCTTTAAACCCCTAGGTGTCCCTAGTGGAGGAGTTATAGTCTCGTGAGGGTTTACGGAGGTGTACCCACAAAACCTTCTCCAACTTCGTTGTAAAAGAGTCTCAAGCCTCCAAGCTATGAGGACATAGAGTTTGCATGCTAGTAGCAGTTAAAAACTTAGCTTGTGCACAACACGGGTATTTCGAGCGGATTGGTTTGTGCTCAAACTCGGAGCTCGGGGGTTACGGCACTGAGACTCTAGCAGCAAAGAGTCGGCAACTAGTTTTTCATACAGTTATGAGGCACAAAAGCATTCAGCTATAAAGGGGCCACACTAGTACATGGAAAACAGGGTTTGCAAAATGGTTTATGCTTAGGACTCAAGCATGCATTCAGCTATGAAGGAGCCACTTAACTGACTCCTATAAGTTGCGGTGGTTGCTCGGTTTTCACCACAAGCACGCAGCACAACCAAGCTCAGGGTACCTCAAGTCTTGTGCTTTTCTTGGGTTGGCTAACATGCACAGATGTGACAGGGCAGAACTCAGCTCAGCTGATCTCCCACAAGGCACAGGGCACACACAAACACCGGTTCTGACTAGCATGATTTTTTTTAGGTGCCACTTTGAGATACGAGGCAAATGGTTCAACAAACAATTAGAGGTGGTTGCCTAACAAGGATGGCTATCTTTGCCATGTGAACAAGGTCCGGCATTCAACATAGAAGGAGCTTACTCGGCTAAGGAGCTTACTCGGCTATTAAGGGTTCACTCACCCCGAATCCTCAAGTTATGCGTCTTCCTCTTGGGTCGACCTTGCCACTTGCACTGTTAGCTCAACAAGCAAATTTCAGTCCTCAATGTTATACAATAAGCAACGAGCTAGTGTGCTACAATGACGGAGCTAAGCAAACCACTCGGATTTCGGGGCTATGCTCACGGGGAACAATGTCAAACTCGGTTCTCGAGTGCTACGGGATATGCACTTGAGAGTATCTTGGACCGATTGGGACTAAAATGCGAGAATGCAAATCAAAATGTAGAAAAAGTGACGGTTAAGCTACAATGCAAAAAACTTATACGGCTAATAAGAACTACGATGCAAAACTACAATGCAATGACAAATTCTGAGATGCAAGTTATAAGATTTAGACTAAGTTATACTAAAACAAGACGAAAAGCAAAGAATGTAAGTGAATATATATACGAGAGATGATTGAAAAACAAAGAAGTCAAGCCAAAAATCACAGGGCACACGCCAAGTCCCCGGCCATGGCGCCAAAAACTTGGTAGGCCACGAGAAGTGTATAAATTTAGGCCTACGGTGATAACGCAAGTGCACGGGCGTCTATCGGAGACGCGGCAAGTACGGTCGATCCACAGAGACGAGGGGTGCTTACAATGATCTATGGCTATGCTAAAACGACTTCAAGAGTGACATGGTGTAGTGACAAGGTAACAAAGATGTTTTGGTTGCCGATACGGCTATGGTGAAATGAAGTAAACCTAAACTAAGGTAAAAGACAGTGATAAAAGTATGCTAATGTTTTCAAGTCCACCACTAATTCCTATCATGTGATCAACTATGTTGAGGTTCTTGTTGTCCTGTGATTGATAAGGGCAGGGTGTCAATTCCACCACCTATCTCTCCCTGTAATGCCTCAATTAATTTAAAGTGCGACCGGAGCACTAGTTGTCTAATTTAGTACAACTAGTCAAGGGAATCAGCATTTGTATCTAAGGTTGAGCTGCAATACACTCAACACAGTTGTGACCTACCTACAGGTGTATCCATGGCATTGGTATACACTGTGAGAGAAAAAAGCATTGGGTATTTGTAATTGAAGACATTTGATAATATTAAGCATTCAAGACAGGTTCAATTATAGTTAAAAACAGAATATGGAGTTAGGGTTTCATTGAGAAACCTAGCAACTAAATTAAAACAACAAACAACCAAATTAAAGCTAAATGACTGCACTGGCTAATCCAGGCGTGCCCGCAAACAAACACCAATCATCTCTATTTATACATGCAAATAAATTCCAAAACTCTCAAACCCTAATTCTCAAAATCGAAATTAAATATTAAAATAAACCCATACCCTCTACTCTCTGAGATCGCCTCTCCTCCTTTGTCAATCGGCTCTGCGAACTCCATCTTGGGGTTGGTGAAAACCCTAGCTTCACTCGTCTCAGTCCTAGCTTCTACCATAATCTAGAAGCTATAGATGGAGAAGTGTGAAACAAGGGTGGCGAAGGTGGTACTAATGATAGTTGTTGGGATGATGGTGACAGGAGAGGTGGTGAGTTGGTGGTTTGTCGGGGGAAGAAGGGAAGGGGTTTGCGAGAGGAGATGGTTTCTGAGAGAAGAGAAGAAAGAGAAATATGGAGAGAAAATGGGTAGGTCGATTAGGGTATAGGGTGTTGGGTGATTCGGTGTATAGAGGATGCATCGAAGTTTGATGAGAAGGCTTCGACGGCGTATGATCTTGCGGGAGGGATCCAAGCAGTCGAGATGATGTCTTTGCGATTTGGTGTTGAGCGGGATCATCAAACGTTGATGTGCAAGGCTGATCGACCGTAGGATGTGGATGAGTGAGATCTCAACGGCTTGGAGAGGAAGGGCTCGGATCCGGGTCATGGGTAGCTCTAGCCCATGTCTTCCTTGTTGGGTTGCAACTGATTCGCGCGCGTGCTTTGGCTATCTGCTCCATAGACGCTAGACTCCAATTCTTCGCTCTTTTGGCTCCTCAGATTCTCCGAGCTTTATTTATTACCTAAAAACACAAAATTAATTAATACAAATATTTATTCTTGAAAACAAGGAAAATACAGAATATGGGATAATATCTGATTTCTAAGCGCAAAAGATGAGTAAAATGCCAATAAAAAGGTGTATAAATATGCACTATTTAGCACTCATCAGTCATCCTCACCACCGGTTAGCAAAATTGGCATGAAATGATTCTTCCGAGCAGGGGCGAGGGCTCTAGTGAAGAATTCATCACCTATGTTCGGCTTGGAATTATGAGCATCCTTCGACGAAGTGAAATTTGTTTCAGGTAACATCTTATCGAATTCCTCACAACAATTTGGTAATAAGATATCTCAGCACAAAACAAACGGAGAAAGGCGAAGTTATTTCTCGACACATAATCGTACCCAACATAAAAAAAAAAAAAAAAAAAAAAAAAAGAAGGAAGAAAAGCATGCGCACCGCAAAGCAAAGGAAAAGGGGAATCAACAAGAAGAACCCTTTTCTCAAACGAGAGACGATGCTATTATTTTTTGGATATGAATATGGAACCTTAAAAAGGAAAGGAAGCAATGAGAGACATAACGCTTCCAGTTTTAGCATGAATAATGCCCTAATTGAAGCCGCACGTGAAGGAAAGCAAGATAAGGAAACTTTGCTATCGGAAGAAACTCCCTCCTTGTTTACATCGGTCTCACCAACTAGCACACTTTCGGTTAGCCAAGACACGCCATTTCCCAAGTCACGCACGCAAGCATGGTTTCCAAGATTAGACCGACTTCCCAATGCGCCCAAGTCACGCTGCAAGCATGGTTTCAAGATTAGACCGACCTCCCAATGGTCGCCCAAGTCACCCTTTTCAAGCATTGTTTCCAAGATTAGACCGACCTCCCAATGGTCGCCCAAGTCACGCCTTGAAGCATGGTTTCCAAGATTAGACCGACCTCCCAATGGTCGCCCAAGACACGCCTGCAAGCATGGTTTCCAAGATTGGACAGGCCCCACCAATTGCGCCAACTTCCCAACGTCGCCCAAGCTGCACCGGGCCCACCAATTATGCCAGCCTCCCGGTTTGTGCAAAACTACCAGAGGCAAAGATTCGAAATCCTATTTATAAAAGGTCGGACAAGCCTCCTTCAATTTTCTTTACGGTTTGTTTTTAATAGTTTGTCACCATCTTATGCTTACCTCATGACAAAGCCCATGTTCCGAGCTAGCGGGGACTTAATGTTGATGGTGGATTTTAGACAAGGGGTAAAATCGTAAAACCCCATGACCTAGTGTTACCCGCAACACATTAACTAAGAGCATTTAACTCGGGTGTAAATAATTAATAGGGGTATTTTTTCAAAATACAGTTAGGGTTTTTCAACACGGAACCTAATTCCAAAACCAAGCCGCATCTTTGCGCACCATGGCAACCATGCCAAACCAAGCCGCATATCTTTGCGCACCATGGCAACCATGCCAAACCAAGCCGCACTCTGCGCATGCCATGGCAACCATGCCAAACCAAGCCGCATCTTTGCGCACCATGGCAACCATGCCAAACCAAGCCGCATCTCTGCGCACCATGGCAACCATGCCAAACCAAGCGCTCTGCGCACCATGGCAACCATGCCAAACCAAGCCGCTATGCCCATGGCAACCATGCCAAACCAAGCGCATCTTTTTCGACTTGAATGGCAACCATGCCAAACCAAGCCGCATCTTCGCGCACCATGGCAGCCATGCCAAACCAAAGCCGCCTTCTGCGCGCCATGGCAACCATGCCAAACCAAGCCGCATCTGCGCACCATGGCAACCATGCCAAACCAAGCGCACTGCGCTATGCACCATGGCAACCATGCCAAACCAAGCGCATCTTTGCGCACCATGGCAACCATGCCAAACCAAGCCGCACTCTGCGCCATGGCAACCATGCCAAACCAAGCCGCACTCTGCGCACCATGGCAACCATGCCAAACCAAGCCGCATCTCTTTGCGCACCATGGCAACCATGCCAAACCAAGCAAGACTTGCGCACCATGGCAACCATGCCAAACCAAGCCGCATCTGGCGCACCATGGCAACAACGCCAAATTCAAAGCCGCTATGCCTTTGGCCCACGCCCAACATAGCGCCCTAGGTTTGCAAGACTTGCAAATAGGTCAACATGGCCGCACGTGCCATTGGCACATGCCAACGCGTGTCGCAAGCCATATTTCTGAGCCGCTATGCCTTTGGCCCATGCCAAACATAGCGCCCTAGGTTTGCAAGACTTGCAACTAGGTCAACATGGCCGCACGTGCCATTGGCATATGCCAACGCGTGTGCATAAGCCATATTTCCAAGCCGCTATGCCTTTGGCCAACGCCCAACATAGCGCCCTAGGTTTTCAAGACTTGCAACTAGGTCAACATGGCCGCACGTGCCATTGGCACATGCCAACACGGGTCGCAAGCCATATTTCCAAGCCGCTATGCCTTTGCCCACGCCAAACATAGCGCCCTAGGTTTGCAAGACTTGCAACTAGGTCAAGATGGCCGCACGTGCCATTGGCACATGCCAACACGTGTCGCAAAGCCATATTTCCAAGCCGCTATGCCTTGGGCCCACGCCAAACATAGCGCCCTAGGTTTTGCAAGACTTGCAACTAGGTCAACATGGCCGCACGCGCCATTGGCACATGCCAACACGTGCGCAAGCCATATTTCCGAGCCGCTATGCCTTTGGCCCACGCCAAACATAGCGCCCTAAGTTTGCAAGACTTGCAACTAGGTCAACATGGCCGCACGCGCCATTGGCACATGCCAACACGTGCCGCAAGCTATATTTCTAAGCCGCTATGCCTTTGGCCCACGCCAAACATAGCGCCCTAGGTTTGCAAGACTCGCAACTAGGTCAATATGGCCGCACGTGCCATTGGCACATGCCAACGCGTGTCACAAGCCATATTTCCAAGCCGCTATGCCTTTGGCCCATGCCCAACATAGCGCCCTAGGTTTGCAAGACTTGCAACTAGGTCAACATGGCCGCACGTGCCATTGGCACATGCCAACACGTGTCGCAAGCCATATTTCCAAGCCGCTATGCCTTTGGCCCACGCCAAACATAACGCCCTAGGCTTGCAAGACTTGCAACTAGGTCAACATGGCCGCACGTGCCATTGGCACATGCCAACACGTGCCGCAAGCCATATTTCAAAGCCGATATGCCTTTGGCCCACGCCAAACATAGCGCCCTAGGTTTGCAAGACTTGCAACTAGGTCAACATGGCCGCACGCGCCATTGGCACATGCCAACACGTGCATAAGCTATATTTCTAAGCCGCTATGCCTTTGGCCCACGCCAAACATAGCGCCCTAGGTTTGCAAGACTCGCAACTAGGTCAACATGGCCGCACGCGCCATTGGCACATGCCAACACGTGCGCAAGCTATATTTCTAAGCCGCTATGCCTTTGGCCCACGCCAAACATAGCGCCCTAGGTTTGCAAGGCTTGCGGCACATGCCAACACGTGCCGCAAGCCATATTTCTAAGCCGCTATGCCTTTGGCCCACGCCAAACATAGCGCCCTAGGTTTGCAAGGCTTGCAACTAGGTCAACATGGCCGCACGCGCCATTGGCACATGCCAAACACACCGTTGGTAGCCTAACTTGCGGCTGTGCAACCTACCACCAAGGCATTCCGCATGCCATTGGCACATGCCAAACACACACGCTGGTAGCTAACTTGCATGGGTCCGTGCAACCTACCACCAAGGCATTCCGCACATGCCATTGGCACATGCCAAACACACACGCTGGTAGCCTAACTTGCGAACCGTGCAACCTACCACCAAGGCATTCCGCACATGCCAAACACACACGCTGGTAACCTAACTTGCAAACCGTGCAACCTACCACCAAGGCATTCCGCACATGCCATTGGCACATGCCACGCACGCCACTAGCAGCTCTGGCATTGCCACTTGCACTCAAGGTGCAACCAACACTCGAGATATCAACACAAACTTTGGGATGCTTTCCGGGGTTTTGGTTTGGCGGTCCACGACATGCGGCGTACACTACGCTCACATTAAGAAAGCGTGAAAAGGAATAAAGCGGTCAAATAAAAGAGGAAATAATGGTGAAAAACGTTTTCACCCATTAAACCATGCGGTTACCACCTCCTCCCATTATTTCACCCTTTACTCTCTTCCTTCATGAGGCCAGTACGTTTCAATCTCGACTTGTATAAATAGGTCTTACCTATTTCCACCGGAACAACAAGTCCGGGTCGGAGAAATACACTACACTTACACTCTCGAGAAGGCAACTTTGCAAGCTCTCCCAAAAGCTTCTATCTCTTGCAAGCTTCCTAAGCTTTCACTTTACGATACAAGTCGAATACTACTCTCCTCAACACCTTTCTTTGCTTCCCCCAAATCAACCCTTCTCCTTCACTTTGTGACCAGAAGCAAGTATGGAACGGCCATTTCTTGGTTTAGGCTGGACTTGTACAGATCGATCTCTCGAATCTACAAAGTGCTCACGTGCAGCACATTTGTTTAGGGTTTGAATCAATTTCTCACTCACCCACCGAAATTACCGAAATCAGCAGAAATGATTTTCACCCATAAACAAGTAGATATATAAAATACATCAAAAAGATGCAAAAAATTCCCGGAATCCAGAGGCAGTCGCACATTTCCAATAGCTTTAACTTCCATTCCTTGAGCATTTGGCATGTATAGACACCGATCCTCCTTACTTAGATTCCGCTGGCTTGTGAACGCCTGCAAGGAATTAGCAACATGAATGGTTGCTGCGGTGTCTAACCACCAAGTATTGAAAGGAGCACTAACAAGATTAATTTCAAAGCATATCATATGAAAATCCGTACCTTGTTGTTTCTTTTTCAGCCGACTCTTATACTTAAAACATTCCTTCTTCATGTGCCCTGGCTTCTTACAGAAATGACACTTAAATGGAAACTTCTTACCATCCTTGTTGACTTCTGGCTCATTATTTGGTGTTTCTTTTTTCTTTTCTTGTGGTTTCTTATTCTTTTCAGATTTCTTGAAATCTTTCTTGCTAGGACCAGCTGTAGTAAAATGTGCATACTCTTTAGTTTCACGTCGCTTCCTTTCCTCTTCTTCCACACAATGAGCGATCAATTCATTTACATTCCATTTTCTGTCACAAGTGTTATAGTTTACCTTGAAAGTCTCGAACTGCTTAGGGAGTGAATTAAGTGCGAGTTGTACTAGAAAATCATCATTTGGATTCATATCCAGGCCCCGTAATTTGTATACCAGATATGCCATTTGGAGGATGTGATCTCGAACACTGTCTTCACCATTATACCGCATTGAAGTCAGCAGACCCATATGAGTACCAATCATAGACTTCTCTGAATTCATAAATTGTGACTGAATAACTTCCATCATCTCTTTAGCAATATCTTTATTGGAATTCCACCTCGAATGGCATCAGGAATTGCACCTCGAATGATCATTATACTCATTCTGTTTGCCTTCTCCCATTTATGGAAATCTATCTTTTCATTTCTAGTAAAAGTATCGACAAGCATTTCTGGTTTAGTTTCTCTTAGAGCGATGTCATATTCCAAGTAGCCAAGGACTATATCAAGGTTTGACTTTCATTTGAAGTATTTCGTGCCATTAAGAGGATCAATACCATCCAAATTACCTTGAAATTGTATAGGATTCATTGTAGCTGAAATATGCATGTATTCCGTATGAATGATATGTATGCATTGAAATATAAAATATTCTTAAACATAATGATAACAACATGCTAATTTCAGACTCGATACAACCACAACTCCATTTTTGGGTAAACTCGTGATATACCAAAGTCTAATAAAAAACAAGGCTAATCAGCTTATACATAGTACTCAACGGATCTTTTAAACCTTTGGGTCGTAAAAATCTATCATTTACTATGTATAAATAGATTACCCTGTTCCATTACAGATGTGACAAGTATGATTAACCTTTGGGTATCGTCATACGAACAACATCTGAAACGCAATTTTACATAGTCCTTTCATAATGAAAATATGCAGCTTTTATCAGCTCCCAAAGTATCACTTTGGCGACACATAGAAATGGTAAAAGCTACATCAAGACTACTATAAGGCTTAAAATAATTCTTTAGATCATCCTTGTAACATGGTGACAACAAGCACATATATTACATGATTTGAATCTAAGGAATTCATATCTAAACTAATATGTGAATTGCTGAAATTTCATAAGTGTCACCATAATCTATAAATCAAGTTCTATAGAATATATTATACCTAAGGCTCTGATACCAATGTTAGAATATCATCCTATAATCATGCTTTACAATTCCTTATTAGCTGTAATCAATTTTTATGTGAACATGCTTAATACCTTATGCTGATATGTAGTTCTATGCATGCTCTAGGATCACATATTCTACAACTGAATACACTTGACATGAAGTAGATAGGAAGTATAAGTGCATACCTTAGATTTAGCAAAACAGTAGAAAGAAAAACTTGTAGGAAGACACTTCCAATTCTATCTTCTCTTCTTCTTTAATGATGAAAAATTTCTTTATAAACAAGAGCTAGAATGGAGTCCACCTCATGCTATGAAAGACATGTGTCATTCAACCTTCCATAAACAGTTGAAAAACAGCCTCACATAACATTGTTATAACTAGTATGCCACTCCAAATAGTATAAGAGATACTTATCATTATGTACTCTTAAACATTCATGATTAACATGAACAAACCTTAATCTCATTTATTAGGATTAGTACTAATCCAGTTTAAAGGAATACAAATCATGTTTTGTTGCTAAACCAACATAGAGACTAACAAACCGAAGTCTTGCAGAGATATTATTAGGCATGCAAGCTTTCTTTTCTCTTCCGAATATGTCCCAGCTGACTTCGGAGAGACTCAATCGTGTCATCCAAATATCAGACAGCCTCAGTCCTGTTACCCAAGTCCCAAACGGCCTCAGTTGCGTCATCCAAGTCTCAGATAGCCTCAGTCCCGTCGGCTAAATCTCAAACAGCCTCAGTCGCGTCATCCGCGCCTCAGATGGCTTTATCCGTTAAATCTCAAGTGGATAGGTTCTTAGTGTAAGAAGGGCAACAATGACAAAAAGACGTTCTCTATATACGTAGATGGTTACTTTCGAAAGAATAGAAAAGCGGGATATGGAGTTATTATACGTTATCATTACGGTTTCCCACTGGTAAAACTACGTTGGGGTTCATGATCAAGGAAAACCGGTTTGACACTTTATCTTGAGTTGCAAGGAATCAATAGAGGTTTAGAACTTGCGATTAAGTACGGATCCCAAAGCACGTCCAAGCGCGCACTACTTCATTCATTCATTGCGATCTTGATCGGACCGTCTTTATTGGTTTGATGTCGGTTGTTTAAACGACGAGTTATCAACCTTTGGCACTTATTGCCGGATATGTGTCTGGAACCATAAAATCCAAAACGCTGATAAAAAGCAGTAGCCTTTGGTGTGTATCCTCTCCTTCAAGAAATCGCGCAGCAAGTGGGATGTGTTCAAGCGGAGGGATGGCCATTGTTCATTCATCATTCTGTTGGAAGACAAATGAATAAAGTGCAGATTATCTTGCAAAGCTTCATGAAAGGAAGGAGGAGATGCGTCAGGAAAGATTTCCCAGAGCAACTAAAAGATATTCTTTATGAAGATGCGCGTATGTGACGTCAATCTTGGCGAGTTTACAGCGAGAGATTTAAGATGTAGGTACTAACGATTCTTAAAAAATATGGCAAAGCGCTACACATCTTTCACCTCTTTCGGCTTTTGCACATTGAGATTTGTTAGGTAACCGGTACTTTTCATTATCTTCATGAATCATTTTTCTAATTCATCGAAATCTTGTTTCCGGTAGCAACTAGTTTTCCAGTAGCAATGGACGAGCAACGTATATTCCGTTGTTATCAAGAGTTCTCTTGATATACCTGTGTAGTAGTAATGAGACCTTTGCCCATATTTACTTACCTCCAGCGTGCATTCTAGCTAGGCTACACAAATTCCGCTGGAGTTCCAACATTCTAGGCTGCAAAAGCTTTATGTTTTCGGAACAATTCTTGCATTCCTGGCATTCTGGAACTTTCTAGAAGACAAATATTCACAACTGGTATAATGTCCCACTTTTAGTTGTCATGGCTTATGTCGATACAGAACAGATGATGTCTTCGCCATTTCAGCACCCAACTGTCATGGCCTAGGTCGTAGTTCTTTGATGCTCAATTCAGTAGACTAGGACTATTCCCCGTGCTCAATATTTGAATGAACCAACCTCGTGAAATATTTCCAAGCGCATCTAAGTGAAAATTTAACGTTAATATTGGACAAGAGAACACAAATTAATACATATCATCGAATACTGCCTTAAACAAAAAGAGTAAAATGCAACACTTGATGGGAAATAACAACAAATGTCCTTATTCAACAATAAATATGTCCCTATTTTTTTATAACCTTATCGATTTAATATTAGATTACCTTAATACCCTCACCCATATAATATTTTTGTTTATTTCAAAATGGAACAAATTTCTTCCTCTACCACTTCACCACCACAACTAGCACCACCACCGCCAACATTCAACTACCATTCCACCACCAACGTTCAACAACCACCACCTACCAACCGCCACCACCGCTAATGTTTCACCACCACACTAGTGGAAAACAGAAGTTCCGCGACCGCCAGGACAAGTCATGTATACGAGTTATATGACTAGTTCCAACCATCTCTGTTGGGGTCTCTGATAAAGCGTAGCTGTTTTTATGACCCTTATCCGTGTGTCTCAAAATAACGACTGATTTCAAGTGTAACGAGGTGCAGACCCTAAGCCGTGAGTCTCAGATTTAAATTATAACATAAAAAAAAAAAATATTGATTCAGATTTGCTGAAATTCCTGAATGGCTAAATCTGAAATAATCTGACTACATCAAGGTCAAGCCAAGTCAAACGGAAGTCAAGTCAAGGTCAAGGTCAATGAAAAGTCAAAGAAGGTCAATGAAAATTCAAAGTCAAAGAAAGTCAAATTAAACTCAAATTAAACCCAAACTGAAATTCAAATTTAAACTCAAACTAAACCCAAACTGAAATTCAAATTTAAACTCAAACTTGAGAATTCCACATTCATTCATTCATTTTATCCATTGGGTTTAAAATTACACAAAAGAAGATGAAATTTTGTTTCAAGCCAATACATTTTCAAGCTAGCTAGTAAGTTCTAACAACAAGATGCTAAACTAATAGACAATAAGCTAAAAACATGTTAAACAACCAAACGATAAGCTCCTCCGATGACGATGAGCTTAGCCTATACTTCATAAATATGATATCAAGTAGATCATCCATGTGTTGTGTCCCTGGTTCACATACGACAAAGGACGTTGTTCCTGCAAAGCAAATCAACAACAACACAATGACTTCGTTCAGTTCATAATACACGGTAGAACAAAATAAGTTACTAGAGTATACTTCATATTCTTTCTTTTAATGTTGGAAGCACGTGTGAGGTAATTTGAGAGATTAAACCTAGATCTAGGTCATGTAAACAGCAGTTGGCTCATCAGTAGCAGGTATACAATCATGCAACAAGATTGAAAACATAAATGAAGAAAGCAGGGAATTCAGGAAAAAAGAAAAGGACTATAAGGGAATTACTTTTGTGGAATGCTTTTGGTATGCAAATACTAATATCACAAGCTCGTATCAACATCCAACAGGTTATATATATATATTGGAATATAAGAGGTGCAAATTATAACCCAAGATTCGGCATGCTATCTGACCCAAATAAGTAGACAAATCAAATCACAAAGGAGGTTCAGGGTATGTTGTCAACTCACATGTGCGCAACGGAAGCTACATGATTTCCACCAATGGAAAAAGGTGTTTGGCAAGTTTATTCATGTGTATCTCCTTTTATCGTTCCCTTGGAAAGATAACCAATTGTAGAAAATGAAATTAAAACGATGGGAAAAGAGCTAACATAACAAATATGGAATCTACTAGGAAGAGTCATATGAAACCTTACCTCAGCTTCTCCATTCCAATACTCATCATCTACAACAGTTGTCAAAATTGATGGAGCTTCATTCGCATTTGCAGTGAAGACAAATGGATCTTCCAAAGCGTTCTTATTGGGGTCTGATCTTATTGGAGATTCCAAAACCAAATTCCAGTGCTCCCTTGTCACATCTCTGCAGTAAAAGACTTGTCTAGCTTGAGAAGCATGGATAAATGGCTCGTCGACTTCTTTTGAGCTTCTCATAAATTTTTTGAAGTTGACAAATCTCAACTTTGTATCGGGATCACATAGGATCCATGTACTTTGTCTTCGACTCGCACCCAATCACAGTAAAAAACAACTTCTGAGAAAAATCCATAATCCAGTTCAAGTATATGTTGTAGAATGCCTTAGTATGTAGTATCGTCATCAACCAAGTTAGTATCTCTGGAACTAGCTCTGAAGCTGATTCAAGCATCCATGGTGACTCCACTATTTTGTGTAGTTAAATTTTTTTCGGCATCGGCTGTGTAAAAAAGATAGCCATTAACAAAATATGAGTTATACGAAACTCGCGAAGGTAGGACCAATTGCCGACCCTACGAAAATCTGTCATGGGAGTGCCTTCAAGTTGTTTCTGTAGCCATTCAATGTACTCTGTAGGTTTTATCCTTCCCGTACTAGTTTGGTTCAAATTACGAACATATGTCTCGTACTTCCTGTCAAACAACACAGAAAGTGACAAGTGATATAAGCATTAACAAAAATTAACAAACAAATCAGGAAACATAATCAAGTAGTACAACTCCCTTAACCTCGTTTCGAGTGAGCACACACAGATTTTTGAAAATGCCATTGTAACAAAAATCAACTTAGATTTCATCTTAAACTCATGTCATGATAACTAAAGCTTAACGAGTGAAGCTCATTAGAGTATAAACTGATTTTACAACTATAAACAAAATTGAACTGCTAGTTTAAGAAACTTTCAGTTTTAACATGTGGTAGTTAACTGCTGGTATAAGTTCATTATATGTGATAATGTAATAAACTAAGATCTATCACGGATCATACATTCATGTCTTTGAACTTAAAATCCAATGCATATATAGTGTGATGAAATGATCTAAAATGAAATCAACGTAGGCTTTACTTACTTTTCCCATTCAGCATTTTCATCTGAATGTCTCAATATCCACAAACGAACTTGTTCATGCTCTACGTTGGTCAATGAATGTGGTTTTCCTTGTGAATGAGGTGGGTATGGACCTTCATAAACATCACTGGGCATTGATATCTTTCCACGACACTTAAAAGACTTTCGCCTCGTTTCAGGAAGTATCTCGACGCAATGGCGTGCTCCTTTTTTGACCTCATACTGTTTTGTAATAGAGCCTTCTACATAATTTTTGTTGCGACCAAGAACCTTGTAGTACCTCATCATCCTGCACATGTAGTCAGTAAACAAAGATATGCAAGTTTCGCTTAGTTCCAAAAAGAATAAACTGAAGGGATATTAGTAACTAAAGAATTGCATATACCTCTCGTAAGGGTACATCCACCTAAACTGAACAGGCCCCAATTGATGTGCCTCTTCTACTAAGTGTACGACAACATGAGTCATACTAACAAAAAAAGCGGTGGGAAATACATTTCAAACACACATAGTGACTCCACCACACGTTCGTGCATCATACGAAGCTCGGCCACGATCAATAACCTTGGAAGTTAGGACTTTGAAAAACAATGATAAGTGTCGAACTGCCTCACGCAAAGGCTTATGTTCTTTGAAACAATGCATTATAAAAATAGGCATTAACCCCTGCATGAGAATGTGATAATCGTGAGAATTCAAACCCTTCAATTGGAAGTCTTTCAAGCATACTTTCCTTTTCCAATTAAACACTTTGTAACCAATTGGAACTTTAAGTGTGCTAAGAGTTTCTGAGATGACTTCCCTTTACGCCTTAGACAAAGAATAAGGTGCATGAGGCATCTCTACTTTTCCATTCTCTTACGTCAACCACAAGCAAGGCTTTAAGTTTAGCGATTCTAAATCTTTGCGCATGAGATGCCCATCTTTGTTCTTATCCTTATGGCTCATAAAAGTTCCAAACAGATTTTATGCAAAATTCTTTTCTACATGCATGACATCCACATTGTGTCGGATTTGCAGAAACTAATGAGATGAGATTAGGTTAGAAAGGAATTTCAAACAACACATATTGAATTGAATTTAAGTAACTGACTCAACACAAACAGCACAAACATATTGAATTTAAGTAACTAATGAGAATAAATGAGATTAAGTTACAAAGGAATTTCAAAGTTCGCTCCCTCTCTCACAAGTTCTTGCTCTTCATTCTCAAGTTTCTCAATCTTCTTCCTTATCAAGCCTGAAGAAACCCATAGAAAGTAAATCTACCAAGGCACTGGATGCTGAACAACTTATCAAGCCTACGGGAGAACAAAATCTAATTGAACCAGTACAACTATTATGTACTATATGATTGAGAGACAATATCTCTCCTAGAACAATCCATCTACTTGATAACTGCTAAATTTCTACACTAATTATGCGTACAGTTTACAAACGATATTCTGGATACTTCAATCTGAATTTTGAAATACTCCAGTGGTGCTACTAGTATACAGAAAGGAGTGTATTCGATGCCAATCCATCACCAATAGGCCTAAACAAAAAATATATTCTATGTATTCTTCTTCCATTATTAACGATGCATAGACAATCGATCTTAATTCGTACCTCTGATGAATATATAAACATGCATGGATTCTATGTTTCTGAGAAATGGATTCATGGATGCATGCTGGTAGATATAAAGCTTCTGACAAGTAAAATTCTGCTGATCAAGACAGATATAAGTAAAGCTATGGAGATCAAAAAAATAAAAAAATAAAATGTAATATATATATATATATATAACAAGTAACTTATGAGATGAGATGACATTAAGTTAGAAAGGAGGTTACCTTCAATTATGGTAGACAAATGAAGATCGATCTCTTCGACCACGGAGACTCACGTATGACTGACCGCTTGACCAACTTCCCAAACTCTTTATCTGCGGTTGCTGTCTTGTCGAATAATTCGGCGCCACTCAAACGTCTTGGTGCACCCCGTGTCTCCTCAAATCCGTTGAACTCAGATGTTTTCCGTCTATAAGGGTGAAACCTATCTCTTAGAAACCTTCTATGACCCATATAAGCATACTTAGAACCCCATTTTAGCCTAAACGCCTCTGTATTTTCTCCACACACTGGACAACCAAATCTTCCAGAAGTTCGCAAACCAGAAACATGAGCATATGCGGGAAAGTCGTGTATGCACCACAGTAACATTGCCTTCATTGTAAAGGAAGTCTTTGTATACGCATCGTATGTTACTTCACCGACTGTCCATAAATCAATTAACTCGTCGATCAAGGGTTGCAAATAAACATCTATGTTGTGGTTGGGACCAAGTGGACCGAGAATCTGCGGTGTTAACATCGTAAAATCCTTTGACGTGCATTCGGATGGCGGAAGGTTATAACAAGTAAGCATAACGAGGCCAAGTACTATGCGAGGTCATCATTACGAAAGGGTTAAAACCATCGATTTGCTAGTCCAAGGCGTGCGTTTCGTTTCTCTTGACAAACTCGGGCCACTTCATGTCTATTGACTTCCATTGTGACGAATCCCGGATGTCTCATGTGTGTAGCACTTTCTTCAACCTTAGCATACCATGTCATCAGCTCATTATCCATCTTTGTACCATACATCTGTGTTGCCTTTCTTTACATAACTGGAAAATACCTCAATTTCTTCACTGGAACCTTTTTAGTTGATGGATTACTCCCTTCTGGTGGTTTTTGCCATCTACTTTCACCACATTTAGGACACTTCTCTTCATTAGAATAGTCCTTGCGATAGAGAATACAATCATTAATGCAAGCATGGATGATATGGGCCAAAAATCCAAAATGGCTTAATCATGTCCTTTGCTTTACGGCAATTAGATGGCAATGTGTTCCCATCACGGTAAAATAATCTTCAAATATCCAAATAATTCGAGTCATGAAAATATCGAGAACATTGATACCTTGCTTGCATACTAAGCAACTCAACTATTCTTGTGACAGTTTTGTATGATCAGCATCACAACCTGGAAATAAGGGTTGCACTGCATCCTCCAACCTCTTCTGGCGATTGATAGTAGACTTATCTTGGACAGCAGTACCAACTTCAACAGCAGTACCGTCTTCAACAGAAGTACCCGGATGGTCTTCAGGATTATCAAGACCACCTACACATCCTAGTGTTTCATTGAACAAGTCAAATATCCTCGGAAAAGATGCAGCAACTCCATGATTCATATTATTATTGGCAGGTAAAGTACGAGCTTGAACATTATTCACACGAGGTTGCTCTCCGTGATGGATCCATGTTCGGTATTGCTGTAGAACCCATAATCAAGAATATCCCCATGTACATCATCTAGAGATTTTGGTGGTACCTGTTGTGATTCTTACACTTCATGCAAGGACAATGAAATTCTTTTATACCTTCACCAAGACTCTCTGTTGCAAATTGGATGAAAGATTGAACACCTTCAATCCATAGAGGTGAACCCTTGCGTGCAAACATCCACTCTTTATTTGGAGTAGTTATAAGATGTTGAGACATCTCGCAAAACAAAGGATATACATATAAAAATCAAACCAGACAATTCAAAAGAAACTAATCTTGAAGCATCTATATGATATACTATCTTGTCTAACATTACAAAACCCAACGGCATCACATAATAACAAAATGCAATTTAGAGATATACAAAGCTACCTAGGTACGTATCAAACCATTATACAAAATGCAAACTAGAGTAGTTTCGGGCACAACATTAATCACCTTAAAATTTCGGACATAACAAGTAAAATTGAATGTTAGACATTTCTACGGCTCAATTACATATTATTAGACATTTCCACAACTCCAATTACATATGAAGTAGTCAACCTAGAGTCACATATCAACAATTTACCACCTGGAAAATCGATTTAAGTTTCTTTTCATAATCAATTTACAGCGGAAAGTAATGCTTATAGATGACTGAAATACACAAAAAAAAAAATCATCTCGCAAAGCCCTGTCCAATTGCACACAAATTCAATAGCAAACAAGGAATATATTAACCACAACAAAATATAAAACAAATGGACCAAACTTATGTTGTCAGCATGTTTTCCAAGTGAGTTGCAAAAATGGATTGAAAGGAATCATACTAGTGGTGTAAATAAATTACTGGTTGAAAAATTCAAGCCATAGGGTTAGGAAATAAGACAAAATCCATAGAAAATTTCCAGTCTTTGGTTATGGGCCGAGTTAAATCAGTAATGCAAGGGATTATTTAAATTCTAAAAAAATAATTCATAAACTTTATTCTTGATGGGAGTTCAGAGTACCCACTTACAAAAAAAAAAAATCAAGTCTCAATGCTTTAAAATGAAAACAAGATGATACTGCTCATCAATTCAAGCCGCAACCAATATTTTTGAAAATGAAACCCATTGGGTCATTTTAACAAACAGATAATAAGTTAGTTCAAACTTGTATCCAAAACTTGATTTGTGATAGAAAATCAAGTGAAATTAAGTGATTTGCAAAACATGTTCACTCTACACAAAATTATTTATAAAACCCGAAATCATACACAGTTCATTTTAAATAAAAAATGAGCACGGTAAAATGTAAGATTTCAAACAAAATTCATTGCTCCAGATGCAATTACACAAATCCACATACAAAAGTATGAAAGCATGAACATCACTCATTGATTACAGGTACACTACTTATTTAAACCTAATTAAACAAAACCCCCAAATTCAATAACCAACTTAAACCGAAATCAATTAGGCTAAACCCTAACAGATTTGAACTTAGAAAATAGTACTTACCCTAATAAATTGCTGAGCTGAAGATCTGAGTTCTTGATTTCAATTCAGAGTTGTTGAGCCTTTAAATCCTCCGAAAGTTCAATAAATTAGTTCAAGTACACATCGAGTGAAAAGCCTAACAGAAACTTCGAGCATTAAAACCCTAGTCGTAAACTTAAATCTGCCTGAGAATGTTTTTCTGAGAAACTTAAAATCTGTCGAGAGATCGAGTGAATAAGTTTACGAGAGAGAGAGAGAGAAAGTGAATAAGTTAGTAACAATACTGAAACTGAAATGATCAAAACAATTCTGAAAGTTGATAAAATAGTACTAATATATTTCATTAGATAAGGCATGGCTCCAAAACATGCCGAAGCTACATATTCATCATATAGAAGTTGCAAGACACTTTTTTACATGTTTTGAGTATCTTCTTCTTTATAACAAAAAAAAAAGAGATGAGACTCAAAACCATACAAACTTGCAAGAAATCCCAAAATAGTTACATCTGAAAGTTAAGCTTGCCCAAAATAGTTACATATATAAAACCACCTAAATATATATCAGAAAAACTAACCCAGTACATATATATATATATATATATCCAAAAAACTTACATGTATACCAACCATGTATATATACCCAAAAAGAAATCCCAAAAAGTCAGTACCTCCACAAAAAACCAGAACTCCAACTTCATTAAAACCCAGCACCATCAGCGGCAATTAGACTAACAGAGTGTAGCGGCCACAAAATCTTTTGGCCTATGGTAACATCCTTAAAAGTTCCATCGCCATCGCCATCACAGGGAGCCTCGGATTCTAGACAAACTTCATCAATTTGGACCAAATGAAATTCATCATTTACTAGAGGCCTACTCATATCTATATGGCCCAAGGCAACGCATCTCTTTCTCATATTTCTCAAAATTACTCCCTGACTTCTAGTTTGATAACCACCACCATTCAATCCCTGCAGATAATAACTACATCCATTAGGCAATAAGAATTACAGGTGCACATAATAAAAACAATGCAAACAGAGGAACAATTCCATTGTAAATAGTTGTACTCATGCTCAAGCTTTTGATTTCAATCAAACCATAAAGTGGAGTTTCTTATGTTATCCAAGGAAGAAGAAAGTAACCTAAGGAAGGAATCATAAGGAAGAAAGTAACCATAAAGTTGTACTCTTACTAGCCATGAAAATGATAACAAAAAAAAAAGTAATCTAAAAACATTATCCAGTCATAGATTTCATAAAAATCAGAGAATCAATTTCAGTCACAGTAACAAAGAGATGTTAGATTCACGTTGGGATCAAGGGATCAATTCTTACTCAAATAAAGAGTTACCGAACACAAAGAATCTTAATGAATCAGTAAGATTCTAGTTCAATATTGATTGGTTAATCAAACATGAAATTTCAAAACAGTATTGAACAAACATTCTTGAAAAAAACAATCAATCAAAAACAAATCATGCAATTGATCATTAAGTAGTTATAGAATTCTACCTGAGCATTAGCATTGTTGGTGCTAGGATTGCAGCTTAAACCAGCCATTAGTGTCTCAACTGTGACCTCAAGAGTATGAACACGATCTTCCACAGCTCTAGTCTTCAGCACCTGTTGACGTAACTTCTCCCTAGGAACTGCAGAAGCAATCAGTTCAGTCTTTGATATCCCACCTCCCATTCCTCGAACAAAGCCTCTATCATCTTTTCCAAGCACCTATGAGGAAGTAAAAAAAAAAATCATTTATCTAGCAACTGACAATTTTTTTTTTATTTTTTTTTTTTTTTTTTTTTTTTTGCAATCTGCAATACGAAATCATATGCACCTGACCGTGCTTGTTGCATCTTTGTCCAAATTAGTTTCCTCTCTATACTTCTCAGTTTCGTTCAACTCCCTTATCTTTGCCTGGAAAGTTAATCAGATGATATGTAAGTGTAAAACAAATTTCAAATAAAACAAATATATGCAAATAAATCAAAAACCAACAAAGAAAAACCACAGGACTTACAACATATTCTATGCATTTTATATCATAACAATCTGGGTCCAATACTTCAAGTTCTTCTTGAGGGATTTCTTTGTAAACATGGGTTGCCAAGTAAACAACAGATCTTGATACACTGCCGGTTAGAATTTGTTGCTCCATCACATGCCGACGACGAGCAATGCCATCCCTTCCAGTAGTATGCAGAACTTTCACTTGCTTTCTTGATTCCTTTCCTATTTCCCTTAGTTTCTAATCCTTGGCAGAAGCATACATATCAACAAAGGCTTCCCAATTCTCTCTCCTCACACCTACAGGTCGATTGTGCTTTTTCGCGGCAATAGTATCAAACTTATCACACCAATTTCTTAGTTTAGTCTTTCTGTTTTTCCATGACTTATTTTCCATCCTTAAAGCCTTCGCCTTGATGATTTCAGGTACCTTGTACTCATTCTTAAGGCTCCTCCAAATTTCTTCCTTATATTCCGAAGGGACTATCCTCCAATCCTCATAATGTGGTGAGACGACACTCCTGGCTATCACCCCAAGTCTGGAAGCATATGGCTTAGAAATATCTTCTATTAGTTGGCCCAAGGAATTGAATGGGATTTCTGGAGCTTGATCATCTACTGAAAAAATAAAAATTTAGATGTCAATTTATAACATAACATATCACATAAAGGAAACTGAAAAAGCAGAGTTGTATATTATACCGTTCATGCTTTCCTCGGTTTCGCCAGGATCATCATCTGCCTGATGAAAAGCCGCATGCCATTCATGTCCTTCTGGTTGATTCGCATTACCTTGGATTGGAGAATGGTCACCATGTGAAGAAGACACATGTTGACTCCCTACACTTGGACTTGCAGATGTGTTTGCACCATCAGTTGATGGAGAGCCTTGTGAATCGAGCAAACCCCTCGGCCAGTTAACTTCATTTGAGGTAGGAGTAGTACTTGGCGACCTAGTACTAGCAGACCTAGTACTTGCAGAACGGAATCGGCTGGTACCTCCAACATGAATTCTCATATCTGTATACAGGACAACATAACACAAAATCTTAGTCAACTTGGATTAAACAAACAAATCCAACTAATATCCCAATACCAGTTCAATCATCATGTTTGCAATATTTACATCTTAGACTTCCATACCTAAAACAATAATTGCGGCAATTGGAGCATAAAGTTAAGAGCTAAAAGTAATGCTAAAGTTAGAGATTGGGCTACAGCAATTAAGCTACACCAAGGACCTTAATTGAAGATATAAGTCAGGCTCAATGGTTTGTTGACATACAAGCACCATTTCATGCAATTGTGTTAGCTATTCGGACTGTGGGCAAAGTCAGAGGTTAGCAACCTGCGTTAATGTCGATTTCTCTTCTTAAAATTGATTAGATATGTAGGTAAAGGTTGGTAATTGTTCCCCATACAACACCATTTTAGGAAGGTTTAGATAAATGGGGTGATTCATAGCTTATCCTTGCAAAAATATAATAGATGAGAGACCAAAATCATTATACCTGTGAAGATCTTCCTGCAACTTAAGCTGTTGAAGATCAAAATGAAATCTATAAAAAAAAAAATGATAAATAATTAGAACCCACTAAAGATAATCAACCAAAAATCTACTCCAGTTAAAAGAAATTAAAAAAAAATCAAAATCAAATTGAAGCCTATCTGTACCCGATGAACAAACTCAAACCCTAACTAAGAGTTCAAACTGAAATCAACAAAAAAGAAACATAAATAATTAGAACCCACTAAAGATAATAAACCAAAAACTACTCCAATTAAAAGAAACTAAAAAAATTCAAATTCAAATTGAAACCTACTTGTACCTGATGAACAAACTCAAACCCTAACTAAGAGTTCAAACTGAAGTCAACAAAAAAAACGATAAATAATTAGAACCCAATGAAGATAATCAAACAAATAACAAAAGCACTAAATTCACAGACGCAGAAGGTTAATCGAGTTTCCATTCGATAATTAGATAAACTTAATGGTGGAGTTCTGATTCATGGTGAAAGGTTTCAGAGAGGTGGGTTTTTCTACTGCGGCTAGGTTAGGGAAGGAGAAGTGAAGAGAGAGAGAAATTAGAGGGGATTTATATAGGGTCGATAAAAACGAAGTTGACATCCAGCCGTTCATAGGTTAGAAAGATCCTGACCGTGGGAAATCGCGGCAAATTTCCCGCTCAACAAAACTATCAGAACGGCGTCTCACGGTCGGGCGTCTCTGAATCGGAGCTCCAGGAGGGGTAAAATGGTAAATAATTTTTGTTAATTAGAGACAGCTAATTAAGCTCCCAAAATTTTTCCGGTTTTTTATTATATCAGAGACAGCTTGGAATGGTCAACGGCCCAACTACCGTTACCGTGGGTCTCTGATGTGGGTGGTAAAACACCCATTTTCCACTAGTGTTTGATTGGCAATAGATTTGTTCTGAGATGAATTGAGTGTGTAGAAGATGCTCGAGAGAAGCGTTCATCGATACTAGTCCAAAGCTGATGAGAGGTAACTGAATTTGAGAAATAAGCTATGACAAAGATCGAAATTGTTGAATGAATCCACATAGTGATTGTAGCATCTTCATCAATCCATTCAATGTATAATGTGCTTTCAATACCATTGATTTGATTGCGTTGATTTGTGTATTGAGGTGGACAGGGATGAGAACCATCAAGAAATTTCATGATCTAGAATTTTCTAATAACAGAAAGCATCAGATTCTTCCATGTGATGAAGTTGTTATCCTCAACTTCAGATGAACAAAACCTGTTAATTGATTTAGAGGTATTTTGGTGATCGAGTTGGAAGTTGGATTTTCCATAGAAGATGAAGTTTCTGGAAAATCTTGAATCATTAACATAAATTAATGAAGATAATGGATCAAGAAAGTAGATCGGAGAAAAGAAAATTGAAGAAAAGACGAAAAAAAAGAAGGAATCAATGAAAAATTGAAGTAAAACATCGGAAAATAGGATCAAACCCTGAGAATGTAACAGATTCTCAGACTGATACCATGGTAGAAATTGAAGAATTTCATTAATGGTGAAATCTTGTTACAGAAAAGAAGAAACAAAAACACAGTTCTTACATCAAGAGGAATGCCGACAAAAGGCATATATACAAGACCAATCAATGAAGAGAATCAAATGACCAATAGACTTGTGACAACACAATACAATCACAGCTCATATTACATCTCAGAGGACAGCTCATATGACAGCTCATATGACAGCTCACATGACAGCTGCTTATGTGTTATTACTCCAATCTTTTCTCTGATGGTGACACTAAGTTTTGTGTAAGGTGACCAAACCCAAAAACCTCATTTTAAAAGCCTTCATTCATGAAAAGAAAACCCCTACAATCCCTTTATAAAAACAAAAATTGAAACTTCTCTTTCTTGTCCTTTTCTTGGTCAACTATATTTTTTTTTCTTCTTCTTCAAATTGCCGTTGGTTTCCTGTAAAAACTTCGACCAGTTGGTATTAAAGAAAATAACCCTAAATCTACTTTCAGTCGGAGAAGAAGAAGTGGGATAGGTAGACAGTTGAATTTCCAGGTCATTGTTACTAATGTTGAGAATAGTAAGGTAATAATATGCACTCAATTACGGTTGGTTTGGTCAACAGTTTGACTTAACAGTCGTCATAAATTCCAGGTACCATCCCTTAATATTCTAAATGTTGGGTACCAAAATCAGGTGTCGGTCACCTGTTGGGTACCAAATGTTAAATAGCCGTTTTGTTGACATCGGAAGACTTGATATCTGACCCGAATACTCAATTCTACAGGGTGTTTACTATTGTAATAGGAGGTCCGGGTCATAAACCGGGTGATACCGAGACCCTATATTAATTTAGGGTTTGGTTCCCGCAAGGAAGCCGTTTCCATCCACTTATATATAAACTTTAAGGGGAGTTTCTCTCGCAAGAGAGAAGAAGATTAGAGTGAACCGCCTCAAGGAAATCGTCTGTGTGCAACCGGTGGACAAGATGGTGGTTTCCGAAGCCAGTAAGTTTGATGCTCAGATCTGTTATTAAAAGTCTATGCTCGGATCTCTAATTTTGTTTCTGAAACTAGATCTCGATTCTTTTTTCAATTTTCTTATCTTTCTCTCTTGACTTTTAGGTGAAAAAAGGGCTCGCGAGATAATAAACGAATATATCTCCGTGATGTGTGAAGATGACTCTGATGATATGTGTAAGACGCTCGAGTTCATCAATTAAATCTTGACAAATACTTTTGAGTATATTTCTTGTTTTTTCTTGCTTTCATCTTCAGCTGGGGACGATTATACTGATGATTATATGAGTAGAAAGGATGATGAATGGACACGCAAATGGATAGACCGAGTTGATAAAAATATAAAGGAATCGACAGCTAAAGAAGCGCCACTGGTAGAAAAGCAACGGCGTGAAGCCAAAAAGAGGGAACTCATTGGAGCTAGAGAATTGGGGAAGTACTTGAAGAACAACCCGTTGAATAAGAAATCTTTTACATCGGATATTGAAAGATTCAGTAGCATCTATGTTTTCTCTTTCGGTTATGCAAAACTAGAAAGCTCCCGGTACAAGAAGTTCATCAAATCCCTCAACGGCGATAATGCGTACAAGTATTAATAATGATTAATAAAATTCTATATTTATCTTCAGATTCTTCTGCACTCTAAATTAATAAGTTGTTTGGTTTGTTGCAGGGTTTATTTTGGACGTAATAAATCTTTGTCAAAGATTGTTGGACTGGTCTCTGAAGAAAAGTTCAATGAATTCAAACCTGGAGACCCAGGATATGGAACAACTAAAGAATTGCGACCTGGTCTCCATAAAATTGGAAGTGTATGGAAAAATATGTGTATTTTCTCCACTTTTGACAGCTCTTAAGTTTTATTACTGTATCCTTATCATTTGGGCCTTTTAAAACTTTCCAGATGCTTTTTAATTACGATGATGCCGCTGTTCTTTTAACTGAAAAAACAAAAGATCAAGTACTCAGGTAAGGGTGAAGTGTGGGTCATAAGAAATTTGCTCCTCAATGTCGACAAGCCAGCTTTCTTTAATCCCATGAAATTTAATTTTGCAGGAAGTTTAAGGAATACAGTGAATGTGACTTTGTAAAGGCAGGCCAGACACCAAAGGAAACGGTCAGGATATTCTCTGAGGTCCTTGTATAGTTTGATAATTGTGTTACACTTAATGTTCTCACTATTTCTTCCTTGGAATTATCTTTGTTGCAGCTGATGTTTCAGAAAGATGAGTGTCTGACTTTACCTCCCCGTTCAAATGCAAGGAATTTGTATCTCAAACTGAAGGAATTAGGCATGCCGATTAAACTCAGTGGTGGGTTATTATGTTTACATATTGGTGATTGGCAGTTTAGTTACACTCATAACTAGTCTTTGATTGCCTCTTATTTGGCTTCTTTGTAGGCGGGGTCATTAAGCTAACCGATACATGGTGTGTGTGTGAAGCAGGAGTACGTGTAACAGAGAATGCCACTAAAATTCTGGTATGTCTCTAAATTCTGGTTTCTACACACCCTTAGATCTAGTAAAAGCTTTGGCTAGAAGAGGAGCAACTATTATGGGTCTTGGCTACATTCAGGCTGAGTTTGGTAATGCTTATTTTTTTTCAAAAGCACTTTTAAAACCTATATATGTCAATAAATTTTGAAGTTGGTGTTTGGTAAAAAAAAACTAAAGTGCTTTTTATCCAAAGCACTTCCCAAATTCCTCAAATTTTAAAAGCTGGGAGGAGGAGCTTTTAAAAGCTACAAAAGCATAAGCTGTGGTCCCACATAAATTTAATGCTTGATTTATCTTTTTTATCCCTACTTTATTTTATAAATGACAAAAAGTTACCCTTAAATTTATATACAATCAATTTTTTACTATTTCTTATATTGCATTCTTTAAATATTATTATTTTTTATTATTTCGAACTATATTATATACCATTTATTTAATTTGTCAACAATAGAAATAAAACAAATATTAAAAAATTACTTAATTTTAGTTTCATTTTTTGCTTGAATAATTACTTAATTTGTCAGTAAAAATAAAAATAAATATTAAATAATTACTTAATTGTTAAGTAAAATAATTTCTTAACAATCATAATGATAGTGGTAATTAGTATGAACATTAATATTATATAGTAAAAATATTAATTATTTTTAAACCCAATAAAATTGAATAAAACTACCATGAGTGATATATACTGTATTGTCATTTGTTACAACAACAATGGTTGAATCTGAAATTTTACCAAACACATTTTGATTGTTTTTTTGATCAGCTTCAACTTTAATTAATATTTTACCAAACCTCTAACTGCTTTTTTCTCACAAAGACAAGACAAAGAACGCACAGCAGAAAAGTGCTTTTACAAAAGCAGCAGCAATACCAAACTAAGCCTCATCCTGCCCAAGTCTGCTAAAGTCTAGTGCAATACACAGCCTATTGTTTGATGTGTTTTTTTTTTTTTTTTTTTTTTGTTTTTGTTAACAATCTGCTGCAGAGACTTCTCATCAAAAAGATGTTTAATTATGTCCTTGTGCCTAGTCTTCATTCGTCCTAGAGTCTAGTGCAATTCACATAACCTATTGTTTGATGTGCTTTTTTTTTTTTGGGTACTCTCAACAAAAAGATGTTTAATTATGTCCCTGTGCTTAGTCTTCATTTTTCCTGCCCAAGTCTGCTAAAGTCTAGTGCGATTCGCATAACCTATTGTTTAATGTGTTTTTTTTTTTTTGTTAACAATCTGCTGCAGAGACTTCTCAACAAAAAGATGTTTAATTATGTCCTTGTGCCTATGTGCTTTGCTGGAGTGCCTCCACCGAGAAACAATATTTTCGGTGAAGTTTGCCTCTTGTTGCTGTACTTTATGCAGCTATTATCTGCCGCTTCTTATTGACTGCAATTTTTTTCTTTGTGGTTTTCTATTTTTATGCAGTTTGGACCTGCCTAAGAGTCGGTGAATCAAGGATCTCAGCATCTTCATAAGCTAAGTAGGTAGATGTTTCATATGAGCATCATGTCAAGGGTGACCATCGGTGGATTTTTGGTTCACTCTGTGTTAAAGCTAAATTAAGAACATTTTAACATTTTCAGGTATCTCATGTTTTGTCGTGACAATGTTTTTAAGATGACGTGCCAAGATGTTTTTTTTCTCATGTTTATTGTGACATTCCAAGTCGGTTAGATTATTCAAATGTTAAGTTGCGTCACGGTCAAGATGTTTATTCCAAGTGGGGTTAAAGACTTATGTTTATTTATGTTTTTTTTTTGGTTGCGAGTCTTGTGACCAAGAATTACCTTTGAGCACAAGTGCTTAGTTTAGAGAGATCCATATCCTTCGATTTTCAGCTACTTGTTCTTTAATTTTTTGTTTTGCAAGAACAACTTGGGCTTATGATCTCAGTCTTAATTTGGAATTTGGCCGAGGGAGGACTTTATATATGGTGACTTTGTGTCAATTTGGGACATGATTTTTTTTTTTTCTAATTTGACAAAAAAATGATTGGATTTTGACAAAAAAAGATTGGATTTGGTGTCATACCCTGGAAATTTCTAAACTGTCCCTTCTTTCTAAACTGTCCCTTCTTTTTATTCCAATACTATTTTTTCAGGGGTATAATTGGCAAACCAAATTTTAATATAACATATCTAAAAATCCGTGCCTTTGAACTTTATAAATTTTATCTCGTTGGAATGGTTTTAAAAAACTGCAATCAATGAGTATAAACCACAATATCAAATTTAGAGTGTTTATCAAAAATTCGGAAGCGTTTTTCATTTTAGGCACGGTTTTTGAAAATTAAATATATATTCATTATGCGTGTCAGGAAAATGATACTTTATCCCCGTGTGAGGAAAAATGATAATTTTGTCACGAAAAATAATACTTTAACACCATGTCAAGATAAATTCATTGAAAAGGTAACCTTCATTTCATCCCAAACTATCTTGCGATTCCTAGGATTTGAACTATATTTATAAACTGAAGACAGAATCCAAGGTTCTTGTAGCTTAGCAGAAATAACAACATGCACTTCCCATCTAGACTCAGAGACAACTTGTACATCTATCTCGTAACTGTTCCATAAAAGACACAAACAACTAGAATAACCCACTTGATCCATACAAATAGAGAGAGAATTTTGAGACGCTTGAAAATTCCATTGTAGTGGAAGGAACTGGATGGGTCTCAATACCTGACGTACTCGTCGTAGCAACTCGTTGGTGCTCGGTGGAGCATGCACTGACTGAGGAATGAGTTCTTGAATTTGTCTGCGAAGTTCAAGAATTTCCTTTATCAATTGAATGCATTGTTTGATTTGTGCCAACTGCTCCACTATTATTTGAGATAAACTGTTGCCCATTATTTCTAATTCCATCTGAGCATGCTTCACTAAGAGATCGTCCACTATCCCTTGGTCCACGAAGAAAGGAAGTGAGCTTTGAGAAAATTTGCTCGGTAGAGGGTTGAGATTCACCATTAAGATTGTTTGTTCATGCAAAAAAACAAAGATCAGTTTACTCAGGAGGTGCCAAATTTACATAATACAAAGCTATTCCCACAGTGTCATTTCCAGTTTGCTTTATATGAAATTTGGCACCTTCCCCAATGAAAAAGAACACCAATTAGCAACCTGGTGAAATTGGAGTGTTTTTTCTTCTTATAGAGAAATTTATGTTGTTCTTCTTATGTACCCAAATAGGTCCGAAACAAGTGCATATATATCTTCAAAATAAAAAAGAAAAAAAAGGTTCGTGTACAATCAAGAATGGGCCGCTGGTGGCCCATTGAGACATGTGAACAAAATAAATTTTGGGTTGGACTCTGAAACGTATGGATTCCTAAATAATTAAGGCTTCGTACTTTCCTTAATAAAACAAACTTGCTGGGGTGAGCAAAAAGTCCGTAACCACGGATTTCACCCGTATCCGTCCGCAAAATTACGGGTGAAACCCAATCCACAAAATTTATAGGCCGGTTACGGGTGGGATTCTCAAATCCACACTTTTAGAGGTTTGGTTGCGGTTGGATTTTGAAATCCGTGAATTTACCCACACCGTATGACAATAAGGCGAGGTGTTTAGTTTAAAATTAAGTTTAATCAAGCTAGCTATCATGGAATATTATGTTTTTTTTAGCCTCCAGTGATTTTGTTACCCAACTAAGCGAAATTCTGTGGGCCAGGTGCTTAAGCCTTACGATGATAATGCGTCATATCGATAGTCATGAAATAGTTCCATGTATGAAGGGTGATATAAGGTTGCTCATACTGTGAGGAACACATCATAATTGGACTCCAAAGAATAAATTTATCACAAAGACATTTGAGAGGGGAAAGAAATTAGGGGATTTTAATAAAATGCCACACTTCCAATTAGGTGTTCAAGAAAATGCCACCGTTTTTTTCAGAGTTTATAAAATGCCACACTCTTGACTTTTTCCGTCACGTCTTTTTGAGAAAACAATTATCTGGCGTTAGTATCCGTTTGTGCTTACGTGGAATTAAATCAACACTTAAAATGACGTTGAAGCCCACGAATCGATTAATTAGAACGAGTTAACCAAAGATTGAGCACCGAGTTAACTCGCGACTCGGCGCACGTGAAAAAAAACGTGCAACATTTGATAACGGTCGGAATACACGTGGAACGAATCTAAGAGAAAAAAATCGAAGATTCATATTTTACCCCTCATTATAACGGTCATGTTCAGGTCATATTCATCATTTTCAAGTTGTATATATAGTAGTGAAGAACCCAAACTCTTCTTTACTCAATTTCTTTCAGAAGTTCATCACACTAGCTTTTCAATCACACATAAAAATGAGCAAAAGAGTGATAAACTCTTCAAGTAGTAACAGTTGCAGTAGTAGTAGCAAAAGTACCAAAGAGAAGCAAAGTTAGACAACAAACTACCCTAGATCTATGTTCAACATGTGAACAAAGGAAGTCATGAGTCCAAGGTTTGTCCTGGATGTATTCTAAATGCAAGCATATACCTTGTAATGGTATAAGACAACTACTAAGATCAAACACAAGAGAAACAGATGGAGAAATGTTCTTGAAGTGTTCAAATCCTACCTGCACCTACTTTGAATGGTTTGATTCGCCATTGATCCACCAAATCCAAGATCATCAAGCTACCTAAAAGAATTGTTCTTTGTGCTTGTGGAGAAGAGAGCCATTGCTACAAAGAATACCCACTGCATAAACAAGAATGCTACAAAGAACAATGCAAATCATCAATGTATCTTAGAATATGCAAAAATGAACACAACAAAAACATTGCTTACCTGATATGCACAGATTGTGAAGCTTTTAGATGGGTTTCAGACCACCTTTTCATTGCTGCAAAAAATAGGCGTTATTTATTCAAGTTTCAATCTCAATGATATATGTAGGGAACTTGAAAAGACAATTAACATGTAATCTGAAAATTAGTTCTTAACTAATATCATTCCCATTCATAAAGTAAGATTATCCATCAAAATAAAACTGATTTCTGGTACATATACATGTCCAGACCAGAATCAGTGTCTAAAGCAGCCAAAAAAAAAAAAACTAACCAACACCTGCATACTTGTCCACAACATATCTAACACAAAAAAAATGAAAAATAAAGCACACACACTTCTACTTCCTAGTCTTCTTATCCTTGGTTTTCTTTTACTTTGTGACAGAGAGATTTTGGCTGACAGATCCAATACTAGCAAAGTTCTGACTGACATTTTGATTATCTTGTGTAGGTCCCTGAGTGTTAGGTCCTGCTGGAGGTCTTACTTGAGTGCTAGGTCCTGCAGATGACTCACCAACAAATGATGATGTAACAGGTGCATCATACCGTGTTTATGGAGATGCTAACCGAGTTATTCCAATCCATCATACAAACATTGCTGATATTGGACTCCTAACCACGTGTTTAGCCGATACCCATTAAATAAATTCTTCACTAATTGATTTTATTTTTTAGTTGACTAAACCGCGGTTTATGCGCATCCGGTCTGTATCATCCGCCGATCCGTGGATGTCAAATCCGCTGGTGATTGGGCCGGGCACGGTTGGATTTTTCAAATCCGCAACTTTGACGGATTGGACACGGGTGACCCCTAATCCGCAACCGTCCGTCCGTTGAACACCCCTACTTGCACTATATATAGCTTACATAGCTGGCTAGATGGTTTAACTTTTTCATCATTCAACCGAGAGAGAACCTTCGGTTATAGAAGCACATATATGGCGTATCATAGGTGTTATCGATGGCAGAAGGCAAAAGAAAATTTTCATAAGCATCAAGATCGACGGCATAAAGAAAATTTTCATAAGCATCAAGAGCTGTAGAGGTATTATGGCGATGATGATGGTGATGATGATTTTGAATTTCTATTGATGATCTTCCGCAATCTTGGGGCTACCCGTTTTGATGATGATGAATCTTGTTATGATGAGCGTCTAAATCCTGGGAAGTACCTCTATGATGATTCTGAATCTGACGACTCTGCTTACAACTTACCATTAACGTTGCCGTTACAGCTGGTTAGGCTGAAAAACAAGTACGCACTACTGTTCGAAGATGGTGATGAGAGTAATATTGAAGACAATAAGGAGGATGAAAATAATGTTGAGGAGAAGGAGCCTATCTTACGTTTGAATAATCATGACGGAGGAAATACGGCGGCATCAACGTTAAATAATGCTACCTCTAGTGAGGATCTTGGTGATAGAAGTGATTACGAGGTATTTCAGAATATATACGGCAACAAGTGTGTTAAGAAAACTGGTGTGTTGGGACAATTGGATCGCTCTGATACCAATTGTTGCGCCAAAACCCGCGGAAGCGTGTTAGGTGTGCAATACTACGAGATATCTCAATATCGCCAAGAACACAATCATACACACAAGAAGAACAAGTATTTAACGAGGTTGAATCCTCGGAAGGAAAAATCAATTTTATATATCACCGTATAGGTTGGAATATACAAAGCGTAAGCAGAGAAGAAGAGAACTTTTTACTTAGTTCTGGTGTGTTTTACTCTAATTCTCTCTATATCTATTTATACATATCAATAGGTCTGGACACATTCCTTAATAAGGATTACTTTCTTACAAGTATAGGGTTTCCTAACTTAAATCTAAGAGACAAACCTCTTAAGTTGCTATACATAGGACACTAGTAATTAGTTTCCCAAACCAACTAGATTTCCTAATCTAGTCCTTGACCATCCTACCAACAATTCTCCACCTCGGATCATGCATTCATGCATGAGACGATCAATAGATAAATCACCTCCATCTTTCAATTTCGATTGAAACATCACTGGCTGCCTACGTATCCTCAATAGGAATCAAACCCGACCGTAGTTCTCTCAAATGTCCTTGCTAGAAGACCTCCACCAGGTTCCTAAGAACCTCTACCCCAAAAGGTCCTTTCACCAAACCGTAAGGATGTGGATTAATTTCAAACAATGTGTAAGTCTCATGTGCCATAGCTTCGTCTTCTCGGTAGCTGCACTCTCAATGTGTTCAGAAATAGACACATCCCCTGTTGTTGTACTCCCAATCAAGTAATACAAGTTATAATGACGTGTGCCCTTCATGATTACCAATGATCCAAAGATTAACTTTAGAACACCATTTTCAGCGACTATCCTATAGCCCTTTGATTCTAAAGTTCCGAGCGAAATCATCAGATTCTTCTTTATGGTAGGTACAAATATTACCTCCTTCAGCTCTCTGACCATACCATCATGCATCTTGATACGAACACTACGCATTCCAATCACTCTGCAGGTATGATTGTTTCCGTAGGAGTGGAATATCGCAAATGTCAATGAATATGCGAAAAGAAGATTATCTAAAATAAGCAAGGACTATCGCACATAGTAAAATCGAGATGACGTATTGGATGATGTCAGCAAAGTCACGAGTATAATGTGATGATCTATGCGAAGTATAAATTGTGCGAGAATGAGTGAGTGTACATGAGCGAATGTAACACACAGTGATTTCGAAAATAGTGGATTTCTTAGCTGTCATCCACTATGTAAAATCTTATATAAGGGGAAGAAGTTATCACATAGAGGGGATCTTTTTAGTGGGTGTTAGACAAGAAATTAGGAGAGAGAAAGTTTATTTGGAGAGCAAGTAAAGTCATTGTAATATCTTGTAACCAATTATAAATCTTGATACATAATAAAAGAATTCCATTATGATTACTTAGAATCTTGTCTAAATACATTGGGTATGGTTGTAGGATTTCCTGCAACTATAGTTTCCCATACGTACTTCTCCATCAAGCTCTTCAAAACTTGAGAACCAGTACCGATATGGACATATATGATAGGTTGCTCCAGTATCTAATACCCATGTACTATCTGTAATAGTACAAGCTGATGGTGTCACAGTCAGCGAGAAATCAGAAGCATCATTTGATTCTTCATTAACTTTAGCAATGTCACCTCGGTATTGATATTATCTCCTTATCTTGCCTTACGCTTGGTACAATCCTTTGCCCAATGACCTAAATCATGGCACTAATCACACTCATCTTTACGCAGACGTGTTCTACTCTTAGAACGCCCTATACCTTTACCATAACCACCAGTCTTCTTTCTCCTGTCTGTTGAACGACGTCTTGAAAGAAGCACATCATTATTAGATTCACTTGCAATGTCTTCATGGTCCATCTTCCTGAACTCCTCACTACGCAATGTTGTAGTGACCTCAGTGTATGTAATCTTATCCTTGCCGTGCATTAATGCTTTAATCACGGGTTCATACATTTCAGGAAGAGAATTTATCAGACACAAAGCTTGTTCCTCGTCGTTGATTTTCTCATCGTGGTTAACCAAATCAGCAAGAAGTTTATTATATGAATTTGGGTGCTCAGTTAGGGTTGCACCTTTCTTCATGTTATAACGATACAAATTCCTTTTAAGATGTATCCTATTGGCCACGTTCTTCACAAGGTATTCTTTCTCTAGTTTTTCCCAGAGATCCTTAGCTGAAGTCTCTTGCTAATAATGAACTCCTACTGCAGTTGCTAAACTCCCGTATCGAAGCAAGACATAATATATTCATCTTGTTCCACGCTTTATCGACATGTCAATGGTGATCTTCTGAAGCTTCTTCAAGGTCAAGATGAACAAGGGCATCCATTACGTCCAGTTCTCCATAAACCAAAGTTATTGGTTCTGTAAACTTTTCTACCTTGAGTTGTGATCTATGTGAATGAAGTATTTGTTCTTTTGTTTCTTTATCTTTACTTGTGGACTCTGAATGTTCTCCTAAAAGATCTTTCGGATCAACTAGTTTATCCCCGTCAACCATTGTTCTTAAACAACCAAATATAGATAAAAAATAGAACCTTTGAGATTAGTATTACCTCAAGCAATCTTCAAAAAAAATACCTTTACTTCAACTTCAATCTGAGTACCCGTATCCAAAAGCGTACTCCTTGCTCTGATACCAATTGTTGGGACAATTGGATCGCTCTGATACCAATTGTTGCGCCAAAGCCTGCGGAAGCATTAGGTTTGCAATACTACGAGGTATCTTAATATCGCCAAGAACACAATCACACACACAAGAATAACAAGTATTTAACGAGGTTGAATCCTCGGGAAGGAATAATCAATTTTATATATCACCATATAGGTTGGAATATACAAAGCCTAAGCAGAGAAGAAGAGAACTTTTTACTTAGTTCTGATGTGTTTTACTCTAGTTCTCTCATCAAAAATAAAGATAAAAGAACTAAATGCCAGGGTTGATGTGTATCCTTGCAGGAAAGGATAGGACATAGCATGTCATGGCTTATGTCGATACGAAGCAGAGATGATGTCTTCGCCATTGCGGCACCCAACTGTCATGGCCTAGGTCGTAGTTCTTTGATGCTCAATTCAGTAGACTAGGACTATTCCCCGTTCTCAATATTTGAATGAACCAACCTCGTGAAATATTTCCAAGCGCATCTAAGTGAAAATTTAACGTTAATATTGGACAAGAGAACACAAATTAATACATATCGTCGACTACTGCCTTAAACAAAAAGAGTAAAATGGAACACTTGATGGGAAATAACAACAATAGCACCTTTTAATTATATGTCTCTACTTTTGACACCCAATAAATATGTCCTTATTCAACAATAAATATGTCCTCACTTTTCTATAACCTTATCCATTTAATATTAGATTACCTTAATACCCTTATCCATATAACACTACAAGAAAATTGGGATTTAGCGACTACTCTCATTGAGTGGGTAGATGGCCGGTTTTAGCGACTGGAGCCCTGTAGCAACCAATATGGCAACAGATACGCTCTGTGACTAAAGCTTGCTTTGCTAAAGACCTGGACCAACCATGCTGCTGGAAGAGATATCTTTCAACTACAATAGACAACGAAATTTTTGGTCGCCTGAAATTTCCAATAACTACTGGCTGTCGTTGGTAGAAGCATTAAGTATTTGTTGCTGAAATACTTCACCCGCAAAATTAGTTGTTGCTGAAGACAAGTACATCATTGGGAGAGGTGGCCAGTTATACAACGTTGCCAACTGCTAGAGGTTTTAACTTCTTGAATTTCGGTTAAAGCGAAGGTGTTTAATGTCGTTGGCTAAGGATTTTAACCACCCAATATTTTGAAGGTCATGGGTTTTATCCACTGAAGTTTAGTTGGTAGAGGAGTTTAGCCGTAAAATAATTGGCTGGTTAAGGCGTTAGGTGTGACGTTGGTAAAGAATTCGACCAACATTAGGTCCGGTTGTTGGCGTTCACTTGGTGAACGCCCCACTTGACTACTTTGAAAGTGATTCACACAGGAGTACAATGCAAAAACAAATATGGATTTTATTGTGAAACTAATACAACAAAGTCAACTACAAAATCAAACACCTCTTCTGGTTAACTTATAAGACAACATACTTGTGTGCTAACATCCATAATCATTGTACATTAAAAATAAAAACCGACCAAAATACTAAGACATCAAGGACACACTGGACATAGGTTGTTATTGACGGATTGGTAGCAGTTGAAAGTCAGGATCTGGGTTTGTACTCACTAAGCTACGACTATTCATAGTCCATCTGTTCCTTCCGTATGTATGTGTTTTGCATGGTCTAGGAAGGGAGGAGAAGGCATTCAAACCTAGTCCAACTCGGGAAACAGCTCACAAGATGGATGAGTCCACACAAATGCTTGTGTGGCAATGAGAGATCTCCATATAAATAAATGAAGCTTTTTGCACGCATATTGCAGTGTAGCTAAGAGGCTTTGTCCTTCTGCAACCACCTTCACCATTAAGTTTGTTCCACTGCATCAACCCATTCATGTTGGAAAAGATTCTGATGATACACTTGCACCCGCCTAGTTCGTAATAACAAAATTTGAGACCACAAGTACAAAATGCATATCAACTTTAGAAGAAAAAAAAAACTCCTAGTCAAGAGTAATACATTTCTCTGTTACCTGCTCATGAGCATTTTTCCATACAACCCGAAATGGAAGGGGATTTTCAAATGCTAATGTCTTTGCGACCTTCTTCGATCTTTGGAAGGGGATAACTACATACCGAGCACCCTTTGCATCGGATGCTGGTTGTGATATTTCGCATTCAGTGCACAATTGTGACACCCTTCTGTAGAAATCAGAAACTTCACTCCAGTTGCCAAGGTCCTTTGCTTCGCACCGGTGAGACTCCAAATGCTTTGCAGAATCCCAAGGACTATTAAGTTTGTGAAGGATACAACAACCAAGATGCAATCAGAATAATGAAAAATATATATATAGATTCACAATAGCAGACACATCATTCAAACACAACCAGGATACGATGAGAGTATACATATCAGTGTCAGTTTAACTCAACGATACAACAACCAAGAATGTATAAGTCAGGATCTACTGAGAAAATCAGAATATACAAGTCATACATGTTTACAAGGAAATACAGGCACAAGATAAATAAGTTCAAGAATAATATCTAATACTCAAGGTGCCTGTCAGTGTCAGTTTAACACAAGGTGATAGTATGAAGTTTTCAATCTATATGCTTACATCATTAGTCTAAATTGTAAATCAAGCTTTTATAATTTATTCACTACATGGAGTCATGGAACCTTCAAAATAAAGATGAACTTTGACGAGAAATCTAAAACATCACGTTAGAGATGATTGTTGACATTAAATCTACTACTCCTTCAGAATAATTTGCAAACTAGATAGTCATGTAACAGAAACAGATTTTAGTGGTTAAGGAGTCTAATACTTAAAAGGAATTGCATAATATAAATAATCATGCAATTCGGCAAGACACTCAACATCAACTGCTTGGTTGAATAACATTATTCAACTGACCATAGAAAATCTATGAACACAACAGAATAAGAGAGGCAGAGAATGATACATACCTAGTTATCATCTAATTGAGCCCCACCGTTTGTGTCTACAAACAAGTAACCACGCGACTCTGCAGGAACTAAATCAAATAACCAAAAACAAAAGAATAATCAAATATCGACAGAATTCTATTGCACAGCAGAATTACATACAAGTTTTAACAAAAATTGAGCTTACGTGAATACTCAAGACTGGGGTTACTAAAATGAAAAGGTTTCAAGACCTTATCCCCTTCTTTCTTCCTCCATTTTGCGATGTTCCCCTAGTTCTACATAGGAATGTAAACACGGCCTCAACTTCGAATAAAGTTTTATGCAATTTAGAGTCAAATAAAATGATATAATCAATTGATTGCCATCTTTCTTTACCATTGTAGGGGATAATGCGGTATTTCTGTGGCGTGTAAAGGAGCTTCAGAAACACATTGTCGCAGCCATTGTGACCACCGGCATCTGTCCTCTACAACTTCATCTCTGCATATACAACCATTCATTCATACGGTTCCAATTTCATGTCAACTCAATCACCAGCTCAAGTTCAGCTTACAATCCTAGCCTGCAATCATCACAAGCTCTCAGTAGCAACATCAGACCCCTTGCAAACTCCATAAAATGCTTGTCCATTGACTTCCTCTGGATCCCTTTGCCATAAAATGCATGTCTCGTATCGGAGGATAAATTAAGTGAGAGAGGCATCCGATGAATACATCCTTATATGACCGAATAAAGTATTTCCTAATGCTTTGTCACCTCATATTCACCTTAGAAAGATGCATACACAAATATTCATTTAGGAGCACAACCACAGATATCACATCTGCAGTTGAATATCATAGAAGCATCAACACATTTGACATGATATAACCTGATAAAACAAATTCAGACATCAAAGCTAATCAGACATTTAAATTGGAAAACAAAATTGAAGGGAAAAACACTTATGCAACATCGTTCTTAAGAAATTTAACTGTTTAAACACCAAACAATAATCCAACAAATAAATTAACAATCATATCATTTTGTGGAATCAGTAAATCACCTTAGCTCAATAAGAACACACATTCAGCCATGAAACCCTTGAATATCAACACCATTGGTCCCAATCAAAACAGTTACAACACCCATTCTATAACACAAGTCCCTTCTTGTTCAAAGCTTCACTGCAACACAATCAAACCCTTAAATCTTCGCTTCATCTCAAGTTCACCTCAAACCCTTGTTTCTTGAAATCTCACAGACATCAATTCCCCAATTCCATTACAGATTCATCTTCTACAACATCAACGAGATCTGCTTCTTCTATTTTCTCGGTTCAAACACAAATTCAAGGAAAACCCACTTCATAGATCCATCACAGCAACCACAAATTCCTTCTTGAATTCGAGCATCAATTCTTCCCTCTTTTCTCGATGTAGCATCACAAACAGACCCATATGAATCTTCTGGATAACAACTGCAACCACCAGACAAAACCCAATCTTCTGATTTCTTGTTCAAACCCTGAGTCTTCCACTGAATTTCTCAGTTCATCAATAGTTGCCAGCTTCTGAACATCAAACTGTACCCGTCAAACATTGTCGGAATATGAAATAGAGATATTTTTATATCAACAGAGTTAGGGAATGATTAAGGTGTGTCTGTTAGAGGTGGTGTTAATACGAGTATGTGATTTGATTCCGAACCAGGAGAAAAAGTAAATCCGATGATAGAAGTTAGGGTTTTGGGGATGAATTCAAGATGAAGTAAAGTAGAGAAATCAGAGATGAAATTATGGGTTTCTACTTGAACTAAAGCTAGGGATTATAAGGATTCAGTATGAAATGGAAAACAGAATCAGGGATTTGGGAAATCAGTGAATTAGGGATTCGTGGAATTGTTCAGAGAATATGTAGAAGATGAAATTGAGAATCTTCAGGGAAGATTAGATGATGGGTTTTACTGAAATATAAAGATGGAAGAATTGAGTTACGTGATGAAGATTTGAAGCAATTGAATCTTACGAAACTTGGGTTAGGGTTTCTGAACTGCAAAAGAGAGCGAGAAGAGAAGAGAGTGAGAGTGAGAGGGGAGAATGAGTGTTGGTTTTCTCTCTCCTTTATTATAGATATATGATAAATACTTAGATTTGGACCGTAGATAAGGAGGTCATACGGATTGCAGAAGTTATGCGACGGTGTAGATTCGTTTTAGAAGGCTCATACGGATTGAGAAGCTTGCGTGTTTCTGTTTGTGCAAGTACAAACTCGTGTATTCGGTTTTATTATCAACTTTCAATATGAAAAAAATCCAAAAAATATATCAATAAATCTAAGATACTATTATTGACCTTCAGTTATAAAAAAATTTGAAAAATACATGAGAATGAAGCAGAAAAAATAAGATGTGTGTTTTCTTTGTGCTTTCTTTGTGCTTTTGTGCTTTCGGTTTGAATTTCTACTAGTCAGATAGGTCATGAAGAAATTTTGACTAGTCATACAGGTCATGAACTTTTAAATGTGGTATAAAGGCATACAAACTATGAACCAACAAGATTTGTATGGGTTCTGACTTAAAACTTAGAAGGATACATCATCGGAATCGATAAATATGAAGCTCAGTGTTGATTCGAACTTCAAATTGTGGTATTACCACATACAAACTATGAACCAAGAAGCTCCGGGATGGTTCAAATTTAAAACTTAGCAAGATACATCATCGGAATCGATAAATGAAGCTCGAGTGTCGATTCAACTTCAAATGTGGTATAACGACATACAAATGAAAGCATGAAACTTTATGTCTTGTTAGAAGTTCAAACAACACTTCCAAATAAAAGCATTGGTAAAATCATCTAATGAATATTACTGAAATATATATGTATATATCACAAAAAATAGTAACTATTACAGAATAAAAATGGTGACTAGAACTAAACCAACATCGAAGCTACAAAGAAATATGATCTGACGAAGCACATGAGACAGTCTGATTGAATCAGAAACTAAATTTTAAACTAACTTTGTTTGCACCTTCTATACACATCTCTCAATCTGGAACGTCTTTTTTGCGTCACATCTGCATGATATTTTTTGTAGATAAACATATCAATTACAGTCAATGTGAGCTACAACCAATCTGAGTACCAAAAAGGCGAATAATAGTTACAACTTACAAGTTGTGCATCTGATTTTCTTTGATTCTTGTGGCTAAAGTGAGGCAAGCAATTCCAAGCAATGACGAAAATCGGACCAGATCTACTCATAAACGGATCAAAATCAATAAATAAATCTCATCAATAAAGCGATTATTACCATAGATTGAACTTTGACTCGTAATCCTAAGATTTCAAAAATATTTCCATCTTAACTTCCTTAAAAAATCAACTAGATGATAAAGGAAGAAACCGATCTAATTGCTAACTTTTTGTATACGGTGAAAGAGGATTAGGGTGGTAAGTGAAGAAACGAAACTAATGAATGAAGGTTGAGCCGTTTTTGTGTATTAGGGTTTTTTCCTGAGGGAGACGGAAGTTTTGAGAGGTTAGAGACGAAGATATGAGAGGAAAGTGCAGCAAAATGTGAGAAATTTCTTTTGATGTTTCATATACCAATCTTTGAACGATGGAGATTTGATTAGGGATGGTCATACGGATTAGGGATATCTTTGGACTAAGTAGAGATGTGATTTAAGACTCGTCATACTGGATCAAGGCAAGTGTGTTTTCTTTGTGCTTTTGTGCTTTCTCTATGTGATTCAGGTTTGAATTTTGACTAGTCACATAGGTCATGAAGTAATTTCGACTAGTTATACAGGTCATGAAGTAGCTTTAGTTCACACTGGTAGACTCAGGTTATAATATTACTAGAGATGGACCACGAAACTCCGGATGGGTTCTGAATTCAAACTTCAAATATGATATAATGACATATAAACTATGAACCAAGAAGCTCCTGGAGGGTTCTGACCTCAAAATTAGCATGATACATCATTGAAATCAATAAATATGAAGCTCAGTGTCGATTCAAACTTCAAATATGGTATAACGGCATACAAACTATGAACCAAGAAGCTCCAGGAGGGTTCTGACTTCAAACTTAGCATCATACATCATTGAAATCGATAAATATGAAGCTCAATGTCGATTTGAACTTCAAATTCGGTATAATGACACACAAACTATGAACCAAGAAGCTCCTAGAGGGTTCTGACTTCAAACTTAGCAAGTATACATCATCGAAATCGATAAATATAAAACTCAATTTCGATTTGAATTTCAATTGTACACCATAGTGCTTGGTCTTAGGATCTCGATTCAAAGCCTAAGTTTCTCTACATATATTGTTTTAATTATTTTTTTGGTATAATAATCCATCATTTGATCATTCGACACCCGTTTGTTCAAATTAGTATTAGTAGAACTTAGAAATTTAGTTTTACCACTCCAGCCAACCCCTTGTGGGATCGACTCGTATTATCCGTTAGCTACATAGTAGGCAACGTTCATTATATTAAAAGGAAAAACAAAATTAACTTGAATGTATTCCATTTATCTAAATCACATGCTTCAAAAAAAAAAAAACCTAAATCATATTTATTAAGTTGATCCTTATATATGCGATAATATATCGTCATGCATAAGTTTTGGACTCAATCACAAATGACTGATCGGTATGCATATTTCCAAAAAGAATCCTCTTATGTTAATGAATCATGCAATAAACTCTGGCAAATACCAATTTTGTTTACAAAAGAAGAAACCTTTTGAATGTTAATGTCTTTGCAGAGTTGCCATATTATGGTGGTGAAAGCTACTAATCACACCAACAAAGTGATGGGTTGGTACAAGTGTCTACCGACAGGTTAACTTGGAGGCTCCACATAGTGGCTAGAATTATTTACCTTCTATTGTACTTTAAAGTTGCCAACACTCGTAAATGAAAGCTCCTTGCGACGCCAATAATTTGATGTCGGTTTAGGTGTCTATTAACAGATTATTCTGGTGGCTAAGACGAGTGACAAAAGATACACACCTTCTAGGGTATGTTTTGGTTGCCAAAACATGGTGGTTGGAGGCTAATACCAACAAGTATGGTATTCGGGTTGTTAAGTCATTGTTGCTAAAGAGTTGTACCCATTGTCGTTGCTAGAAAACAGGTGGATAGAGTTTTATACTGACTAGTGTTGGTTTTAGTTACCAAAAGTTGTTGCTGGAGAGCACCATCAACTGTAGTTGGTAAGAAAATAGTTGCTAAAGCCAAGTTTTCTTGTAGTGTAATATTTTTGTTTATTTCAAAATGGAACAAATTTCCTCCTCTACCACTTCACCACCACCACTAGCACCACCACCGCCAACATTCAACTACCATTCCACCACCAACGTTCAACAACCACCACCTACCAACCGCCACCACCGCTAATGTTTCACCACCACTCCTTAAGCACCACCATTACACCACCACACCAGTCCTCCACCACCACTAGTCTATTGCCGCCACTACCACTAGTTCGTCGCCGCCGCCACCGGTTCAGATATTTTTGTATCAACAACAGTAGTTGATCCAAATAAAAATAGAACCAACAGTAGAAGTTGGTCTAGTTTAGGGGATCAACAACGATAGTTGATCCAAAAAAAAAAAAGGATCAACAATAGAAGTTGATCCAATTTAGTGGATCAACTTCCATTGTTGATCCACTAAAATTTGATCAACAATGAAAGTTGATCCATGTAATATGGAGTGAACTTGGCGTGAGTCGAACACGCATCATCTGACATGGAGTCAGTCATGCTACCATATCACCACAAGTTCGACATTGGAAGAAATTTACATGATTTAAACTACAAAGCATGATTTAAACTACAAGCATGATTATACATATCCAAGGAAATATCTTCAACAATAGGAGTTCAAAGGATCAACAACAGTAGTTGATCCCATAAAAAATTGGGTCAACAACAGGAGTTGATCCATATAGATGGATGAACAACCATAGTTGATCCAATAAAAAATTGGGTCAACAACAACAGTTGATCCCATAGATGGATCAACAACCATAGTTGATCCAAAAAATTTCTCATTTGTACCTCTCCACCATTACCGCCACCAACAAATCACACATCTCCAGCACCACCACTACCACCACCAAAACAACCAGAACCAAAATCCAACACCAATTTCATCATTCCAACCAAAACCAACTCCGTCTACATCATGTAAATTTCTTCCATAAGTTCTAAGCTATCCTCATCTACGTCACAATCACTTACAATACCACCATACCGAAAGAAACTTAGATTCAAATAAATAACTCATCCGCCATCGCTGCTACACCACCACCATAAATCGTAACCTAAACTAGATCTCGATCTATAATTGCAACCTAAAATCAGATCTCGATCTATTTGAATCCGATTTTAAATTCAGTTTTTAGAAGAAGAAGAAGAAGAAGAAAAAGAAGAAGGTGTCATCTGTTGATGCTAGTTCGATTAAATCCTGAATCCATTAGTGGCGGAGAAGGTGGTCGTAGTTGCAGAGGTGGTGGTGGAGCGATCTGGTTTTAGGTTACGATTTAGCAGCGGAGAAGATGGTGAAGGTGGTGAAGCTACGGACTAGAAACGAAGAAGAATGAAATGAAGATGGTGACGATGGAGATGCTGCTGGTGGTGGTGGAGCGATGGAGATGCTGCTGGTGGTGGTGGAGCGATGGATATGGAGGCACCGCTAATTAGAAAAGAAGAAGAAGAAGTAAGTAGGATGATAGATAGGAGGGAAAATTTGGAAGAAATAAAAACCTTATTGGACCCCTGATGGGCTTAGGGATGAAGAGGGACATATTTATTATGAACCATTTTTTGGGGACCATGTTTTTTTTGAGGGGACCATGGTCTTATTAGGCCATCTTCCCTATAGTTATAAGGGGTGTCCTAAAGTGTGTAAATTACTAACCTAACCTTAACCTAATTCAATTTAAAACTAACTTAATAAACACCTCCTCGCACCACCGACGCCCACCACTACCACCTCCGACTACCACCGCCGCCGCCCACCACTACCACCTCCGACTACCACCACCACCAACCACCACCACCTCTATATATATAACTTAATTTAAATCATTAACATATTTACTTTTTTACCTAATTAAAATTATAACTAATCTACAACTTCTTCTTCCTAAACTGTACAATTTTTCTTCTTCTCTTCTTCATCAATTTATGATCATCTAACCCTGATCATATACAAATCTAACCAAAATCATCAAATTTTTAGCCTGGTCGATTCATTGAATTTTCATCGTCGATTAATCAATCTTTTATAAACAAACCTATCCATAAGTATTTTCCCACAAACCCATTACTTCTAATTCGTTTTTGATTGAAATTTTGAGCAAGTCATCAAAATATGGTTTAAATGGAAGTTACTGATGGCATGTTCGGTTAGGAATAGTTTAAAAAAACTAGTTTGCTAACCGAACATTCTGAAAACTCAAGAACACGAAGAACACTTCGGTTATCACGAATTAATTTTTCTTAACCGAACTCGAGTTCGGTTGGTTATAAAGAAGGCTAAAACTATTTTCTAACCGAACTTTACCAATATTACAAAAAAAAAAAAAAAAAAAATTCAAATGTAACCGAACTGTGCTATTTTTCCCACTATGCTGATTTTTTGATTTAACCGAACTTTGCCCACTATGTTCGGTTGGTTCGCAAAGAAGGCTAAAACTATTTTCTAACCGAACTTTACCAATATTCCAAAAAAAAAAAAAAAAAATCCAATGTAACCGAACTGTGCTATTTTGCCCTCTATGTTGAGTTTCAATTTAACCGAACTTGTCCCACTATGTTCGGTTTGTTCCCAAAAAACCTTGACAAACCGAACTCTTAACTAATTGTGTGTAGTTCGGTTAGATATTGGTTGGTATGAAATTTGCGAAACAACCGAACTTTATACACTTGGTAAATCTTAACAACGTGAAGTTCGGTTACATATAGGTTGCGAACCAACCGAACTTCTAGACCCTAAAGTTCGGCAACATTACGGGCAAACCGAACATTACTCTGTAAATCCTATAAACAAAGTTCGGTAACCTGCGTGTTAACCGAACGACTAAAAACCTCCATTAAGAGCGAGTTCGGTAACCTGCGTGTTTGGAAAGAGTAACCGAACTACACTTTCAGATGTGTTCGGTTACCTGTTCTTCACATAAGGTAACCGAACAAGCCCAAATCTACTTGAAAAATTTACATTTTTTTTGAAATTTTGGATCAATTCAACCAACATTATATAAGTTTGAAGCATACCTGGGTACCCAAATACTCTTCCTCCGGTTGTGGTTGGTAAAATCTATGTTTTACTTCTTCATCTTCTCTAACTTTACTCTCTCAATAATTCTATTTTTTTTTTTTAGAAACCCATCTGATTTTTTAATCTCACTAATTATCTTTAACTTTAATCATTTCACTAATCATTACACTAACTATTATTAACACTAACTAATCATTACCCAAAATTAATCAGGAGGGTAATTTAGGTATTAATAGAAATATCTAGATAAGGGGTGACCTAGATTTACTTCTAAATGTATTACTAAAAATAGAACCATGGTCCCCCAAAAAAATCATGGTCCCCAAAAAATGGTTCTTTATTATGTGATAAGGATATTTGTATAGACCATCAAAAGTAGGGACAAATATTCAATTACCACTTAATACATATCGTCGACTACTGCCTTAAACAAAAAGAGTAAAATGCAACACTTGATGGGAAATAACAATAATAGCACCTTTTAATGTTGTTGCGAAGATGGAAATAGAATTTATTAATGGGGGAATATATGGCTAGCCCAATTTTGGAATTTTTTATATTAGCAGCCCACCATTAAGATACCATATATTAGAAACCCAAAATTAAGTTTAGAACTACTAGTTTTACTATAATAACCTTTTATTAAAGTAATTATCTTATTTTAATATTAGTAATTATCCATAATTCTTTTTCTAACTAAACTATAATTCTTTTTCTTTTTAATTAAAACCATTGTGAAACCGTTATGATAAATTCCAGTCCCTATAAAAACTCATTTAACTTCCCTAAAATAATTGCTATGAACTCTCTTTTGTTTATTACACCAAATATCTGTTTTTCCTTAACCGCAGACAAAAATAAATCATAGTATTAAAAAAAAACTCAATTATCACCCTAGGAATTAGGAAAAACGCAATTATCATCCAACAATTTAGGAAAAATTGAATTATCACCTTTGGATATTCAGGAAAAATCCAATTTTCACCGTGCAGGATCTAGGAAAAATCCAGTTTTCACCATGCGAGATTTAGGGAAAATCAAGTTTTCACCAATGGAAGATTTTGGAAAAATCCAGTTCTCACCATGGAAGATTTTGGAAAAATCCAGTTTCACCATGGAAAAATCCAGTTTTCACCTATTCTATAGGTGCAAGATTAATGAAAATTTTCAGTCAAAGTTTAAACTTTTGGCCGGCAATGTGATTAGGGAAAATTTATTTTTTTTGGTTGGCAATAATCACAATTTTCATATAGCTATAAATGTGTAAACGCTTAATCATTTTACGTTGCCAAGCGTCTATTAGTAGCTTAGTAAACAAAGAAATTAATGAAATCAAACCAAGTAAGGTGTGGGTGGCCTGGTGGGTGGATACTGGACTAAAAAAAAAAAAATCAATTGAGAGCATTTGGCTGAACATGTATCTTAAGAAAAAGAAGTGGAGAACCCATAAAAATCCCACACGCGAAACCAATAACTATATGATTTCATTAAGGATGACAGTGCCTGATAGAGATGTGGTTATATATAATATATAATGGTGGTAGGAGACTAGGAGTACACGTTGACTGCATAAAAGACGTGTGGTGATTAATCCCATTACTACTGTTAGAAGACATTCACAAAAATTATCACCTAGCCATTAAAACGAAAAAGAGAACAAGCGGAAGAAGAAGAGAACCATACCTAGCCGCGAACTAAAAAATGGAAGCAATTTGGTAAAGTATTTTAGGAAAAAAAAAACGGTATAGATATAGTCAAAAAGGAAACTGCCCACCAAAAACGCCTCCAACTGAACACCCATTAATCTCGTTGATTGACCACTATTCAATTAACGATTTTTATAAATTTTGCTAAATAATAATTAACTAATGAAGATTAATTAAGTCCATCTTAAAATGTAGAATAACAAATAAAATCTAAAACTAATAATCTTAGTCGTACATTGTGAATTTTGGGCTACACATATATACCATCTTAATGATGGGTTTCTAAAAGGGAAAAAAATTTGAACGCGCACTGCGCATTCAAAGTTTGAACCCGTACCGCCGTGGCCATTCGATTGGTAAGATGTGACATCATCAACTTTTGAACTTAACTGTAGTATATTTCACCGTTTTTTAACTTACCACCTTTGGGCGCTAAAATCTGGGAATCAGTTGATGACGACAAATTCAATTACCTAGACCTTTTAAAATCCAGTCGTTGACATCAATGTATTGGATGCTCAAACTAATCTTTAAGCGGTGGTTTCAATTTACTTCTTAACTAGTCTCTGAATTCACTTCTTTTCTTTTCGTTCTTCCGCAAAATTGCATTGTCTGATAATGGCCTAATTTTAATGAACAATCATCCAGATCGAAAATGATGAGTCACTGGACTATTATCTTACAAAGCTTTGTGGAAGATAAAGACAATCAAGTTAACCATTTTGATCTCATTATGCAAAGCTCACTTTCGAAAAACAAAGATTTCATCATCAAGGCGTGTTTTAGATTACTGATAAAGTTCTATATGATGCAATTTGGATTACCGGGAAAAAGGTTCATCTATACACCTGCATTTTTAAGGTCCTTTCAAAGTCAAACTCAGGGATTTTACCTAAAAGTGTGACTGAAAAGTGGGTTTATTCCAAAACTATGACCAATTTGAAATTTCTTCTAAAAGTGTGACCATGACCGGTCAACGGGCATGTATGCCCTAGTCTTTTACGGAAATACCAGATTGTGTCCTCAGATGTGTACATATCGGGTAAGGATGTGTACACATGGAGTAAGATGTGTACACATTGGGTCAGGGATGTGTACACGTCAGCACTCGATACCCCACCATGAATAGTGTCCGATGTGTAGATATTATATGTAGACATCCAGAATCTAGGCATAATCATATGTTGGATAAATGTAGACATCCATGTTTCAATGTGTAGACATTGGACACTATTCGAATATGTGGACATCAGGCTATAAATATGTGGACATCAGCTATAATGTGTGGACATCGGCTATGAATATGTGGACATCAAGCTATCGATGTGTAGACATCGGGCTATAAAGGGTACTTTGGGTATTAAATAAAGTCAGTCACACTTTTGGAAGAATTTTCAAATCAGTCACACTTTTGGAAGAAATGCACATTTCAGTCACAGTTTCGGGTATTTCCTGGTCAAACTATGCATCAGATCACATTCTGAAATTCGAAACCCAATGATGCCATTCTACCATCTATCTACATGATCACACTGGGGATGAATCAAATGGTTTAATCGAGTTTTAAGATTGCTAGTACAATGAGAAAGAACAAATGGCTTTATACAATCACTTTGTTAACAGTGAAAAGAATAATCATATAGAACTGATTAGTGGATAAATTCGTGTGTGAAATATTTTGGAAAAATCCGTAGATAAGTGAAAATTCGGCAAACAACTATGGTTAGGTTTAAAATTCAAAGACGTCATATCTTATTAGTCTGACGGTCGTGGAGGTGCGGGTTCAAACTTTGAATGCGCAGTGGGCGTTCAAATTTTTTTCCTTCTAAAAGAGAGAGGAACCAGACTTGGGTTCCCCAGAAATTTCCACATTTATTAATTTATTTTTATTTTTTGAGGAAAAAGGTTGATATATTAATAAAAAAAAAGAACAAAAGACTACAGAAAATGAAAAAGCCAAACTCAGACCACAAAAAAGAAGAGAAAGAAACATCACCCTATTTGAATGAACCAACCTTTTTGTTTAAGGCAGTAGTAGACAAGGACTATTCCCCGTGCTCAATATTTGAATGAACCAACCTCGTGAAATATTTCCAAGCGCATCTAAGTGAAAATTTAACGTTAATATTGGACAAGAGAACACAAATTAATACATATCGTCGACTACTGCCTTAAACAAAAAGAGTAAAATGCAATAAATGACAACAATAGCACCTTTTAATGTTGTTGCGAAGATGGAAATAGAATTTATTTATTTATTTTTATTTTTTGAGGAGAAAGGTTGATATATTAATAAAACAAAAAGAACAAAAGATTATAGAAAATGAAAAAGCCATCAAGACCAAGTTAAGCCAATTAAACAAAAGATTAGAGAAAGAAACATCACCCTAGCATCAAGTTAAGCCAATTAAACAAAATCAACAAGCTATCATTTTTCTTGACAGATTTCCAATGCCCTCTGCCTAGTTTGTCATTGCCCAGATCATTCTTCAAACCTAGTTTTGCAAGCTCCTTTTCCAATGATGAACGCCCATCATTCTTCAAAAAAAAAAAAAAAAAAAAAAAAATAGTACTTTGATGCTCAATTCAGTAGACTACGCCATGTCTGCGTGCTCAGTATTTGAATGAATGAACTTTGTGAAATATTTTGAGCGAATCTAAGTGAAAGTCTACCGTTATTATTGAAGCAACTGGTTAAGAGAACCATATAGTATTTGATTTCCACATAAATTAATTAATACATACGGACTACTGCAACAAAAAGTGTAAAAAGCAACATTTGATGCGATATACCAACAGTAGGAACTTTTAATGAACATGGAACTACAACTTGATGAGGGCCTAGAGCCGGTGGCAGATTTCTCTCAGTCAGCGGACGCTTCCTTTTCTTAAGCCAATGATGTATGGATCATCAATAGTTAGATTTGAAGGGATGATAAACCTTGAGATCAGCGACAACACCTGCTACTGAGCCGGCTGCAGCTGCAAGTGAGATTACTAAACAAGCTGCACTAAGTAATTGAAGCAAAAGCCATTTGATTCCCCACTTGGGTATCTTTTTCTGGGATATGTACATCTCCACCGGGAAATAAACAGTTAACGGCCAGAAAGCAAATGCGCCAATAATCCCAATAACGTCATTGAAGAACGGGAGAAGCATCGATATAATTGTAGTTAGCACCACAAACATTGTTCTCCAAACAACTCTGAATAGGTTGAGATTGTAAGGGCGGCATCCTGGAATAGGTACTTGAATGTTTTTGTTGACGAAATCACTCTTTGGCCATTGTGTTGCAGCACATTTCTCGATGAAGGCAAATAAGGGCTGGCAATAGACTTGGTAACCTCCAACAAGGTGAATTACAATTGCAACGTTGGCAATGTCGACTAACCAATATGGATTGTAGAACCCAAACCCGGTTAGCAAGTTTCCTGGTGCCATGTCACCGAATGCCGCATAGCCCATACACCCACAAAGCATGTAGAAGATCGTTGTAGTTGAAACACTGATTAAACTAGCTTTCTTCATAGTTTTAGCTTCTGATGGTGGTGCTTTTAATGTGTCCTGTATGTTCCAAATGAACACAGTTAGAGTCCATGAAAGAAAAAAATAAAAGGAGGTGCAGTATGAAAAAATTTGTCGTCCTAGTAAAAATAATTTGTACCTGAATTTCGATTAAGAGCATTGAATACGAGTAGGCAAAAGCGATATTTCCAAATGCTTGGGATCTCCTCCATATCTTTTGGGCTTGAGTTACCGTACCAACGCTAATTCCGGTCAGACTTCCTTTGAATTTCCCGTTTCCTAAACAAAAGAATAAAGTATACAGATTTCAGCAATCTTAATATCAATATGAAACCAAGTACTAGAGAGGAAAAAAAAAAGAATGACAAAAAGTATATAAGCTAACCTGCCACTTTGGCGATTCCGAGACCCATTCCGATCCCGGAATAAGTAAATGACATGACTGCAGCAACCTTTGATAGCCATGTAATTTGATCGATGTCTGGAATTTGGGAGAATATGATTTGTAATACACCAAATATGATCATGTATGGGGTACTCGATGTATGGCACGGGTTATCGTTGTGGCTAGCATGGAAACAATTAGACCTCTCCACAGCCCTGTTTGATTCAAATTACAAACCAAAAAAGAGATGAGAACAAAACTATGCATATTTAATTTCCATAAAGCAAGTTAACCGAAGTTGAAAAGTTTAGGTGAACTTACATCATACTTATGGAAGCTGCAATTGTATATCCAATTCCGACACCAAAGAGATTTATGTACTGAATCAACCCACAAAGCTTGACCTTAGAGCCCCCAAGAGTAGTGCTAACGGCATCCATGTAAGTGTAGTTTCTTTTTCCTGTAACTTGGTCGCCAGTTCTGTAGCAGTCAGCTAGTAAACAAGATGTATAGTAAATCACAAAGGCAAACACCAACATCACAGCTGGACCACCAATCCAACCAAGCTGCGCTATGGCCCATGCTAATGAGAGCACTCCTGATCCTATGACGGCCGTTATAATATGTGCAGTCGCTGTCCATACGGTTCCTGCATGCAGATTTAATCACAATCTTCAGTATATATTTTCCAATCAAAAAAAGAAAAACACTTTTATATTATTGAAAGTGATGGTTAATATATTACAAAGATTAATTACCTGTTCTTTTAAGTCGACCATCATCATCAAAAGATTTGGATCCACCTTGCAGTGGTGGCGTTACGTCAAGTGAATGATCATATTGCAACTCTTGATCCTTAGTTGCAGCTGTAGCATTGGTAGTCATATTGATGTCACCCATCTTCAAACCAATTAAATATCAACAGTAAGCAAGTAGCAGAGACAGCGAGAAAGCAGATAAATTTTTATGTGTTTTAGCTACAATAGACTTGTCCCCTTTTATAGGAAAACAATTTAATACTAAACCTAATAGAATTCTACTAATTAACCTCTGACAATTCGGAAAAATAAGTAATTTCGTATTAGGAAACAAATCATATTTAACCTCTGATAATCTGAAAAATAAATAGTTTTCTATTAGGTAACAAATTATATTAAGTAACCACAAAACCTAAATCCTAATTCTTAGAGATGTCATACATCTAAGTCATCCTAATTTGCTTCAAGAAATAAATAATTCACTTTCCTTAATTTAATATGTATTCGTCATAAACCGCGGATTCCTGATTAAGGACTACCGCTTTCCTTATTATAGGAAAACAATATAATACTAAACCTAATAGAATTGTACTAATTAACCTCTGACAATTCGGAAAATAAGTAATTTCCTATTAGGAAACAAATCATATTTAACCTCCGATAATCCGAAAAATAAATAGTTTCCTATTAGGTAACAAATTCTATTTAGCAACCCCAATACCACAAATAAATCCTAATTCTTATAGGGTTTTACCTATTTCTCATCCTCACTTTTCCTATTTCCCATCCCACCTCACAAACAATATTTTGTAATTGGGTAAACAAAACTCACTCTCTTATTCGATTGCATCAATTACAAAATCCAATTAAAAAAAAGTAAATTGCCGATTGTACGATTGATTATGGTTCTGATAAGTTCTCGCTCTTCCCGTTTTGGCCAAATTCTTCTAACACTTCACCTTCTTGGTTATCTTTGTCATCATCGTCAATAAAGAAATTGATTTGATGAACAGTTGATAAGTTTATTAGAGCAACTGCAGTGGTGCGAGTATAACCAAAGACCAAAGAGGGAAAAAAAGACCAAAATTTGGGTTTAGTCCGTGTTGTGACACTAGGATGGAAGAGTAAATTTGGTCAGGATCACATATAATGTTCGCCCCATTTTCGGATCACATATAATGTCTGCCCCATTTGGTCAGGATCACATATAATGTTCGCCCCATTTTAGGATCACATATAATGTCTGCCCCATTTAGTCAGGATCACATATAATGTCCGCCCCATACAAGGATCACTTTATACGTTCGCCCCATCACAGGATCACTTTATACACGTTGGCCCCATCACATGATCACTTTATATGTTCGCTCGACTATATTTGGTTTTGGTCTTGGTCCCAGACCAAATATAGTATGGGATTTGGTCTTTGGTCCGGATTTTAATCCATAGTCTGTCCGCTGTGTCTCGATTTTTGACCAAATATTACTCGCCCACTGTGGTTGCTCTTAGAGCTCGGAAATTAGGGTTTCATGATCAAAAATCTGTTCGAAAGCTAATCAGCAACGATCAACACTACCAAAAGTAGATGAAAATAGAGGTTTAGTAACAGTAGTAAAGTTTATTGAATCTGGACTTTTTTCTCGGCACCACCGCCTGGACTCGTTTGCTGTTATGTGAGATCATCAGAACAATACTTTGATCCTTAGAATAATACAGATGCACTAGCCATGATGCACTAATGGTAATAGATAATGTATCATGGTGGTGCTTATGTGATAGGATCCTCATTGGTATCCAACAATATCCCTATGTTACAGAGCCGTATGTTCCTAGAGAGAGGGGAAGGAGGAAGGCGATGATGGTGGATGATGTCACCGGAAAAATAAAATAGCGCAAGTTTTGTTCACCTAACCCGAAAGGAGTTATAGACATAATGATTTGTGTGGTTTGGATTGGATTTAGGGAAAATGGGTATGGGAAATAGGTAAAACCTTCTTATAGATGTCATACATCTAAGTAGTCCTAATATGCTTCAAAAAATAAATAATCCACTTTCCTTAATTTAATATGTATTCGTCGCGGATTCCTGATTAAGGACTGCTGCTTTCCTTAATTAAACAATCTTGCACTATGTATAGATTACACGAGATGGTGCAACTCTTCAACCCTCCTCATACAACAAGAAGGAGAGAGTCGAGCCTTAGGCTATAGCAATATACATTCTGAGTCGGAGATATCTTCTTGTATCTAAAACTTTATACAAAATGATGTATGGTATATAAAGGAGCGAAATCCTGTCCCTACATTTGTCTACCACACTAATGAATAGAATTTCTCCCTTCTTCTTCCCTTCTATTTTGTGTCTCTTGTTCTTTGTCTTCTATATCACAACACGTTATCAGCGACGTAACTCTACCTAACTAACCAAGCGATACGATTAATCTTTTTGGATTAATGCAATCAAAGGAAGATGAACTACAACACCATAAAATTATTTTTTTTATTGATTGGCATGTGTACACGATATGAAAGGAAATATCTTACGAAAATGCTATTCTGAGTCTGATTCTACGCCCAGTCCAACGTGGCTGGCTGACGCGGCTGAAATCGCGTGACTATATTTTGATCTCTGTTCCCTGTTGTTGATGGTGGTTTTTAAACAAGGGGTAAAATAGTAAAACCCCATGACCTAGTGTTACCCGCAACACATTAACTAAGAACATTTAACTCATGTGTAAATAATTAATAGGGGTATTTTTTCAAAATACCAGATTAGGGTTTTTGACACATAACCCTAATTCCAAAACCAAGCCGCACACCGCGCACCATGGCAACAATGCCAAACCAAGCCGCACACTGCGCACCATGGCAACAATGCCAAACCAAGTCGCACACTGCGCACCATGGCAACAATGCAAAACCAAGCCGCACACTGCGCACCATGGCAACAATGCCAAACCAAGCCGCACACTGCGCACCATGGCAACAATGCCAAACCAAGCCGCACACTGCGCACCATGGCAACAACGCCAAAACCAAGTCGCACACTGCGCACCATGGCAGCGACGCCAAAACCAAACTACATATCGCACTCATTGGCAACCATGCCAAACTAAGCCGCTATGCCATTGGCACATGCCAAATATAGCGCCCTAGGCTTGCAAAACGTGCAACTAGGTCAACATGGCCGTACGTGCCATTGGCACATGCCAACACGTACCATAAGCCATATTTCCAAGCCGCTATGCCATTGGTGCATGCCAAATATAGCGCCCTAGGCTTGCAAAACGTGCAACTAGGTCAACGTAGCCGTACGTGCCATTGGCACATGCCAACACGTACCACAAGCCATATTTCCAAGCCGCTATGCCAAATATAGCGCCCTAGGCTTACAAACCATGCAACCTAGGCCAAGTCGGCCACGCATTCCATTGACACATGCCAACATGCTCGCTGGTAGCTTTTCCTACCAAGGCCACTTCGCCATAACGGCCATGCCATTGGCACATGCCAACATGCTCGCTGGTAGCTTTTCCTACCAAAGCCACGACCCTAACGGCCACGCATGCCATTGGCACATGCCAACATGCTCGCTGGTAGCTTTTCTTACCAAGGCCACGGCCCTAACGGCCACGCATGCCATTGGCACATGCCACCATGCTCGCTGGTAGCTTTTCCTACCAAGGCCACGGCCCTAACGTCCACGCATGCCATTGGCACATGCCACCATGCTCGCTGTAGCTTTTCCTACCAAGGCCACGGCCCTAACGGCCACGCATGCCATTGGCACATGCCAACATGCTCGCCGGCACTTTTCCTACCAAGGCCACGGCCCTAACGGCCACGCATGCCATTGGCACATGCCACCATGCTCATTTGGTAGCTTTTCCTACCAAGGCCACGGCCCTAACGTCCACGCATGCCATTGGCACATGCCACCATGCTCGCTGGTAGCTTTTCCTACCAAGGCCACGGCCCTAACGGCCACGCATGCCATTGGCACATGCCAACATGCTCGCTGGTAGTTTTTCTTACCAAGGCCATGGCCCTAACGGCCACGCATGCCATTGGCACATGCCACCATGCTCGCTGGTAGCTTTTCCTACCAAGGCCACGGCCCTAACGGCCACGCATGCCATTGGCACATGCCAAACCCACACGCTGGTAGCCTAACTTGCAAACCGTGCAACCTACCACCAAGGCATTCCGCACATGCCATTGGAACATGCCAAACACGCCACTAGCAGCTCTGGCATTGCCACTTACACTCAACGTACAACCTACCACCAAGGCATTCCGCACATGCCATTGGCACATGCCACGCACGCCACTAGCAGCTCTGGCATTGCCACTTGCACTCAAGGTGCAACCAAAGACTCGAGATATCAACACAAACCGGGGATGCTTTCCTGGGGTTTTGGTTTGGCGGTCACAGCTTGCAACAGTACACTACGCTCACATTAAGAAAGCGTGAAAAGGAATAAAGCGGTCAAATAAATGAGGAAATAATGGTGAAATCGTTTTCACCCATAAACACCTTGCGGTTACCACCTCCTCTCATTATTTCACCCTTTACTCTCTTCCTTCATGAGGCCAGGGTACGTTTCAATCCCGACTTGTATAAATAGGTCTTACCTATTTCCAACAGACAACAAGTCTCGGTCAGGAGAAAATACTACACTCTCAGAAAGGCAACTTTGCAAGCTCTCCCAAAAGCTTTCATCTCTTGCAAGCTTCCCAAGCTTCTACTTTCTCGATACAAGTCGAGATACTACTCTCCCGAACTATTCTGGTCTCAACACCTTTCTTTGCTTCCTCCCCAAATCAACCCTTCTCCTCCACTTTGTGACCGAAGCAAGTCCGGAACGGCCATTTCTTGGTTTAGGACGGACTTGTACGATTGATCTCTCGAATCTATAAAGTGCTCACGTGCAGCACATTTGTTTAGGGTTTGAACCAGTTTCTCACTCACCTACCGAATTTACCGAAATCGGCAGAAACGATTTTCACCCATAAACACCTGTATTTTCTCTCTGTTCCCTGTATTTTCTCATACTTCTACTTCTGCTCCATTATTAAGAACTCTTGTCTATATTCTTTCCTCCCTGAAAACAGATCCTTGCCGTGTTGAAAAATCATTAGATCATCTTTCTTACAATACAAGGTGAAATTAATGAGAAACCGTATTGAAGGAATTGAAAACACTAAGCAAAGCTTATTAACCCAAAACACTTTTAGTTCCTTGTTTCTGGAAATCAAATTTTGATTTCAAATTGTTTGTAGGTGTTCATTATCCAGCACATCAGAACAATTGAATTCTTAAGATTTTAATGAAAATCAAATCAAAATATAATCATCCCTCCCATTCAAATATTGAATTCTGCACACCATAATTATCCCTCACATATAACTAGAGTGAAGTCACTGATTTTAAGGATTTGAATAGAGGTTTGAAATCTGGGTTTCTTAGAAAAATGAAGTGAAAGGTAGGTTTTTGAACATTTCATGAGATATGTACTAAAATTTTCTTGCACGAATAATCTTGGGAGGTCGAGTTTTTAAATTCAACCATCAACTCAAATTTATCAAAGATTAGTTCTCATATTTCTCTCTTTATGAAAAAACAAAAGAAAGCAAAGATTTAAATGAAGAAGGAAGATAATGGTATGCAAAAAATTCCAACTCCTTGATCAAAATTTGTATGCAGAAAAATTCCCGTGATAAAGAATTTTTCTTATTAATAGATGGCTGCCGAGATTAGACCAAGGTTCTCACGATTACAGTATAGAACTTCAATTGAAAAATTCCATTCATACTTTATTCAAGAGCACTCAATTGGGTTTTTGAATATGCATCTGTTAATTCAAATGAAGATTACTTTCAAAATAAAAAAAATCCAGATCCAGATGATAAACTATTGATTATAGAATTTTAATTTCCTTCCGGTTTTCTCACAGTCAATCATCCAATTGATTAATTGATTTCAGCAATATATCTTCCTTTATGTTGAGATGAGATTTAAATTTTAGGATTTTTATTTTCCTAACATCATAAAAATCTGGTGAGGGAAAAATCCATTTGCAGATACAGATTGAAAGTTGATATTGATAAAGATTTTAGACTTGTATTCGAGGAGGAAGAATGTAAACGAGAGAGACGAATGAGAATCCAAGAGTTTCACGTGATCTGGTAACACATCATCAACCCACATCATCAGCATGGGCGGTGAGTAGGGCGCCGTGTAGCATTGCCGAATATCTTAACTTTTTTTTTTTTTTTTTTTGACTACTTTATATTCTCACGTTTTGTAATCCTCCCTTTTCGATTGGCGGGATGTTTAACTCTAGTTACTGGATTTTATGTACTTTAAACATTAGAAATAAATAAATTGAAAAATGGAAGAAAAAAAGAGGTCGGCACAGAACCCAAGTTTTCTCTCTTCCCATTCCTAACACTTTCATCTATTAAGACAAAGAGGTGTACATGGAGACATCAAATCTAAAACCTTGACTAGTTAGATTCCATTTTTGGGTTTGATCTTAATCTTTTTGTACCCCAAATTAAACCAATCACTGATAGCATTTACTTTTCTCAAATTTTCTTGTTTTTATTAAATACTCATAAGTCTTTTTCTTAGTATTCATCTATATATTAGTGATTGGATTAATATTATGTTGATCAGCGACAGATAATTTCTCAAGTTGTTGTTTTCTGAAGGTACATTTTTGATGATGAGATCTATCTCATATCAATAAACAAAATTGAAAGGGCAACCCATCATTGACACTAAAGAATGATAGCTTAAAATCATTGTGGAGGAGAAGTGGCGGAAGAACATAGCCAAACTAATATTAGAAGTGGCGACAGTGGGAGAAGAAGAATGGTGATGAAACTAACAACAAATTTAATGTCGATGAAGAAGGTAATAATGGTTCAAGTAGTAACAGGTATGATGGTCGGTTTATGAACTTGGTTCTTCTCACAGTCGTAAAACAAATAAGAAAGTTGCAGGTCGTTTTCGTATCACGCAGAGGAACTAATATAATTTGGATATGATCTTCTCAAAGTTAAAAAAGAAAAAGAAAAAACTGATAGAGAGAGAAAGGAAAGAACAGTTTAATAGAAAGAAGGGAGATGTTGGGTGATAACCATGGTCAAATATACAACCAATTGAACCAATAATAAGAGGAGGAATGTGCACCCCTGGTTTAGTGGGGTGCACAAAATCGCCCTCGTTTGTAATTATTCCATCTGCTCATATTTATTTTTTTATAATGTAAATATGATGGATGCATGGCTTGTGGCTATGTGTGTACATGATATCTTTTATATGATTCATGTTTCTTCTCTAATGCCTTTTCTTTTTGTCCTTTCATAGACTAAATATGCCGAGTTGGTTAAAGTTGCTTCGAACATCTCAAAGGGTGTGATGAGATATTAATTATGAAGAGTACGAAAGGTATTTGGCTTTATGCCCCGAACATCCCTTGTACAGTATTGGTAGCATAGTACTGTATCTCTCATGTCTCTATTTTTTTTACAATTATTTACCGAGCTATAATTTTATTTTTAGTTTAATTATATGCGTGGTTGAGTTCTGGTGAACAATTTTTCAGAATAAGTTTGATTTCCTTTCTTCTCTAGTCCCTTTTTATAGAACAAAAAAATAGATCTGTCGGTTTACAGTTTCTATTCCTTTCATGAAATTGTAATCACCAAAAATTGGTGTTATCGTCACGTGCATGGTTGAAAAACCTACGGCCAATTAATTTTGGTATCTTTGTCTTTTAGACAAGGATCATGTGATTTACATATGGTTTCTATTTTTTTTATATGCAAGAAACCATTTGTCAACCTCAAAATAGGTTTCCTAAGCGATAACTAAAGCGAAATATTTTTATTTTGTCGATACGAGTTTGATAAATCGTAAAAACCAATTTTGTGAATTTTCTCACTGGCTTCTATAATACAAGAGAAAATAGATTGGCATATTTTCTAAAATTTTGCCAATAATGGTTTGATTTTTCCCTATTACGGAAGATTGATCGTTTCAAACAAATTTTTACGATCAAATATGTATGGTTTTATCTAATAATAAACCATTGGTTTCTATTTTACTTTACATGAAACCATTCATCAACTAGAAAGAGTGGACTTTATCTCTTCAAAGAAAAATAACGATAATGATTTCTTTATATTCTCAAAAATAAACATATAATTCATCTATATCGATCCCTAAATGAAATATCGTTATTATGGTATAAGTCAATCGTTAAATACCGATGAACGAGAATTTGCTACATTCTTTAAAGATATTGAGCAATTTTTATTTTATTTTATTTTTTGTATTTTTTTCGGTAATAATCTCCAAAATTCGGATTTGTTCCACTTATAGTTGAATTACGGTCGGATAATAAAGATCAATGGGTGCGCACCCGGCTTGTTAGCCAATATCATTAGTCCTTGTAGTGACTATATTGATCTTGATTGATTTATTTTTTTGATAAAGAAAGTGTCCAATAACTTCAATCTAAACTATTATCTCGTTGGCCCTCGAGGTCACGATATTGGAGATTTTATTTGCATATTTTGCCTGTAACCAATAAAATCCATGGTTGATCTTTAATTTGTATGAACTACAATTTTTTGAACATCTTTTTATGGCTTTTGAAATCAGTATCTACTGTCCAACGTGGTTTTCTTAAAATCCATAAATTATTATAAGTATATGTCTCGAATTAATCGGATAATACTTTACGAAACTTGAAGTTTTCTTATATGAGATGAAAAAGATTTTTCGCCATAATCAAGGGGAGACTATACACTATCAGAATCTTGTGTAATTAACTTAAATGTTATATCAATTTCTCTCCCATCACAATCAAATTGATATAGGCTATCATTATATGATTGGCGTGAAATTTCTCATTTTGCTTGTATTTAAGTTTTTGCCTCTTAAGAGGAAATCCAGTCACATCTAGCAGATAAGTAGTGTTCTATAAGAGGCTACAGGTAGTGCCCCAATTGAGTGTACCGAATTCACATTCTCAATTATAATATCTTCTCACTTGAATATGAGGAGAATATAATGCCGCATGGCGCTGGGTACCAAGAATTGGTTGAATTTTTCAATATATGCATACACTTGAGAATTGTGTTGGGTTAAAGTAAGCTAAATTATTGTCGAATATTCATTTATGGTAGCTACTGAAATAATAAAGATGGTGATTGTTAACCCCTCTGCCGAAAAATATCAACGTACGTGATTGGTATGCACAAATTCTAAATTATATTGGATTGAAATCTCTTGAACAACGCAATATTTGGATCCAAAACTTAACACCTTAACCGTGCAAGCATGAATTTTGAAAATTACATGTTGGTGTAGTCTTCATGCGTTATATAAGAAATATTTTCATTGTAAAAACAATATGAGGGTTTTATTTTTTCTCAAACCTTAGGATTGGTTTACTAATTGTTCTCTTTATATGATATGCTTTTGGCGTGGTAGTCCTTGAGGGACTCGTATTGCATTTACACAAGAAATGTGATCGAAGTACATATTCAATTTGTAATCCTTGGAGGATTCAAATTATTTATATTCAGACAGCCACCTGATTCTATCATATCAGGTTTAACAATCCTTTATGTGATGTTAGAATTTGGTATAAAACCAAGAATCCGGATTAATTAGTTGATGCTATCAACTATATAGGTCTCTTAAGGAGTCCTTAAAAACACATAAATCCACGCGTTAGCAGCATAAATTCTATTTTTTTCTTTCTCTTTCTTAAATCTGCAGTTGGAATTATGCTAGCTTAAACTCTTCTTAGTATTCATCTATATATTAGTGATTGGATTAATATTATGTTGATCAGCGACAGATAATTTCTCAAGTTGTTGTTTTCTGAAGGTACATTTTTGATGATGAGATCTATCACATATCAATAAACAAAATTGAAAGGGCAACCCATCATTGACACTAAAGAATGATAGCTTAAAATCATTGTGGAGGAGAAGTAGCGGAAGAACATAGCCAAACTAATATTAGAAGTGGCGACAGTGGGAGAAGAAGAATGGTGATGAAACTAACAACAAATTTAATGTCGATGAAGAAGGTAATAATGGTTCAAGTAGTAATGTGTATGATGGTCGGTTTATGAACTTGGTTCTTCTCACAGTCGTAAAACAAATAAGAAAGTTGCAGGTCGTTTTCGTATCACGCAGAGGAACTAATATAATTTGGATATGATCTTCTCAAAGTTAAAAAAGAAAAAGAAAAAACTGATAGAGAGAGAAAGGAAAGAACAGTTTAATAGAAAGAAGGGAGATGTTGGGCGATAACCATGGTCAAATATACAACCAATTGAACCAATAATAAGAGGAGGAATGTGCACCCCTGGTTTAGTGGGGTGCACAAAGTCGCACTCGTTTGTAATTATTCCATCTGCTCATATTTATTTTTTTATAATGTAAATATGATGGATGCATGGCTTGTGGCTATTTATGTACATGATATCTTTTATATGATTCATGTTTCTTGTCTAATGCCTTTTATTTTTGTCCTTTCATAGACTAAATATGCGGAGTTGGTTAAAGTTGCTGCTATCTCAAAGGGTCTGATGAGATATTTATTCTGAAGAGTACGAAAGATGTTTGGCTTTATGCATCGAACATCCCTTGTACAATATTGGTAGCATAGTATTGTATCTCTCATGTCTCTATTTTCTTTACAATTATTTACCAAGTTATAATTTTAATTTTAGTTTAATTATATGCGTGGTTGAGTTCTGGTGATCAATTTTTCAGAATAAGTTTGATTTCCTTTCTTCTGTAGTCCCTTTTTGTAGAAGAAAAAAATAGATCTATCGGTTTACAGTTTCTATTCCTTTCATGAAACTGTAATCACCAAAAATTGTTGTTATCGTCACGTGCATGGTTGAAAAACCTACGACCAATTAATTTCTGTATATTTTTCTTTTAGACAAGGATCATGTGATTTACATATGGTTTTTACTTTTTTTATATGCAAGAAACCATTTGTCAACCTCAAAATAGGTTTCCTAAGCGATAACTAAAACGAAATATTTTTATTTTGTCGATACGAGTTTAATAAATCGTAAAAACCAATTTTGCGAATTTTCTCACTGGTTTCTATAATACAAGAGAAAATAGATTGGCATATTTTCTAAAATTTTGCCAATAATGGTTTGATTTTTCCCTATTACGGAAGATTGATCGTTTCAAACAAATTTTTACGATCAAATATGTATGGTTTTATCTAATAATAAACCATTGGTTTCTATTTTTCTTTACATGAAACCATTCATCAACTAGAAAGAGTGGATTTTATCTCTTCAAAGAAAAATAACGATAATGATTTCTTTATATTCTCAAAAATAAACATATAATTCATCTATATCGATCCCTAAATGATGAAATATCGTTATTATGGTATAAGTCAATCGTTAAATACCGATGAACGAGAATTTGCTGCATTCTTTAAAGATATTGAGCAATCTTTTTTTTTTTTTATTTATTTTTTTTATTTTTACGGTAATAATCTCCAAAATTCGGATCTGTTCCACTTATAGTTGGATTACGGTCGGATACTAAAGATCAATGGGTGCGCACCCGGCTTGTTAGCCAATATCATTAGTCCTTGCAGTGACTATGTTGATCTTGATTGATTTATATTTTTGATTAAGAAAGTGTCCAATATCTTCAATCTAAACCATTATCTCGTTGGCCCTCGAGGTCACGATATTGGAGATTTTATTTGCATATTTTGCTTGTAACCAATAAAATCCATGGTTGATCTTTAATTTGTATGAACTACAATTTTTTTGGACATCTTTTTATGGATTTTGAAATCAGTATCTACTGTCCAACGTGGTTTGCTTAAAATCCATAAATTATTATAAGTATATGTCTCGAATTAATCGGATAATACTTTACGAAACTTGAAGTTTTCGTATATGAGATGAAAAAGACTTTTCGCCATAATCAGGGGGACACTATACACTATCAGAATCTTGTGTAATTAACTTAAATGTTATATCAATTTCTCTTCCATCACAATCAAATTGATGTAGGCTATCATTATATGATTGGCGTGAAATTTCTCATTTTGCTTTTAGTTAAGTTTTTGCCTCTTAAGAGGAAATCCAGTCACATCTAGCAGATAAGTAGTGTTCTACAAGAGGATATAGGTAGTTCTCCAATTGAGTGTACCGAATTCACATTCTCAATTATAATATCTTCTCACTTGAATATGAGGAGAATATAATGCCCGCGGGTGATGGTACCAGTAATTGGTTGCATTTTTCAATATATGCATACACTTGAGAATTGTGTTGGGTTAAAGTAAGCTAAATTATTGTTGAATATTCATTTATGGTAGCTACGGAAATAATAAAGATGGTGATTGTTAACCCCTCTGCCGAAAAATATCGACGTATGTGATTGGTATGCACAAATTCCAAATTATATTGGATTGAAATCTCTTGAACAACGCAATATTTGGATCCAAAACTGAACACCTTAACCGTGCAAGCATGAATTTTGAAAATTACATGTTGGTGTAGTCTTCATGCGTTATATGAGAAATATTTTCATTGTAAAAACGATATGAGGGTTTTTATTTTTTCTCAAACCCTAGGATTGGTTTATTAATTTTTCTCTTTATATGATGCTTTTGGCGTGGTAGTCCTTGAGGGACTCGTATTGCATTTACACAAGAAATGTGATCGGAGTACATATTCAATTTGTAATCCTTGGAGGATTCAAATTATTTATATTCGTATTGCCCACCCGATTCTATCATATCGAGTTTAACAATCCTTTATGTGTTTTTAGAATTTGGTATAAAACCAAGAATCCAGATTAATTAGTTGATGCTATCAACTATATAGGTCTCTTGAGGAGTCCTTAAAAACACAGAAATCCATGCGTTAGCAGCATAAATTCTATTTTTTTCTTTTTCTTTCTTAAATCTGCAGTTGGAATTATGCTAGCTTAAACTCTTCTTTAAGATAAATTAGGGTTATTATTTTGATGCTTATTTCTTGAAAAACTCATGTAGTTGAGTTAGCATCGATAAATATGTCAAAAGTTGTACTCTTTTCCCTTGGCTTCAGGTTTTGTCCCATGTGGTTTTCCTGACAAGGTTTTAACGAGGCAACATCTCTGACGTTTAATATTTTTTTTTTAATTTTAATGTTGATATTTGTGCTCTTTTTCCTTCGTCCAAATTTTTTCCCATTGGGTTTTATTGGCAAGGTTTTAGTGAGGCAATTTAATTCAACATGATGGTCATCCAAGGGGGAGTTGTATATATTTTGGTTGTTTAGTGGATGCCCACATTTGATTAAACCAAATCAACTTAATCATCTCCTAAGAATTTGGATTTCCTTCTAACAAATACGATTTTTGTTCACGTATGATAAGGTATTCATATCTTGGCACTTTGTTGAAGAAACCACATCAACTATTTCTGCAAATCATCTCCAAGAAATTAGAAATCCAAGACACAAGTACTTAATGTATCTGAAAGAAGCATGAAGACTCGAGAACACTACCATTAGAAGACTAACACAAATGAAAACTTCATCAACTGGAAGATTCTCACGAACGCATTACTATATTCAGCATTCAAGAAATTCGTTCACCGAAATTGGGAAGTCTCGTCTCAAAGATTTGCAAGTCAAGAATTTACTGAAGTACTCATCGGGGGAGCACCATCGTATAAGGTGCATTCTGTTGGACTTATTATGTTGTACTCTTTTTCCTTCATCAAGGGTTTTTCCACTGAGTTTTCCTTATCAAGGTTTTAGTGAGGCAACATTTGAGTGTCCAAATATTTTCTAAGTTTTGTTAATTGTACTCTTTTCCCTTCGATCAGGTTTTGTCCTTTTGGAATTTCCTGACAAGGTTTTAACGAGGCAATTAGCTTAAACACAATTTCATCAGGGGAGTGTTATAAACGTGTAATTATGTTAAGAATATCTAAGGTGAATCTCATTTATTATTGGGATGCTCTTGTGTCTAGCCCTATAAATAGAGGCTCTAATGTTTGTCTACCACACTAATGAATAGAATTTCTCCCTTCTTCTTCCCCTCTATTTTGTGTCTCTTGTTCTTTGTCTTCTATATCGCAACAATTCCTTCTTATTACTTTGCGTCTTTGCCGACTCAACACCAGCTAAGTAAATGACTTTGGCGTGCGTTGACACTGCGCTTTTAGGATCTTCTCTGCACCATTTCAATAGTTATTTTATAAGCATATATCTAAGGAGCTGGTCGGGATAGATACAGTATGAAGAGATCGTAGCTAGGAAAACAATATATTAAGTATTAGTAAAATTCTACATTATCCTGAATTCCAAACTGTACAAGACATCAACAAGTGTCTCATGCAAGCAAATTATCTCGGTTATTGAAACCCAAACCTAGTCAAAGCACCACTAGAGAGGGTACGTACGCCATGGAAAGAATCGATCCCAAGTATCAAAGGAGAATGGGTACAGACTGTGGGTTCTTATTGTTGGATAATTGGCAGTAAAACAGGGTGAAGAAAAGAATGTTGTATTAGGGTTCAAGGCTCTTATGAAAGATTCTTTTCGACAATTATTCGACCCTTTCCCAATTGAATTGGCGAGTACAAACAGGTCAATTGAATATTGCCGTCAGGATACTTGAAGCCCCACAACGGTTGTTGGATTCAAACCTTGTACGACCTTGATCCAACCAAGAACACACTGGTTTTGTTTCTGATGATGCTTGTAAGAGAGAAAACAGGGAGAGTTGAGAGATGTGTTTTGAATGAAAACAAGTCTCCTATTTAAAGAGGAAATCACACCCTTTGGAGATGACTCTTCATCTCTACAGGCATCTTTTCAGAGTGAACAGGCGCGTCTCTTCCTTCAATGCGTCCATTGGTGAAACGAGTTTTCTGTTCAGGTTTTCTAACTGACAATAGAAAATATCCAACACTTATGAGATTGCCATTATCAAAGACAAGGTTAATTAAAGAGACTACGGAATTTGGAGAGGATAAAAAGAAAGTGAAACAAAACAGTACGTATAAGCTTATACACTTACACTGAGATAAATTAACAGAAAGAGACTTAAAAGCATTACGATCAAACATTATCCTCCCTGAGGAGAAACATATAACACTCCATTATTTCTGAATACAAAGACTAATTGAACAAACCAGACAAGTAGGAGATTATACAGGTTTGGGCTGATAAATAGACAAGTTGCATACTAGAAGAAGCTGTCTATCTAGCGTACGTACTTGATATAAGTATCGACCTGAGGATCAATTACACCGGGTTCGTAGCGGCCAATGTAATCAGTAGACAAGGTAAATATTTCAGTAGTAGCAACCAAGCAAGACTTTTCGTTTTTCCTGTAGAAGAAACCAGTACACTTGCAATCCTTGCTACATATCATCTTACAATCATCGACAGTCATTTCTTTAAAATCCCAGTCGTTGAAACTCCGCATCGAGCTTGTCACATCTTCCATTTTGTAGTATTCTACTGCTTCTGGTTTCGAAGTTTCACAACTAGGTATCGGTTCCCTTCTGCACTCATTGCTCCAAGTAGCAGCCGTTAACCCTTTCGACGAAGGACAGGAAACGCATGTCTCGTTCTTACAGAACCCGTAAACACCACATTTCTCAGGCAAGTTGCACTCACTAACCTGCGAAGAGAAGTACATATACGTTTTCTCCCATGTATTCTTGTTCCCATTGTAGGTATAAACACGAAGGTTGCCATCTTTGTCTAGTCGAAGCATTGACAAAGTGGTGTTGTATCCTGGTTGATCCCATGTACGCCTTTCTTGTTCAGTATCGATATCTTCATAAGAGAGACCAAACTCCTTACCATCAGCGTAATATCTAACGTTTTCAGTGTAGTCAATATACCAAGTAGAGGTATGATAGATAAAAGGTGGGAATTTCTTGTACTGGAAGAAAAGAGTTAGATGGATTGTCCGTTCCATTGACATACTGTAGGATCCGCTTGCTAGTTTATTTGAACCATCGCCACGGATCGCCTGACCATTCAAGAGTGTATCAGAAGGGAAATCAAAGCTTTGCCAGACAAATCCACCACTTTTGTCGAGCAGAACTAAGTTTCCATTCGAGAGTAGTTTGATATCAGTAACATTTTTGTTGGCGGTTTTAGTTTCCCAAACGACTTCCCCATTAGCATCGGCTAAGATAAGATTACCGTCACTGCCAAATACTAAGGTAGCATCTTCTCCGACCGGTCTGGTTGGGTTTGCTGCCCATACCCAACGGCGTACGCTATTTGCTTCAGCACCACTGTTAAGAAAGCCACCCATTGATAATCCTAGAGTAAATAAGGTCTTGGAACTGGTGGTGGTGTAGAAACAAAGTTGGAAAGGATGGTTTGTAATTTGAGGAATGGCACGAAATTGTGCATTGTTTTCTGTTGTAATTCCAGTTGAAAGCTTGCCATGATTTACAAACTTGAAGGTTTTGGATTGAGGAACTAAACCTTCAACCACAAGAGTGATGTTGATTAAAAAGTAGATAATGAGAAAAGTCGATGAGATGGATGAGCTACTCATCTTCATCTGATTATGAACAAAGTTGATATTTTGGCGACCTTAACTATGTAGCAACTGGTGGTCAAAATATATGGGTGGAAAAAAATTACTATAGTTACAATTATTTATGGTAGATAAGTATAAAATATATGATTTAATGAGAATCTTCGTATTTGATTTGTTCAGATTTTCCCATTATAAATTCATTGATTATTCCCGTTATTTTCTCTTAATTAATTTTAAAGATACTACTTAAATTAAGGCATTAAAAATACCACACGAATATTACCAGATTCTTGAATTCAATATAGGTACCGAAAAAAATCGATTGAAATTTAATTAAGGTATTATCTAATCAGAACTAGCAGTAAAACATCAAGGTGACAAAATTTGGAGTACAAAAACTCCGATCAAATGTTGGGATCCATTAAAACTCCGTATTAAACAACACTGATACAAAAACCGCAATTTTTTGAAAATTGACACACAAACCCCAAACAAAATTGGTTTCATCAAATTCTATGATGAAACCAAAATTGGTTTAAACTTATGTTTGCCTATTTTTTTCATCATGACAGGCTTACGCTTCGGGCTGCTTGTTAAGTATGGGAATGAGTATGGGAATGTTGAAACTATAAAACTTGAAGAACAATAGCAATGGCGGAAGGAAAAATCATAAAGATCATAATCATACCATGAAAAATACAAAAGATGACTAACTGAGGCAATACTAACTCACCGAGAAAATGATGAAGCAGCAGCAGGAGCAGGTATGTGTTGGTCCGCCATAAAGTATAACGAGAAATGAAGAACTTGAAAGAAAAGAGAAGGGTTCGAAAGAAGAAGAAGATGAACAGAGGAAAGAGATGCTAGAAAGAGAAAAATAAAAACTTACCACTTTTACACCTCTCCTAGATATTTATCTGGAGGAGAGCAGTAAAGACATGCCGCTTGAAAATGAAAAAACGTCAACACGTGTAGCAGTTACGCAGAAATTACCGAAGCATGTCGGACAAGTCAGAAAAGATGAAAGACAGGGCTGACACGAAGCTGAACTAAATATTCTCGCATTATTCCACTTACAGAAGAAGAATGCGAGAAGAGGCAAAATGTAGGGGCGAAATATCGCATAAGACAAATGCATGACTTCCCTCTAACCAAAACAACCTTAAGCACGAAGAACCAATAATTACTAAGAGATCAGACGAAGAGTACTAATCACGTGATAGAGGAAGAAGAGTGCGAAGAGGAGTTACACGATAGAAACAAGGCGATGAACACCACAACAATAGAAGCACGAAGATCAAAGTAGCAGCGCGACAGATAGAGACAACTCTGAAAAGCCTGACGAATAAGACAAACTAGAACAAAATCTATTAACAGAGATCTTGCATGTGAATCATGGTTGTCTTCTACTGATACATTTTCCTATATAAGGGACCAAAAATGATAGAGAGAGGGAGAGTTCAGATGATAGTAGCACAAAGATATCTACAGATAAAGAAAATAAGAAAATAAGTCATTTGAACTTAGTTTCATCTTGTACTTCTCTATTATAGTATATGAACTCATCTTGAATCTTTTTTAAGGTTACTATACATTCAATACAAAGTGCTTGTGAAGATCATTTTAGTGTCAAGGTGGTGAATAATATCATTAATGTTTGGGTTAATTCATATGACTTAAGGTTTGTGTTATTATCATTGCAACGAGTGTAGTTGTAGAATTTTCCGCAACTACATTAGAGCATAAGTTAAGTACATGACTATTGACTGAATTAGATGAGACAAATGAAATTGCTAGAAAAACTATTATGTTGGTATGCGATTGAATTAGATGGGATACTATACGACTGAATTAGAAGATCACTAGTGGAAAATAGGCTATCTGAGACATAAGGAAACGACACAATATAAATATCGGAAAATTTCCACATATGTAACGTGTTGCTGACAATATGTCGTTGTGTCAGGACTTTCGTTGACTTAGACAACAACACTTTGACATTGTTATTGACTATAGTCAAACTGCCGTTTTTTAAATACTTCTGTTGACTTGGCCAACCCGGTACCTATAGTATTGTTTCTCTGTGGTAGATTTTTTTGCGCCTTTTTTGGGATTGAGAAATCTCATTGACTAACGGCTCTGATTCCCCTCTTCTCTTACCTAGAAAAGCTAGCCTATCTTGTCTTTTTGTTTCTCTTCTCTCCCACACTCTTCACAACGGCAGAATTTAAAGTAGCTCTTACAGTTGTCGTTCGAAACTTCGTTGGAGGCTGCCCTTCATGCTCTTTTATGCTAACACGTTTAAATGTTCTGATCACCATGAAGTAAAGCCCTCTTAGTGTGAATAAGTATGTCGCTTGGCTCTGTTTTTTATCCATTATATTTGAACTTGTCTGTTTGTTTTAGTTTGTGGAAAGTACTCTTACAGTTACTAGCTTGTGCAGATCAGAAAGGTGTTGAATTTTAAGTTGCAAGGGTGCAAGCTGAATCTAAGGTGATGCCTGCAGAGAATGAACACAACTTGTGATGTCTCCTTATGTAAGCTTTGTTTGTGTTCTCTTTTAGTTTCCTGCGGTATTCATGACTCATACCTTCCGAGTGTTTTCAGACAGGAACTTATGTTACTACATTGCATTTTTCAAATTCTTAACATTTAGAAATTCATTTATATCCTCCATGTTGGTTTTTGTGCAAATAATGATTAAGTCCCGAGCAGACAGCCATTAAATGCAGCTAGTAGACTATCGTATACCTATAAGCGAGTTATACGATAGGCCTTAAATGCAGCTAGTTGACCAAAAGGTACTTAGGGCAATCATCTCTTGCAAGCATATATATTTCCACTCGCATATTAAATCCTGTTTCCTTGGGTTACAGGTGCCGCACGGTTGGAAGAAGCTTTATTTAGATAAGTACCATGGCTACTTGTTTGTACTCGCAATATCAATTATTGGTAGAGGTGATAACCTTGTCATTGACCAGTAGAGTTTAAAGTTCTGCAAGTTTCGTGTATTGTATATACTCTTGCTATGTTTACTTAATGCCTGATACTTTATATTGCAGGAAAATGATTGTAGGAGAAGACACTTGGACGTTATGGAGCGACAAGTGACAAAAGCCTACAGAAATGAAGAAAGCTCAGTGAAAAACGGTAAGTTCTGTGCCTAAAAGACCCATCTTTACCTACATCCTTATGTATACTTACTACTGAGACATGATCATGTTATTAGTCAGTGTAGCCTAATGTTATAATAATACCTAATTTTACTAGTTTCTTGATCATTGTTTGCCTATGCCCTTATATGCCCACTACTAACTTCATTGGACCCTGATATATCATGCACATTGTTTATCAAGTCCGTTCAATTGACCTGTCCACATTGCAGACACACCATTTCCAACAACTATATGCCTTCTTTAATAATTTTACATTCAGGTATATTAAGGATGATTCTGTATTGATGTTAATTCCCAAGTTATGACCTCTTTGCATGTAACTTCTAATGTCCAAACTTATTTTTTCTACGGTACTTGCAAGTTCTGAATTGGGCAGGTCATTTCATTTTCTCAATGATTTTTGCTGCAGCTTTGTGTTTATTGGGTTGGTATGCACTGATTATAAGAAGCATTATCCTTTTAGAATTTATAATGGTGTGAATTCAATAGTTTCCTAGATTTCTTTTGGTGTTTTTGAGCGTATATGTGAACTGAATTCCAATGTCTTGAACTTGTACATTGATTTTGGTGAATTTGAAAGTTTGATTGAATGGTGAAATATGTCTTCTAGGTTTGTGATATCGTAAATTGATTCCAAAGAGAATTTCATTGTAAGTTTAGTTTCAATTTAGTGCAATTTGAGTTTTGAATCGTAATTATTCAAATGTAATAATGGTTGCAATCAGTCAAATCTGATTTGATTTTTTTTTATTTAATAAAATTATATCTACGACGTAAACCAGTGTCCTATCTAGCTTACGCCTAGAGAGTATCGTAAATCTGAGTCAGCTTGAAAGTGTCTTTTCAGAAAAAGACGCTGAATCTACGACACTTTCAGCGGCAACTCTAAAGTGCCGTATTAGTCAGTAACACGACACTTTACGACTATCTTAAATCGGCTTTTTTCCACTAGTGAGAAAATTTATCGCAAACTGTGTATCCCTTAAGAACCCATTAGGAACAGATCCAGAACCGGCAATATTAAAGGGACCGGTTTCGGGTGCAATTATTATGGAACCAGACCCGGAACCGAGTAAAATAAATGTTTCCGGTTCCGGGTAGTATGATAACCAGACCCGATAGGGCCCGTTGGTAACCTAATACGGACCATATGATTTAGTAATTTGTAAATACATATAATTCGTTTTAAGCTGGAAATTCGCGAATCTAAGTCGGCATTCTCATTATACGGCCGATACGTACGGATTCGTGATACCTCATCTTTCCATGGATTCACGAATACCTCATCTAGCTAGGGTATGTACCTCATCTTTCTCATCAGAGAATCATAATAACTTCTAGCTAATTGTGCCAAGAATTAAAACTTATCTATGCACTAGTGGAAAACAGAAGTTCCGCGACCGTCAGGACAAGTCATATATACGAGTTATACGACTAGTTTTAACCGTCTCTGTTAGGGTCTCTGATAAAGCGTAGCTGTTTTGTACGACCCTTTACCGTGTGTCTCAAAATAACGACTGATTTTAAGGGTAACGAGGTACAGACCCTAAGCCGTGAGTCTTAGATTTAAATTATAATATAAAAAAAAATTGATTCAGATTTGTTTAAATGCCCGAATGGCTAAATCTGAAATAACTGACTGCATCAAGGTCAAGTCAAGCCAAATGGAAGTCATGCCAAAGTCAACTCAAATGGAACTCAAGTCAAAATCAAGTCAAAGTCAAACTAAAATTCAAATTTAAACTCAAACTTGAGAATTCCACATTTTATCCATTCATTTTATCCATTGGGTTTAAAATTACACAAAAAATATGAAATTCTGGTTCAAGACAATACATGTCCAAGCTAGCTAGCTAGTAAGTTCTAACAACAAGATGCTAAACTAAATGACAATAAGCTAAAAACAAAATGTTAAACAACAAAACGATAAGCTCCTCCGATGACGATGAACTTAGCCAATACTTCATAAATGATATCAAGTAGAGCATCCATGTGTTGTGTCCCTGGTTCACATACGACAAAGAACGTTGTTCCTGCAAAGCAAATCAACAACAACACAATGACTTTGTTCTGCGTCTTTTTTTCAACATGTCCAAGCTAGCTAGTAAGTTCAAAACAATACATGTCCAAGATAGCTAGTAAGTTCTAACAACATGCTAAACTAATAGACGATGTTCTAACAATGTGTGATAGGCAAAAATCAAAATGTTAAAGCTCAGCAGAGTGATGCCAAACCAAAAGAAACATATGAAAATTCCTTGAGACTACCATGCCTCTCACTATGGTGTAAGCTCCAAAGTAACCAGGATATCAAGAGAACCTACATATAAAAACACAACAATTCAAAAGGGATAGGTAATTGTCCCGAATAATACAAGATGAACAGTCCCCGAATAATACAAGCCGCAAAGATGAACTTACTCTCAAAGAAGCACATGACAGCTCACTCTTCAGTTGAGAAAATAACCTCGCAACCCTTGTCACCACTTTCCATGACGAATCTCAAGATCATCACTGCAGTCCCTAAGCACAAAAACTTCATTAGTGATGCATAAAGTGCTTTATGGATCTTCGTAAGCACATTTTAATAGACCATTCGAAAGTCTGATCAACCATTCTCGTTGACAAAAATATTTACCTTAAAGACACCTAATTAACCGAATGTTTTGGCTAGGAGGACATGTCACGTGTCAGTCCACCTTCCTCCGAGATGGCCTGCCAAATCACACTACATACTTTGATTTCTCATCCTCTTCACTGCATAATTAAAGACGACGAGAAAGATACTTTATGAGATGAAAGATATAATTAAACAAATTCAACCACATAGTTTGTGGTCCAAAATCCCACACATATCGTTTGAGGCACTTGACATAAAAATGTCCAAAGACATCACAAATTCACAAATCGATAGGATATGACGGGTCCTTCCCCGATTTAGCATTTTATCTTTCCTCTTTAGTCTCTAGTCTCTACAAATTGGCAGAGATATTCCCAACATTAGAACCACTTCAACTAATAGTCTATCACTAACTTCAAATCCTTAGTTAATAAGAGGGACGACACCGACAAAGATATGTGTAAATCTAGCATATCCACTATTATATTAGGAAATTTGTTTGCAATTTTGATCGTAAATGCAGGCTTTTCAAAAAATAATGATAGAAACGTATAATACTCCTGCGAAACATTTTATTCTATATAACCTAGCGTCCCCTGGGCCAGTGCAATACATAGAAACACCACCACAGATGGGAATAAATTTGACTATGTTCTATCATCCTATACAAAACTAAAACTTTAACAAGATAAAGACAGAATGAGATTAAAGCATGTCTTTGGATGCTCAAAAGCCGACATCTTTAAGCCTCCCGCCTTCTTCCTTGAAGACTCTCCAATAGCTTTTTCCATCCTTGTGTACCACTCACCAACTGTGTGTGCTCCACCATATCTTTCCCCGATGTCGCATCCGATGTGTAGCACCCCCTGCAAACAAACAATGTTTTATTAACAAAACTGTTCAAATTTGTTTTTCCATGACTAAACCGAAACGTATCTCAAGCTACTAGCAATAATTTGAAATGAAACTCGCATTTCTAACCTAGAAAGGCATGCCCTTTCGCAGCCTCCACCCATGTGTTTGCAGCTTCATATAGCGTTGCACGCTCGTCGGTGATGTTATGTTTCTTTTCGCTTCTTTGACACAAAATACATGGCTGCTGCTCCAAAGATACTGCAACTTTTCTTTACATGAAGCCAAAGTTACCTCGCAGCTGAAAAGAGTTCAAGATAACCAAGCACGATTGCAATCTGAGGTATGTTGACTTCTCGAAAACCTCCGAAGGGTCTTCCATACACAAATCTAAAAACAAACAAACAGGTATATAATAGGTGCACATAAAAATGAAAGTTCCTAGATAAACAAGCCCATATTGCTCATAAACATTTGTAGTTTTGAGTCTTTTGACTAACAAAATAAACGAAAGATTAAAAAGCAACGCAGAAATTAGGTACCTCATAATTTTACATCACAAAGTTCAAGCACATTTTCCAATGACATTCTTTTTTCAACGAGAACATTAATTCCTTTTGTTGCACCCGACTTTCGGTCACAAGATGCAAACCCCGTTTCAAATCGTGAATTAAGCGTTGAATATTATTGATACTAAAAAGGTTAGTTTCCAATTTTATGAACTTCAAACAAAGACATTTCCATGTAGAGGAGGTTGCCAAAATAAAAATGAAAACGTGCATAATGATTAATCCATGAATCACTAATTATGATAGATACATATAGTACATGAATCACTAAGCATCGGTGTCTACTCAAACATGTTGGTAGCTAAAAATCAATATCCCGAACTAAAGCATCGATATGAACATCAAGTGGATTAACTGCAAGCAAATGAAGCATCAACCATTCAAAACATACACACATAAAATGCAACAAAAACATGTATCTAACTAGGAAAATAAATCGATATAATGGCAAAATTTGGTAATTTTGGTATCTCATACTCATGGAACTTAGAATCCCAATGGAATCCATTTTGGACTCTACTAAGATCTCCATTCGTAAGACAACTTCATAGCTATTTTTTCTTCAACATCATAGAAGTGGAACAACTTCCAAGACACATTGCTCTGAACTTTTAATAAGTTTGAACCTCTAATAATATCGCAACAATAATTAAAGGATTCAAGGAGCATAAGCACTCAAACTATACTTAATGATCAAAGTTGGAACTGCATTACCAAGCATTCACGTTTAAGGCCATGAATCCAAAGAGGGTCTACTACAAAACACCAACATAAAAATCCAGCTACAAAATAGACAAGTTTTTTAGCTATTATAGAATCCAAAAAGAAGAAAAATAAACTACTACATCATAGATGCGTATCACATACTACTGTACTTATTACTACATGTTCATTACCCATTCAACACAAGCTTGTTCTCGTTGACCTTCCATCATCTAATTTTAAGGCAATGTAATATACATAAGTCACTTTTCATCATGCCGCATAAACCTATCTACTTATTAAACTTTCTCAAGAGAATTTGACTTACGTAAGTATCATCTCGGTAGAATGGTATCACATTGCACATCGTTAAAAAAAGATAATGTTCAAACATTAACATCTCTTGTAATATTAACAAAGGGTACAATAATTAAATCACGATGTTAGGCTAAAAAAATCATGCAAGTTTGCAAAACCGCATCTACTCCTTGAGCCGTAAACAAATCCCAACCGCATGAATTAATATCTTGGAGCTAAGCAAATCCCTTGTAACATATTCCCAAATATATGTATTTGCCCAAATCATAAAGTTATTTGGTTAAACAATAATCACAAAGTAAGTGAACTTCTCCAACCTACACTTTCACAATTTCATGAAATTGAATAACCAAAATCTATTGACAAAGAGAGAACAGATCAAAACACACAAACCTTGATTTTCCGAGTGTGTAATTGCAATATGATGACAATTATAAGCCTTGAAGATGACTTTGGATTATCAATTTCGCCGTGTAGGATACCCCAGTAACCAAAAAAAAAAAAAAATCTGTCAAATATGAGAGCAAATCATAAGCAATCATCTAACATCACCAAAGAATACCAATATGGTAAAATAACTATTGAATCATGAAACTAATACTTTTCTATGATGGGGGGTTAAATCCTTCTTTTGCGAAGTTACCGAAAGACTAAAAAAAAGATCGAATTGTTAGCTAGGGTTAAAGATCGAAATAAAATTAAGAATTAGAGTTAGGGGTTTTGATTCATACACCAGAGAAGACCTTCGTCTCGTATGAGTTCTCTTGAAAGGAAAAATAAAAAAGGAAACACCTTACCGCAAAAGCAAGAGAAAATCAAAAGAAATTAAATCATTTATACTACTAAAAATTTATCAAATTTACGAAACAAAAACAAGATTGATATTACCCTGATGATTTCAAGAGTAAAATAACTAGATCCAAAGTGTTATAGAGTTTTCTCTTGATTTCTTCAGTACATGGGTTTTGATTTTGAGATATGGGTTAGGTTAAAACTTTGATTTCTAACATAGTAAATTTCAATTTGTGAAGTGAGAAACGATAAAACAAATTTGTATTCTAGGGTTATTGTGAGTTTCGATAATTTTGAAGAAACGAATTAAATTAGTGGAGAAGATGAAGAAAAAGGTGTTGCTGTGGTGATGGAAGTAGTTGATGGAGATTCTATTGTCTGTGGTGGTGAATGGTGATTGAAGTGGTGAGGTAAAAAGGTCGGAGGGAGCGGAGAGAGAGGAGGGGTTCTGTGGTGTGAAAAGATAATGGAAGAAAAAAGAGAGAGAGAGATGATTGATAAAAACGAAGAGAAGATTCTTATAATCTAGCCGTTCTTTTCAGCTAGCAAATCCTGACCATAGAAAGTGTGGGGCCCAAAAGGGGTAAAATCGTAAAACCCCATGACCTAGTGTTACCCGCAACACCTTGAATAAGAGCATTTAACTCAGGTGTAAATAATTAATAGGGGTATTTTTTCAAAATACCGATTAGGGTTTTCAAATACGGAACCCTAATTCCAAAACTAAGCCGCATACTGCGCACCATGGCAGCAATGCCAAACCAAGTCGCATACTGCGTACCATGGCAACAATGCCAAACAAAGCTGCATACTGCGCACCATGGCAACAATGCCAAACCAAGCCACATAATGCGCACCATGGCAACCATGCCAAACCAAGCCGCACTCTGCGCACCATGGCAACCATGTCAAAACAAGCCGCATACTGCGCACCATGGCAACCATGCCAAACCAAGCCGCACTCTGCGCACCATGGCAACCATGCCAAAACAAGCCGCATCATCGCGTGCCATGGCAACCATGCCAAACCAAGCCGCACTTCTGCGCACCATGGCAACCATGCCAAAACAAGCCGCATATCACGCACCATGGCAACCATGCCAAACCAAGTCAGCATCTATCACAAGGCCATGGCAACCATGCCAAACCAAGCCGCATATCATCACGCCATGGCAACCATGCCAAGCTTGCCGCATATCACGCCATGGCAACCATGCCAAGCCAAGCCGCACTCGCGCACCATGGCAACCATGCCAAACCAAGCCGCACCCTTCGCGCACCATGGCAACAACGCCAAATTCCAAGCCGCTATGCCTTTGGCCCACGCCAAACATAGCGCCCTAGGCTTGCAAGACTTGCAACTAGGTCAACATGGCCGCATGTGCCATTGACACATGCCAACACGCTCACTGGTAGCTTTTCCTACCAAGGCCACGGCCCTAACGGCCACGCATGCTATTGGCACATGCCAACATGCTCGCTGGCAGCATTCATCACCTAGCCGTGCCCCTAATGCACGCCGTTAGCCTAACTTGCAAGCCGTGCAACCTATACCAACTTGGCCGTACGCGCTATTGGCACATGCCGAAACCCACGCTGGTAGCCTAACTCGCAAACCATGCAACCTACCACCAAGGCATTCCGCACATGCCATTGGCACATGCCACACACGCCACTAGCAGCTCTGGCATTGCCACTTACACTCAACGTACAACCTACCACCAAGGCATTTCGCACATGCCATTGGCACATGCCACGCACGCCACTAGCACTCTGGCATTGCCACTTGCGCTCGAGGTACAACCCGCAACAAGGGCATTCCGCACATGCCAATGGCACATGCCACACGCACCACTAGCAGCGCCACTTGCACTCAAGGTGCAACCAACACTCGAGATATCAACACAAACTGGGGATGCTTTCCGTGGTCTTGGTTTGGCGGTCACAGCTTGCAGGCGTACACTACGCTCACATTAAGAAAGCGTGAAAAGGAATAAAGCGGTCAAATAAATGAGGAAATAATGGTGAAAACGTTTTCACCCATTAATACCATGCGGTTACCACCTCCTCCCATTATTTCACCCTTTACTCTCTTCCTTCATGAGGCCGGGTACGTTTCAATCTCGACTTGTATAAATAGGTCTTACCTATTTCCACCGCACAACAAGTCTCGGGCCAGAGAAAAATACTAACACTCTCGAGGAAAAGGCAACTTTGCAATCTCTCCAAAAAGCTTTCATCTCTTGCAAGCTTCCGAAGCTTTCATTTTCCGATACAAGTCGAGACACTACTCTCCCAGAACTATTCTCGTCTCAACACCTTTCTTTGCTTCCCTCCCCAAATCAACCCTTCTCCTCCACTTTGTGACCGAAGCAAGTCCGGAACGGCCATTTCTTGGTTTAGGCCGGACTTGTACAAATTGATCTTCGAATCTATAAAGTGCTCACGTGCAAAGACATTTGTTTAGGGTTTGAACCAGCTTTCTCACTCACCTACCGAATTTACCAAATCGGCAGAAACGATTTTTACCCATAAACAACTTGTAATCCAGATCAGGGGCATTGGGATGCACTTAGTAGAGTATTACGCTGCCTAAAGTACTTTATGACCTTTTGTTTGAATTACGAAAGGTATATATCCTGCTGTATTTGAGGTATTTTGTGATGCACACTGGATAGTGACTCGGAGGAGTTTAAGTCTACTAGTGGATATGTTTTCACTCTAGCAGGAAGTTTGTTTGTTTTTTTTTTTTTTTTGTTGGAAGATTTCCAAGCAGACATATTGCTTAATTCAATAAGAAATCTGAGATTATTGAATATCCTTTTGAGTAATCTTTTCTTTTTTATCCGAAAAAGATAAGAAGTGCAACCGATGGATTAAACCATCCCGGTATTATACACCCCACCATTTACATCATTTCCATGATAGGGATGAGACGCAATATTGTTTTCATATTGAAAATTGCTCAGACAAAAGAGAAAAGAGCTAAGGTTGTTTCTAGACCATATTTGTTGTCTATGGGATCTTCCGAACAATCTCGCAAGGTTTCTGGCTAATCCATTAGTTACATAATTTATAATGTTTAATTTTGTGATTTCAAAATAATTCCTAATTAAAGATCCATTTTCATTACGATTTGAAGTATTGTTGAATCTTCCTCCTATCACAACAGCATGTTCTTCAATAAGGAGGTGCAAGATTTATTCTTCATCACTTTCAAACTCCATTTTGTGTCTCGGATCTGCCGTCCATTGAAAATTTGTTGTTGCTCCAGTCCAAAACAGATCCCCTTTGTCGGTGAAGGAGACTGGAAATCCTTTTGCTCCTTTAATTATAGTGCCCTGCAAAATCAGTTGTTGGTATGAATATTGCAATGTTTATTTTATGGCATAGAAACGCTGGTTCTTCCCAATTGTGTTTATAATTGATAGGAAGCTCTCTAGCTTGATTTTCATTGTAATAGACATGACAATAGTTTGCTTTTCCACTATCATTGACAACCAATCTAGTATTAATATGCTGAATAATTTCTATAGCAGTATCAGAGGGAGTTTCTTTTTTCTTTAGAAATGTTAGGAGGCATCTTGCTTTCCATATGTGCCAATTTATCGCATAGACTTCAGCACAGTTAAGGTTACTGAATATATATGTCTTTTCGTGAGAAACCGGTTGTTCATCCAGGCATGATAATCCGAATGGTTTCCAATCGTATCAGTAGGACTCATAAATAAATTTCTCCAGACGTCCTAGCGAAATGGCAGTCCATGAATAGATGAGTTTGTGTCTCTTCTATCATTACATAAGCCACATTTAGGATCATTGTAAGGTACCACTCTGTCTAATCTTTCATTAGTGGGGAGTATAGTGTGCACACACTTCCCTAGAAAAGTTATATTGAAGGATCAATTTTTAGATTCCATAATTGTGGGGACAGTCGAGGAAGAGTTTAAGTTTGGAAAAACTCAAACTCAGTCGGTGATGTTTGAGTTATTTTAGGTACCTCAAAATTTAGCACGTACAAAGTTTTGGTTTATTCCAAAACTTAGCCGGTCAAGGATTTTAGGATAACTCTAATTGTTTACTTGATCCTAAATTCTAGGAACTTAATAGCCAAGTTAAGGAAACCCTATTCTTGTTGGTTAAGTTTGTGACTCCTATAAAAGGAAGTCTAGGTTATGAGTTTTATCTATGGAGTTCTCAAAGAAATTCTCATTAGAGATGTGAGGAATTCATCCCACCGCTTGTGGTGGATGTGAGAGACCATCAATGGTGTAAGGAGTACATCATTATGGTGCTTATGGGATACTTATCGATATTGGAAGATATGTCGTTATGGAGTATTCATGTGGAGATGTTGGTAAGACATCTTGTTGAGGAGAAGATCATCTTGGTGGTGCTGGATTAGATTATTGATGTTGAGATAAAGGCGTCCATGGTAATCTATGTCAGGGTGTGCAGAGAAGATCATCTCGTTGTGGTAGATAATACAGTAAATATTATCTCATATGGGTGAAGACACTACTTTGGATTTATAGGGCATTTGTGAGAGTTGTTCGGTCACATTGTGGTGAGTCGATAATTGATTATTCAATTCTTGTGTAATTCTCAATTGGTTCTATAATAAAGAAAGGGGTCGAGTTTGGTGGATGTAGACAATATACACACATTGTGTATATTGTTGAACCACGTTAAATCACAGAGTACTTTACTTCTTGTTGCTTTGTATATGGCTTGCATCTGTGTGGTTCTCTTTCTCTTCTTCTTATCCTAGATCGTAGTGAGGTTCATGGAGCAATCCGAGAGATCAAGTGTTTCTTGTTAGCTATTTTGTTTCCGCAAGATTAGCATGTAGATGGCTCGAACCCCAACAATTGGTATCGAGCCTTAGGCCGGATAGAAGTTTGAAGAGAGAAGTTTTGGGTTTTCTGGATCACAGAAAATTTTGAAGGATTGGGTTTCATCAAGTATGTGAGGATTTGATGTTACAACTTCCGAAGATGCAGAGTTTGATATTTTCAAGTATATGTGCGATTTGATTTCATCGCATTTGGGAACAAAGCAAAGTAAAGCGTATCAAGGAATGAGATTTTATCAGTGATCTCGCATTCGATATGGTCAATATGTATAGTCTTGATATTTTTGGTGCTCTACATTGGAGATTTGATATGGACACTTATTGGAGCGTAAACCCTATGCATGGCTTCAAGTAAGTTTTATTTATTTTTTATACTTCATACCATATTCTTGTGAACTGTTTGAGAGACCTACGTAAATTGGTTTTCAATTAATTGGTGTTTGCTTGGCAAGACACAATAAGGGAAGAATATAGTAGTTGGGATACAAATATTAGTTTGTATGTTTCTGGAAGTAAAGATGTAATATTAGCATGTCAAAGTCTCATTATTGTTCCAAACCAAGGGAAACAATAATTTGGTTATCAATTGTCATCGGTTGGATCATGTTGCTTGAAGTTTCTTTAACCTGAAGTTGAAGAATGTGAGGATGGATTCATACTCGTTCTACCTTAGTTGTTTGTTACAGTAAGGATTTGGGAAATCTCTTAGTAGGTTTCGTTTTGGAAGTATTGATCGTTGGCCAGGATTCGATATGTTCCGAAAGTGAAGAGTTTGTTTTTCAGTCTTAGTATTTGAAGCACCTGACTAAAAATAAGTTGGAAAACATGGATCGTTGGATGAAGATATGATATTGGTTGTGGTGGAGCTATGGTTTCTTATTATTGTATAACAAGCAGTTTGTCAACACAGTTTTTAGGGTTTGTTTGTCTGTGTTGAGTATGGCATTATGTCGGGTAGAACAATGTTTTCTGGAGTTTCTCTCATACTGTTTCTGATGGAGAAGCTAGATAGTTTGTGATCTTTTGATTCTTGCCGATGACGTTCAGTCGAAGAGTTATTTTTGGTTGTACACCATTTGAAGTCGATCGGAGCTGGTTGAAGTGCAAGACCATTGGAAGAAATAGGTTTGTCTATTTGTGTTGCGGATACGTTCCTACTTTGGTGAAGACCCGTTATGAGGAATTAAAAAGGTATCGTTTGGACACTTCAAGAGCTTAAAGAATTAAGATACAATATTACAATGTGTATGGTGGTGTGACTACGAGCTAGCGCATATTACTTAGGAGAAAACACGGTGCATGAATTTGAGTAGGTCTGCAATTTTGGCGTGTTTTTCCATCAACCTTTTGTTATCCATTGGCTATTTGATTTCCTGATGATCGGTGTGAGACTTTCTGTTGGAGAGAGCTACATTATAGTAATAGTAATATTTGGGGATTTGCTCATCTTCTATGGTTATTAAAATTGGTTTTAATAGGGACAGAGCCTGTAGGGATGAAGGTAAAGATTTATTTTGAGAAATTTGGTTCAGCAACGATATAGTTTCCGTCAAGTTATTTTCTCTACATAGTTTGAGAAGATAAACACAACAGCGTCTTGAATTGCTTGGAGCTTGAGGAAGTTACCAAAGGTTTCAGATTATGGCCGTGTGATTGGGTCTTTGTTTGGAGGACGGATTATCAGATTTCGAAACGTTGGTGTACGTTTGGAGCAAGATTCGGAAAGGGATATGCACAAGAAAGAATGTGTGACATTACGTATTGTTACGACGGTAATAATGAATTCTTCGACATTAGTCACAGTGTTATCCAAGTCTTATTATGTTGTGGTTTGACTCTCGCGAAGTCGAAACTACATGCTTGCTAAGAAATTGATAAAAGACTATCTTGACAATTATGTTAAAGCTCGTAAAAGGGATATTGTTGTCAAAGCCCGCTTGAGGTTGTCAAGTGGTGAAGATGTTTAGTGTGTCACCCGTCAAAGTCTCTGAAGCCGACACGTAACGTTATGTTTTGTATGCATTAGTTGAAGATATGATGAGTTTTTTGAAGGAGTAAAACTCAATTGGGGAAATATGGTCGTAGAATCATGATCCAATCGGAGATAGGCTCGTAAAGCAAGATTCATAGAGACGAGCTCGAGATTGGCACGCAGTGGCAATGATCCATGGATTGGTTGTCTTTGGTGCGCAGTTAGAGTCATGCTCAATATGCTTTGGTACATACAAGATGGTTAGTTTCTTGGAAGCTAACATGAAGGTTGGTTTATGACAAACTAACTCAAGGTTTCTCGTTAACTCGCTTTGGAGGACATGCTCATGGAAAAGAGCAAGTATGTGATCAGTTGTTTAAATAAGCAATTGACTCGGCTAGAGTTTCGAGACGAAGATGAAGACAATGGTTCTGCTAAGGTAATTCTTAGGCAGACGCATGGAGGCTACTGTGGTAGTTTTATTTGTTGATCAATTAGTTATGGATGTCAACCCTAACGGATGTGGTGTGCAACTTGAAGTTAGTGGCTTATAAGAGCGTAACATTAACTCAGGTGGAGCAAGGAAGGCCAAGACGAAGCTGTGTTCGTAGTATATAGCATGTTCGGAGGTGGCGAAGGCTCAAGGGCACATAATGACTATAACTAAGTTCGATAGAAGCATATGGGTAACAATGGTATATGGTCTGATTGAGTTGGCATGCAATACACCTAGAATGATGTCAATCAATGTGGAGTTATGAACATAAAGGAGTAAGGTGTTTCTCAAGATGTTGCATAACGGATGATCCTATGATGTTGATTTGTTGAGATGGTCAGATTTTTCACCGTTGTGGAGATTTGTACAATCACCAATAGGTTGGATTGTTAAATCTAAGTTGGTAACGTTCAAGTTTGGTTTGCTCTCTTCTGGTGGAGGTTTTATGAAACAATTTGGGTGAACTACATTTCGGTTTGATTCCTATTGAGGATATGTAGGCAACCAGTGATGATGCAATCGATTTTCAGAAGATGGAGGGATAACAAGTTGATCGTCTCATGCATGAATGCATGATCCGAGGTGGAGAATTGTGGGGACAGTCGAGGAAGAGTTTAAGTTTGGAAAAACTCAAACTCAGTCGGTGATGTTTGAGTTATTTTAGGTAACTCAAAATTTAGCACGTACAAGAAGTTTTGGTTTATTCCAAAACTTAGCCGGTCAAGGATTTTAGGATAACTCTAATTGTTTACTTGATCCTAAATTCTAGGAACTTAATAGCCAAGTTAAGGAAACCCTATTCTTGTTGGTTAAGTTTGTGACTCCTATAAAAGGAAGTCTAGGTTATGAGCTTTATCTATGGAGTTCTCAAAGAAATTCTCATTAGAGATGTGAGGAATTCATCCCACCACTTGTGGTGGATGTGAGAGACCATCAATGGTGTAAGGAGTACATCATTATGGTTCTTATGGGATACTTATCGATATTGGAAGATATGTCGTTATGGAGTATTCATGTGGAGATGTTGGTAAGACATCTTGTTGAGGAGAAGATCATCTTGGTGGTGCTGGATTAGATTATTGATGTTGAGCTAAAGGCGTCCATGGTAATCTATGTCAGGGTGTGCAGAGAAGATCATCTCGTTGTGGTAGATAATACAAAGAAATATTATCTCATATGGGTGAAGACACTAGTTTGGATTTATAGGGCATTTGTGAGAGTTGTTCGGTCACATTGTGGTGAGTCGATAATTGATTATTCAATTCTTGTGCAATTCTCAATTGGTTCTATAATAAAGAAAGGGGTCGTAGCCGTTTGGTGGATGTAGACAATATACACACATTGTGTATATTGTTGAACCACGTTAAATCTGTGAGTACTTTACTTCTTGTTGCTTTGTATATGGCTTGCATCTGTGTGGTTCTCTTTCTCTTCTTCTTATCCTATATCGTAGTGAGGTTCATGGAGCAATCCGAGAGATCAAGTGTTTCTTGTTAGCTATTTTGTTTCCGCAGTATTAGCATGTAGATGGCTCTGAACCCCAACAATAATTTCCTCCAATGGTTCTCACCATTAGGGATATTATTGGCCTGAATAGGTTTTTTATAGAGGGATTTTACTGAGAAATTTCCCTCTTTGGTTAGTGGCCATAAGACTCTATCATCTTCGTTAGGAGTATCAAGTTTTGTGCTTAGAATGACATTATCAAGGTTTGAAGGAAACCAAGCCAGAATATTAGTTGTGTGCCAAGTATTATTGGATTGCATGAGATCACAGACTTTAAGAATATTATCAGGTCAACTATTGGGTATGACAATAGGAGGAAGAAAGTCTTTAGCCATTGATCTTACCAAATATTTATTCTTTTCCCGTTACCAAAGAGTATGCCTTTCCAAATCCATGAATCTATATCCTTTGGTATTTGGGAGATGGCCATACGATAAGTATCTTCATAATATTTAGCTTTCAAAACTTGGCCACATAGAAAGTCTGGTTGTTGGATAAGTATCCATCCTATTTTGGAGATAATAGCAGAGTCAGAAGTTAGTTTGGGTAAACAATTTAAGAATGACTTCCAGAAGCAGAAAAATTAACTTTTTGTGAAGCAAAATGTTTTTGCTTCTGACTTCTGCTTCTGATTTCTACTTCTGGAGCAGCAGAAGTCATAAGCAAATTTCTATCCAAACGCGCATTTAATGTCAAGTGGGATGTTTAAATTTGTTTTTCCAGCATCACATATCAGTATTCCTCTAATTACTTTGCGTCTTTGCCGACTCAACACCAGCTAAGTAAATGACTCTGGCGTGCGTGGACACTGCGCTATAGGATCTTCTCTGTATCAATCCTAAATCTAAGGAGTTTGTCGGGATATAGATATAGTATGAAGAGATGGTAGCTAGGAAAACAATATTAAGCATCAATACTAGTAGTATTCTACATTATCTTGAATTCCATTGTTGTCTCAAGTAAAAAAAAAAAACTGTACAAGACATCTCTTCAAGTGTAGAAGCCAATTATCTCGGTGATTCAACCCAAACCTAGTCAACGCACCACTAGAGAAGGTACGTACGCCTCGGAAAGAACATATCCCAAATATCAAGGGAGAATGGATACAAACTCTGGGTTCTTATGAGATTGCCATTATCAAGAGACTACGGAATTTGTAGAGGTTCAAAAGAAACTGAAACAAAACAGTACATATGAGCTTATACACTTACACTGAGGTAAATTAACAAAAAGAGACTTAAAAGCATTACGAACAAACATTATCCTCCCTGAGGAGAAACATATAACACTCCATTATTTCTGAATACAAAGACTAATTGAACAAACCAGACAAGTAGGAGATTATACAGGTTTGGGATGATGAATAGACAACTTGCATGCCGGAAGCTATCTGTTTAACGTATGTACTTGATATAAGTATCGGCCTCAGGATCAATTACACCAATTTCGTGGCGGCCAATGTAATCAGCAGACAAGGTAAATATTTCAGTAGTAGAAACCAAGCAAGAACCTTCATTTTTCCTGTAGAAGAAACCGGTACACTTGCAATCCTTGTTACATATCATCTTACAATCCTCCACAGTCATTACTTTAAAATCCCAGTCGTTGAAACTCCGCATTGAGCTTGTCACATCTTCCATTCTGTAGTAATCTACTGCTTCTGGATTCGAAGTTTTACAACGAGGTATCGTTTCCCTTCTGCAGTCATTGCTCCAAGTAGCAGCCGTTAACCCTTCAGACGAAGGGCAGGAAACACATGTCTGGTTCTTACAAAACCCGTAAACACCACATTTCTCAGGCAAGTTGCACTCGCTGACCATCGAAGAGAAGTACATATACCTATTCTCCCATGTATTCTTGTTCCCATTGAAGGCATAAACACGAAGGTTGCCATCTTTGTCTAGTCGAAGCATTGACAAAGTGGTGTTGTATCCTGGTTGAGCCCATACATGCTTTTCATCAAATTCAGTATCTGTTAGAAAATATTAGGTCAAGTCAAGTTTAGTCTATTTGACTTGACTTGATGAGTCACACCAATACAGCTGGAACTCGTCTCTCTCGATATAAATACCGGTCCAAAACAGTCAGGAAAGATTAACATAAAAATATCTCACATTAATACAATTCATTTTACTTCATTTATCATGCCATTCTTTACATGGTATCGTATACCAAGTTTCGATCCGAAGTTTAATATCAGAAATTCATCTTTGATTCAATCTTCATCAGAAATCAACTCAATATCAGAAATCAAATTCAACATCTTCATTGTATTTTTTCAATTTTTCGATCGATCAATTGAATATTTCACTGTCAGTTCTTGATTTTCTTGAACTCAGATCTACTTTCTTTTCATCATTATTCTTTAATTCTTCATCAAGATTTTCAATGGCAACTACTCAAGATGATGGCACAAAGACAATCTTAACAAAGAACAACAACAAAGAATTTTACTCAAAATCCATGGGGAACACAATCGAATCCTTCCGCTGCAAATCAATCAGATTCCCCTCTTCACTTCTCTTTACCTTTTACAAATATCACCAATTTTGTTTCAGCAAAACTTGGTCCTGATAATTACCTCATCTGGCGAGATCAATTTGAGTCAATTTTGATCTCCACTGATTTGTTTGGATATGTTGATGGTGAAATTCTTGAGCCATCTAAAGAAATTTTTGTTGATGGATCTGCCATTACTAATCCTAAATGGCTCTATTGGCGCAAAGTTGATCGATTTGTTGCAAGCTGTTTCAAAGCTACGTTTACAGATACTATCTCAGGTGATGTTCTTGGTCTTTCTTCTGCTAGAGAAATATGGCTTTACTTGCAAACTAGTTTTAGAAATCAATTTTCTGCTCGTAGAACAATGCTTCGCAATCAATTGAGTGGTGTTAGGAAAGGAAATTTGTCAATTCTTGTTTACTTGCACAATGTTAAATCACTGGCTGATTCTCTAGCAGCTATTGGTGAAAGAGTGAGTGAAATTGATCTTACAATGTATGTTCTTAATGGTCTGGGAAGAGCATATGATAATTTTGTCATCTCTGCAAATAATAGAGAAACTCCTTTCACCTTTGCTGAACTCAAACCTCGTCTAATGAATCATGAGCAATGGTTATTTGATCAAGACCAGGATATGTCTATCAATTTTGAATCACAAAGAACCTTCACCTTTTACAAAGGCGAAATGGTAACAATTTTGGTGGTGGTAATAAAAATAAACCAAAATTAAATCAAAGTAACTTTGTGAATAGTCAATTTCAATCTGGTTCTTCTTCAAATTCGAGTTCACAAGGTGGTTACAATGGTGGTTATTCTGGTGGTCCTTCAAATGGAGTTCCAAATATGGGTGGTTCTTCAAATTTTGGTGGTCGAAGAACACAAATCGACTATTCCAAGGTTGAGTGTCAAATATGCAGAAAATTTGGACACTTTGCAAATAGATGCTATTTTAGATATGCTCCAGATAAGAAGCAAAATAACAATCATTCAGCACATATTGCTTCAGAAGAAGATGGTTTTCAATATATGGATTCTTCTGCAAATGTGGCTACTATGGATCAAGCTTTTTCTAGCATGACAATGCAAGCTCCTACAATGAGTGATCCTTCTTCCAGCTTCGTGCTTCCGGGTTCTACTTGGTCGTCCGATTTGGTGCAACTACACACATAACTGGTGATCAAAATCTAATGCAGAATGTTTCTCCTTATGCTGGCAAGGAACGAGTTATGGTTGGCAATGGTAAGTCTTTATCAATCTCCCAAACTGGAACTTCAGCTTTAACTACACCAACTGCTTCCTTCATGTTGAAGAATGTTTTACATGTTCCTATGATGAAACATAATTTGTTATCTGTTGCTAGGTTCACTAGAGATAACAATTGTTACTTTAAATTTTATCCATATAGCTATGAAATTAGGGATATAAAACATGATACACTTTTGGCTCAGGGTGCTATGGTTCATAATTTGTATCCCATTTCAAATTTTCATAAATTTTCATCTCCTCATTACTCATTAACATCTACTTTATCTGCTTCTCCTACTCTGTGGCATGATAGATTAGGTCATCCATCCCATCACATTATCAAACTTCTACATGATTCACATTATATTGTCTTAAACTCAACTCCTTCATCTTCTTTGTGTGAACCCTGTCAACTTTCCAAAAGTAAAAGACTGCCTTTTCCATCATCCACCACTCAATCTCTTACTCCACTTTATCTTATTCACTGTGATGTGTGGGGACCCTCTCCTGTTTCATCTATTCTTGGATATCGATATTACATTGTTTTTATTGATGACTATAGTAGATTTACTTGGGTCTATCCAATGCAACAAAAATCTGAAGCTGTTCAATGTTTTTCTCAATTTAAAAACCTCACTGAGAATCTTTTTTCAACAAAAATCATTTCTTTTCAAACAGATGGTGCATCTGAGTTAGTAAAAGGTCCTTTTAAATCTTTTCTTGTGTCTCATGGTATTCAACTTAGAATATCCTGTCCTAAGACACCTGAACAAAATGGCATTGCTGAACGAAAGCATCGCCATATCACTGAAATGGGAAATTCACTTCTATTCAAAGCTTCTTGTCCTAAAGATTTTTGGTTTGATGCTTTTTCTACTGCTTCTTATCTCATAAATATCACTCCTACTAAACTCTTGAATTATAAAAGTCCCTTTGAAGTTTTATTTCACACTGTTCCAAATTACAATCTCCTAAAGGTATTTGGTTCTGTATGTTATCCCTTCTTAGGTCATTCTAGAGCAGATAAGCTATCACCTAAATCTGTAAAATGTGTGTTTATTGGTTATAGTTTACTTCATAAAGGCTATAAGTGCTTCAACCCTGTTTCCAGGAAAACACACATTTCCCGCCATGTCATTTTTGATGAGTCTAATTTTTATTTCTCATCTTCTGATACTTCTTCTATTGTTGAAGAATGCACTCCTGTTTCTACATCTTCTCCTTCTACTTCTATTGTTACTAGATCTAGCACTGAATTTCCAAACCAAAGAAATTTCCCGATCATATTGCTCATATCTCTGTTATGTATCCTCTATGTTCTGCTTTTACATCTATTCTTACTAGCAATCCTGAGCCCAAAACTTTTAAACAAGCTGCTAAGGATCCAAAATGGTTAGTTTCTATGAAGGAAGAGAAAACTGCTTTGGATGAAAATGGAACATGGGATTTAGTCAAGCCTACATCTGATATGAACATTCTGGGTTGTAAATGGGTATACAGAGTTAAACTAAAAGCAGATGGGACAATAGATAGGCTTAAGTCTAGGCTTGTTGCAAAAGGATATAATCAGCTAGATGGTATAGATTATACAGAGACATTCAGCCCTGTAGTTAAATCTACTACTATCAGAATTGTTCTTACAATAGCTGTCACCTACAATTGGCATATCAAGCAATTAGATGTGTCAAATGCCTTTCTCCATGGTGAATTACATGAAAATGTCTACATGCAACAACCTCCGTGATTTGTGGATCCAAATTTTCCGATCATGTGTGTCATCTAAAGAAAAGTCTTTATGGCTTAAAACAAGCACCAAGACAATGGTTTGCCAAGTTTAGCACTTTCTTGCTATCTGCTGGTTTTGTCAAGTCTGTGAATGATCATTCTATGTTTATTCTTCATTCTGCTTCAGAAATCTTAGTTTTACTTCTTTATGTGGATGATATAATTTTGACTGGTAATTCTGAGTGTTTGATGAACAAACTTATTGCTTCTCTCAAAACTGCATTTGCCATGAAGGATTTGGGAAATCTGAGTTTTTTTCTGGGTATTGAAGCTGTGAGACATTCAGACTCTTTAGTTTTAACACAAAAGAAGTATACTCTGGAACTTTTAGAGAGAGCCAATATGTTAGAGTGCAAACCATGTGATACTCCAGTAGCTAAGACACACAGAGCTTCAATTCATGATGGTACATTATTGAAGGATCCTCTTGAGTATAGAGCCATTGTAGGAGGATTACAATATCTCACTCATACTAGACCTGACATTTGTTTTGGTGTTAACTATGTTAGTCAATTCATGCATGCACCTGCTGCATTGTCATCTTCTTCTTGTCAAGAGAATACTCGTGTACTTAAAAGGCAAGATTGGTCAAGGTCTTACTATTCATTCCGGTGATATAACCTCACTTAAAGCATACATCGATTCGATTGGCCGGATGCCCCGACACTAGAAGATCTACTAGTGGGTATGCTGTGTTTTTAGGCTCATCTCTAATCTCTTGGTCGTCTAAAAGCAACCTACGGTTTCCAAATCATCTCATTGAGGCTTGAGTATAAAGCTTTATCTCAAGGTAACCGCCGAGCTTAAATGGGTTTCTTATGTGCCGAATGATCTACATGTTCCTCTACGCTTACTTGCAGCTCAAATAATTGTGATAATACAAGTGCTATTGCTTTGTCACCTAATCCTGTTTTCATGCCGTGACAAAACACATAGAAATTGAATATCACACTCACCAGTGGAGCCGGACTCGGATTTCTTCTTGTCTCTCATGTTTCAAGTGGAGAGCAGAGATAGCCGATATATTCACAAAGGGTCTGTGCTTTCCGTATCACTCCATTACTTCATTTGTTTTGGATGTTCCAGCTTACTTAGTGCTTTGCTTATTTGGGAGACAGGCTTTTATCATTTGTTTGCTAAACTTCTGCACACTGTTTCCTGGTCTCAGGGGTGTTCTTTTTTTTTTTGTTGTCTTTTTTTTTAGTTTTTCAAACTTCACAGTTAGCCTGTATCAGTTTGCAGGGGTGTGTTAGAAATATTAGGTCAAGTCAAGTTTAGTCTATTTGACTTGACTTGATGAGTCACACCAATACAGCTGGAACTCTGTCTCTCTCGATATAAATACTGTCCAAAAATAGTCTGTAAAGATTAACATAAAAATATCTCACATTAATACAATTCATTTTACTTCATTTACTGTGCCATTCTTTACAAAGTCTAGTCGAAGCATTGACAAAGTGGTGTTGTATCCTGGTTGAGCCCATACATGCTTTTCATCAAATTCAGTATCAATAGTTTCATAAGAGAGGCCAAATCCCTTACCGTCAGCGAAATATCTAACTTTTTCAGTGGGGTCAATAAACCAACTAGAGGTATGATAAATGAAAGGTGGGAATTTCTTGTACCGGAAGAATAGAGTTAGATGGAATGACCGTTCCATTGACATACTGTAGGATCCGCTTACTAGTTTATTTGAACCATCTCCACGGATGGCTTGGCCATTCAAGAGTGTATCAGAAGGGTAATCGAAGCTTTGCCAGACAAATCCACCGTTTTTGTCGAGCAAAACTAAGTTTCCATTTGAGAGTAGTTTGATATCAGTCACATTTTTGTTAGCCGTTTTAGTTTGCCAAACGACTTGACCATTAGTATTGGTTAGGATAAGGTTACCATTACTGACGAATGCTAAGGTAGCATATTCTCCTACTGGTCTGGTTGGGTTTGCTGCCCATACCCAACGTCGTATGCTGTTTGCTTGAGCACCGCTGCTACGAAAGCCGCCCATTGACAAGCCCAGAGTAAATAAGGTCTTGGAACTGGTGGTGGTATAGAAACAAAGTTGGAAAGGATGGTTTGTAATTTGAGGAACGGCACGAAATTGTGCATTGTTTTCTGTCGAAACTCCATTTGAAAGCTTACCATGATTTACAAACTTGAAGGTTTTTGATTGAGGAACTAAACCTTCAACTACGAGAGTGATGTTGATTAAAAAGCAGACAATGATAAATGTCGATGAGATTGATGAGCTATTCATCTTCAACTGATGATTATGAACAAAGTTGATATTTTGGTGATTTTAAATACCTGGCGAGATTGGGGTATACTCAAACTAATTGGGGTATACCCAATAAGACAAAATCTGGTCATTATGAAGTAAAACCAAACCACCCCTTAGCCAGCCTTTTTCCAAATGGCAAAATTGCCCCTGGTTAATTAACACTAAAATTCTGATTAGGTTAATTATTTGAATTTAGATTAAAATTTTGAAATTATGAATTCAATAGATTAACCTTTTGATCCGTCTTATGAGTTCGATTTCGATCCAAAAATTTTGTTTTGAAAATATGAAAAGCTCGGCAGGGTCCAGTGTTTGAATAAAGTGCCACACAATATAGCCTAGGCATGGTATTCGCTTGAATAAAATGCCGACCAAATTTAGCCTAAGCATGGTCCTTGGATGAATGAAACGCCACCATTTTGTGGCGGGAAGGGTCTTTGAATGAAGATTATGCCGACATTCTAATGACAACACTTCAAGTAAAAACTTAAAAATATATTGCCGCTATGATACGGTTTAAGGGTATAAATTTAAAAACATGCCGGCGTTATGATGGTTTTGGCATCAAGAAATCATTTTCTTCACAATACGCCGGCAATATATTTTGAAGTTTTACTCACGGCGATGATATGGTTTAAGGGTATAAATTTAAAACCATGCCTAAGCGTTATGATGGTTTTGGCATCGTGAGAAGGTATTTTCGTAACAAAATGCCGGCGTATTCGAAAACATAATACACCGCGATGTATATTCGTCGGCTTGGTAATGATCCGACTCACTTGCCGACCCCGGTATGCAAGCATTTTTCATTTGTAGTGGCCGGCATCTGACACTTAAAAACCTTGCCGCTCCGGTATGGTCGGCATGGTGAATTAAAAGAACTTACTCTATTATTTGTCTTGAAACTTTTATGTAGCTAAACAAAACTTTCATTCAACAATTAGAAATCAAACACTTGTTGTCCAAAATAAGAAAACATGTCCCATAAACCTTAAAAAACCATTTGTCCAACCATTAACCTTGACATTTGTCCAAGCCAACATAAAGAAATAAACTAGAGACCGCATTCATTCACCACGAGCACGATCACGACCACGACCTCGGCCCCGTTTAGGAACACCAAGACTACTACTACCTTCACCACCACGACCACTACGAGCCCTCTTTTGTCGCATTCATCTTGGCTTGTGCTTCCTCCTGGCCTTTTCTTCCTCCTTACTTCAAATTTCTCAGCTTTGCTTGAACATTTCATGGGCATCCTCATTGTCAATATTGCTAGCATAGTGAATGTACTTGGTTTGCTCTTCAATCGACAAAGGCTCTCCTCTTTCTCTCGCAACACAACAACTTCACAAAGGTCTTCAAATGCCCCTTCTATTTTCAGCTTAAACAACAAACAATTAATTGAATTATTCGATAATGTAATCTTAAAACAAGAAGAGCTACTCCAAAATACTTACAAGGAAGTTAGGAATTTTGTTTAGTCATTCGATGCCATCTTCCTCTTACGAGCCAATTGTTCACCAAATCATTTCCCTAATCACAAAGAGGACGAGCCCAACCAAAGTACCACGACATGTATCTCTCCCCGAGCTTCATGACCTTCGGTCACCTCGTCCAAAAGACTCGTAGACGACTTTACGGTCAAGTCTTTCGCTCCAATGTCCTAGAGTTGGGGGTGGAGCGTAAGCGACGTTAATAGTTTTTGGGATGTGCCGCAGTCCTCCCTTAACACTTTAAAGAAAGGCTCAAGATCGAAATGGGGTTCTTCTGGACGTAACCCAATTGTCGCATTACCCGATGTGGATCGTACATTGAAAATCCATGGGAGAACCACAAGGGTCCGTAGTATAATGCAACATCATCTCTCCTTTGGATTAAACCTTGATTTCTAGCATCTCGGTAAGGATCAAATATTACCTCATCCGCAGTCAATTTGTCCAAGGCGATTCGCACGTTAATAAGCAATTATGCATATCCTTTTCCCGAGCACCCTTAAAACCGTATCTTTGCGCTCTTGGCTTATCAATCGCAAGCTTTTCGTTCACTTTGACGTGGGAGTTGGTTTTCACCAAAGTAGGGAAGTGCTCATATATCCAAACCTATGCAAACACAAAGTTTAGTAAGAATCAAACATTACAAGCATTTGGCAAATATAAATGATTTAGACAATACAATTACCCGGAAGAGACATATGTTTCCGTTAACTTGCGCAAATGAGTGCCCTTGAAGCCTTTGTCAACTCATTGTTCAAGAAGGCGACCACCGCAGCATTCCCAAGAATACTCATGCATCTTATCTAAGGGATCCAATAGTTGCAAATAATCAAGGCGTCGACCAAGCTTCCGAATCGTTTGGGAAGATACATCTCGCCCAGACGTATAGCAAATAAGCTGACGCGGTAGCATTGATTCGCACGGGTTCACCCTTCCTTCCACATCAAAGATTTTCTTGGTCCCGCATAATGTATCCTCACCTTCTTCGATTAAACTTCTTGCTTAGATTACCATCCTTCATCGCAAGCATAGACTCCGTCTTAATCCGATCCCAACCGAACAAAGTGTTGGTCAATTTGAAGATATCCTCCCAAGAAATGTTATTATCGAAGCCCTCACCGACCGCTTTTCCCTCAACCTCGAGGCCTAGAATTTGATGAGCATCATCGGGAGTTATCGCCATCTCACCGAATGGGAATAACATTGTACGGCCTCTCCGTAGAACCTCTCACAGAACGCAGATACGGTAACTCTATCATACTCAACATTCGAACTCTCCACCGCAGGCAACAACCCTGAGTTCTTGACAATCACTTTCACCTCCTCACATTCATCCTCAAGATCCCAAGTCTTAGTCACCGAACATGAAGCTTGGCGCCTCATGAGACGGATAGCATGCTTGTGATCCTAAATACCAAAAACACAAAATGAAAAGAAATACAAACACTTGACACAAATTTAAGATAGTTACACACTTAAATGAAAAACAAAGACGGATTGAGATTACTTACGATAGTATTTTGGATTTCACATGCCCACGATTCTTTGTATCCAAAAAGAACATGTCCACCATCTTCCGGGTCCCCCTGGGAAGCTCGTTTGGTTTCAATTTAATCTTCAATTCAGGGAGGCATGTGGGAATTAGTTGGTTTAGTGATAACCCTTTTTTCTTCCCTATTGCACTAGTACTTGCAAATTTTGGGTTTGTTCCCCAACTTCTTCTTCTTCTTCTTCTTCTTCCACCGCCTTCAACAATTTCATCTTCTCTACCCTTACCTTTATCTCCATTACCATCATCATCATCATCATTACCTCCTCCAACATTAGGCATGTCTTGATCACCATCATCATCATCATCATTGTTCTCCGAAAGAACTGAGTTCTTTCATCAACATCATCATCCTCACCTCTTCTACCAGATGGAATTGATTGGTCTTCATCCGAGTCTCGTCCGAATCACTGGGTTCTCATGGTGGTTGATAATCATCATTCGGCACACGGATCTTTGTCGTTCCCGCCACAACGTATGCCCTCGATGTCTTGAAGTCAAGAGTTTGTCACCAACACGAGGAGGTCTTGAAGGAGGACTAAGAGCTTTGAGCTTTCTTGTTTGCCTTTTGCAACCCGAACAAGAACAATTAAGAAAAAAAATAAGTCGAAAGGCTCAACATATATAACCATTCCGGTGCAATAATGTCGGAAGGGTCGATATCTAAACAAAGAAGCCGGCTAAACAAGGGTCTGGAGGGTTTTATTCCAATAACCCGCCGGCTTTTAACAACTATGGTCGGGTTTTCAACTACAAACGCCGGCAACGTATATAGTAAAAACAACACCGCTAACATAACGCCAAGGTGGTATTATTTAGATACCATTCCGACCTTTATCATTCAAGGCATCGGGAGACGCTAAAAATCAAATCCCGCCGGCAAGTTTAAAATTTTTAACCAACCCGCTTAAAAAAATAAAATTTTCACGGCAAGAGATTATAGGTTGAATAACATCCCGACCCCGTGAAAGCAAAGCATAGAAACTATACAAATGCAAAAGTTCTTCAACCTTATACCCTTCCGGCCAAACCCTAAATATGAAATCCCTAAAGGTCGATAACCAAAACCTTGCCTGCGCCAGAACTACCAATTCACAAATTCGATTTTTCTGACCTAATTTGACATGCAAACATGAAATCAAGTACTAGAGTGAGTTTAAGTAGGCCCTTACTTTCTTAATCGCACCATTTCTTCGTTTGAGCTGGTTCAATCTCTTCTTCTTCGACGGTTTTTTTCTTCTCTTTTTGTTGAACTAATTTTGCAATTTCAAAGGTTGTATTGATTGGGTTTGCGATTGGCGCCTTTCATACGAGTTCCCCTTACGCTGTGGTGGTTCCATTGTTGAAGATTACTCGGAGTTTCGAATCGACGATGTTAACGAATTAATCGACGAGTTTTGGTGGTGGTGGTGGGGAAGGAGCCGGTGTGGTTGGTTATGGAAGAGAAGAAGAGAAGAAGGAAGATGAAAATAAAAAAAACTGATTATGGTAATAGAATTATAAAGGTCAAGGGTAGTATTGTAACTTCAACCAAATTTGACCTCCCCCTAGTAAGGTCACATGTCCACTTAAAATTGGGTATACCCCAATTAGTTTTGGTATACCCCAATCTCGCCAGGTTTAAATACTACGTAGCAACTGACATTTTATATATTAGATATTAAATGCTAACTTCGGATATGTGATACTATCGTTTTAAGATCTCTTAAGTTATCTACCCCTCGGAAGATATTCAATAATACTCCCTCGGTTCCGGTTTAAATGATGTTTTAGGAGTTTTTACGCAGATTAAGAAATAGAGAAAGATGTAAAAAAATTCTAATTATACCCTTGAAAAAAGTCTTCAAACATTAATTATTATTAGTGTATTTGAAAATAAATTTATGATTCCAATACAAAATATTAAGATATTGTTAGTAGTTTTGTTAGAAAAATATGAAAACTATCAAGTAATGTGAAATAAAAAAATAATCCTAAACACTCATCTAAAATAATAATGGGAATTCCAAAGAAATGTTTTATATTACCCACATGAATCATGATGAGACAATATATGCGGATACGATTAATGAACGGTTAATTACTAGAAACAGCTAGAACGATACGTTATCTCGATATGTTCATAAAATACAGTATGATGTTTATGGAGAAAGCAATTAATGATTAATCAAACAATCAACAGTCAAACTTAACAAAATATGTCACGTCAATTTTGCTTGATACGCAAGCGAAGAAGATAACTAGATAAGACCGAAGAATCGAAAGTCAAATATTGAAACTACGTATGAAAATATCTTGTCTGGACACAACTTCCATAGTCCATTTTACGGTCCAACACACTAGTAGTCTAGGGGTGAGTATTTGGCCCGTAATCCGCGGATTTAACCGGGATCAACCGTTCATTTGCGGATGGATGTCCGGACCATTCGTTAATGGGTTGGATGCGGATGGAATTTTTGAAATCCAACGGATAATGGATTGGGTCCGGATGCAACCTTGAAAATCCGTTGGACATCCATATCCGTTAAATTAAGGGCATTTATATAGTTCTTGAAAATACCATGGATCATTTAGGAATTTTTAAGATGTTTGCTTGGGGTGTACATTTTTATGTTTGTATACATGTATAGGATATGTAGGTTTTATAAGGAGTCATTTGAGTTAGCTTTATTTTCTTTACTATAAATTTTAACTAAAACAAATCCATTGGATTATCCGCATCCAATCCGTCCATCCGTGTATCCATTGGATACAAATCCGTTGGATATGGATTGGATGCGGATGCCAAGTTTGAAATCCGTAGTGCAATGGATTGGATGCGGATGAGGCGAAAATCGGTCCATACCGGCCCATGCTCACCCCTTTGACACTACACAGTGTTACTGTTAATGAGTTGTTTGTACCCGGGCTCGCTTAGGCCTAATATGATCCACTTTTTAGCCAAATATGCCTAACTAGGCCTTACAAGCACTCTAAGTACAAGCCCATGTACAAATATCCAAATCTAGGTAAGGGATAACCACGTCACCATTGCCATGCCCGGCAGCTAACCTTCGTCTGGCTTGTCTCGGTACTTCACACGCAACGTATTTCCATGGACCTCGGATGTTTGCGCCCCATTACTTTATACTGAGGATGTTTGCACCTCACCTAGCTGGGCTGAGCCCACTTAACCCGTTGAGCCGTTAGCCAAGTCAAGCCGACGGCTTGTTAGATTTTTCAGCCCTATGCTATTAACCTTGCGGATTTTACACCCCGCCGTGGGCTTATGTAAACTACTTGGGCTTGGTATCTTACACTCATTTCTTTGGGCCAATCCTTTGCATCATTTTGCTTGGTTAATTCCATTACCCTATGGGGAATATTTAGGAACATTCCATGAGGCATACATGGCAGATAAATGCAATTTATTCCAGGAAGCATGCAGGGCAGGTTAATGTAATTTATACCAGGAGGCATGCAATGCAAATTAATACAATTTAAGACGATTCATTCTCACCTCGAAATTAGGGTAGGACCCTAATTCACATCATATAAATACAGGGGTTCACAACCCAAAAGGGTAAGCAATCTTCTCTACACAAACTTCTGTGAGAAACTCATAGCTAACTTAAGCATAGGAAGGTTTTTTGCAGCCCACCCACCCTCCCCCAATACACTATTCATGGAGAAAAGACAACGTTTCGATCATCAATTCAATCACCATCGGATTCGTGTTTAAGGTAGAAATATTTTTACCATTCAAACATTGGCGCCGCTTCAAGGGGATTCGACAAAAGAGATCGTGTTTTTCCCGAATCAAGATTATGGCAAAAGTAAGACATGCATTGCACGAAAGATCGTTTCTTCTAGCAATCCTCGGTACTCAGTCCAATCAGAACTTGAAGTGCCTACCTAAAATGACAAGGTCGAGATCGTGTTCGTGACAGAACCCCAGATCGTCGTCGAGATCGTGTTCTTTACAGAACCACAGATCGTGGTCAGGATCGAGATCGTGTTCGTGATGTAACCCCGATCTGAATAATCGGAGAAGCGAAAAACGACCGATGATCGAAGACGAAGGAATGGATGTTGACTCCATACCTGATGGAGAAACTCACGAGTTCGAGCAGACAGAGGGCTTGTATTTGGTAGCCCGTCAAGGAGGAATAATGATCGACATGACCTGCGATATGGACGAACCGCCACTCCTAGTACGGAGGAAGAACTGTTGCGCCGTCAACTGAATGAAGTGGAGAAAGAGAACGGTCTCCTAAGATTATAACATGAGAACCAGTCTCGATCAAGGACTATTAATCTTAACAACCAGAAGGGTCGGTCTGTATGAGAGCGTCTTGGAAGTCGAGTTAGCCCTCTAGATGCAGACCGAAACAGAGAAGTGATCGATCTTGAAAAACTAGAGAAAAATTTGTTGGTCACTAGAAATCTACCTAGAAGAAGGCATGTACAAGCCCGGCTAGCAGGAACCCGAGAACGGCCAACTACAACTCAGCAGAGTACGGCCAGAACTACCACCCGCTCAAAACGTCTCATGAATGACGAAGATGAGGTTCGAGATCAGCACGATGAGAGAGAATTTTCGCACGATTACTATGCTCGTTCGGAGAAAGGCAAAGCTGGAAGAGATTCCACTAGACCCCAAAGGAAATGAATAAGATCTAAAGTTAATATTCCGGATGTTCAGGACTATGAGCAGTTGACAGTTCCTCTAATGGCGACGTAAGCGCAATAACGTATGATCGCCTTTGCAAGATGATCGAGAAAGTAATGTCGAAAAAGCGCTCCTGAGAGGAAAGGATAAACAGGTTACATCGAGCCACAAGATCTCAGCTAAATCGAATATCAGATAATTCCGGCCACCAATGAATTTTCAATTTTCCAAGCTGCCAGAATTCAATAAGAAAATAGATGATCCATATCAGCATGTTTGCACTATGAAACTGCCATGACTCTGTGGCAGTACAGTGATGAGTTGATGTGCAAGATGTTTCCACAAATCACCGATTGGTGGATCAATAACGTGGTTCAATCAAATCTCCCAAACACGATCGACGGGATTTACCATAAGCTGGTTGATGAATTCTACTCTCACTAGAAATACAAAAGACGTGATCAAAAGGGATGCCATGCAGTGTTCTTTCTGGGAATTCGGAAGGAGGAAAGCATCAAACAGTTTTCTCGACGCTTCAAGCAAGAGTTAGCCGATGTGGATGGTGCCAACGATCAAGTCGTCATCGCGGCTTACAAACAGGCATACCAGTATGATCAAAGAGGTGTGTACGGTTCCTTTGTCAAGAGACTGCCAAAGACTCTAGAAGAACTGTATGATCGAGCAGAAGAATATGCTCGAGTTAAGGATGATTCCAAAGCTCGAGATACAATAGAAATTAACAGATCATCCAATCATCCAAATGATGGGAAGAAAGAGAAGCCAAAGAACCGTTCGAGTGGACAACATAATGATCGACGTAAATTTCGAGAGAAAAATCAAAGGGAACGAATGGAAGATATCAGAAACATCATAATATGAAGCTGACACCATTGAACATATGGCTTACAGAGTTGTATGAGAAAATAAGCAAGGACTTGAGCCCTCGACGGCCTTTGCCAACGGAGACACGGGATAAACTTGATAAAATCAAATACTGCAGTTATCATAAAGACATTAGTCACAAGATTGAGAATTGTCGCTCCTCACAGATCGAAGTCCAGCGAATGATAGACGCTGGAAATCTACAAGAGTAAGTGAAAAAGGATCTTGGGAAAGGTTCGGGATAATTTGGCACAGCACATGTGATTAATATCAGTCACGCCAGGATCCATTCATTGACCAGACAGGCATCAGAAGATGAGACCAAGAGAAAGCTCAGGCAATTAAAAGAATGGTACGTGAAAAATCACATCGATTTTATCAGTGGAAATAGAGCAGAAATTCTGGAGCTTGGATGCACAAAGATCGATTTCTATGAAGCAGACATGATAGGTGTATATGCTTCCCACAATGATGTTATCGTTATAATAGCTTGGATTGGCATGTTCCATGTATACCGTATTCTAGTGGATACGGGAAGCTCAGTGAGCGTGCTGTTTTCAGGAGCCTATTCCTGTTGTTGATGGTGGTTATTAGTTTAGGGTTAAAATTGTAAAACCTTACATCTGACATGACGTCACTAGGACCACTAGCGCATTTATTGAATCATGCAACATGCCTACGTAAGATTTACCAGGGTACCTTTTCTTTACGTGTGTCATGTTCCACGGCAGAACCCCTAGTATTTACCGACATCACCTTCGTACACCAAACCCTAAATTCTTACACTACTGTGCCAATGGCAAACCAAGCCAGCCACATCTCTGCGCCAAGGCATGCCAACCATGCCAGCCGCACCACTGTGCCAATGACAAACCATGCCACCCACATCTCCGCGCCAAGGCATGCCAACCATGCCAGCCGCACCACTTTACCAATAGCAAACCATGCCAGCTACATCAGGCGCCAAGGCATGCCAACCATGCCAGCCGCACCACTATGCCAATAGAAAACCGTGCCAGCCACATCTCCGCTCCAATGCATGCCAACCATGCCAGTCGTACCACTGTGCCAATAGCAAACCATGCCAGCCACATCTCTGCGCCCAAGGCATGCCAACTATGCTAGCCGCACCACTGTGTCAATGGCAAACCATTCCAGCCACATCTCCATGCCAAACGCACCTAGCCATGCTAGCCGCACCATGTTCCAAAGGTCATGCCAAGCCCTTGTCCCGACCATGCCAAACGCACCTAGCCATGCTATCCACACCATGTGCCAAACGGCATGCCAAGCCATTGGCCCCACCATGCCAAACGCACCTAGCCATGCTAGCCGCACCATGTGCCAAACGGCATGCCAAGCCCTTGGCCCCACCATGCCAAATGCACCTAGCCATGATAGCCGCACCATGTGCTAAGCGACATGCCAAGCCCTTGGCCCCACCATGCCAAACGCACCTAGCATGCTAGCCGCACCATATGCCAAACGTCATGCCAAGCCCTTGGCCCCACCATGCCAAACGCACCTTGTTATGGCCCTAGCCAACCTAGTCACGCCACCATGCTGACCTTCCCTATGCTGCTACCAAAACGAAAGCGTGCAATAATCAACAGTCGCCCTTCAATCCCAGGAGCAAATCCTAGCCATCCAAGGTTACCAGACAATGCATGGTAACCTTTGGCCCGAAACCCTAATTTGGCTACGCCAAGGCATGTCATGCCAACCTAGCCGCGCCACCATGCTGGCCTTCCCTATGCGGCTACCAAAACGAAGGCGTGAAACAATTAACGGTCGCCCTTCAATCCTAGGAGTAAATCCTAGCCGTCCAAGGTTACCTGACAACACATGGTAATCTTTTACCCAAAATCCTAGCCTTGCCATGCCGCCATCCCTCCTGAATTCTTCCTGGTTTTTACTGTCTGGCTATTTTCACCACCCGAACGAACTCAAAACCTAAATATTCCGGCGTACGGAGATAAAGAATTCTTTCCTATTCGATGAAGGGGTGGACCGTCAAAATCGAGATTCCGTATGCGAATTCTACAACAATTCTAATAAAGGGCTCTAATTAAGGTTTCAACATGTTAAACCTCAACTTAGACAAAGCCGTGCACAATGCTGGATACTAAAACGAATGCGTGCGACAATCAACGGTCTCCCTTTAATCCCAGGAAAAAATCCTAGTCGTCCAAGGTTACCAGACAACGCATGGTAACCTTTGACCCAAAACCCTAGTTTCGCCACGCCAAACCGCGCAAAGGCATGCCATGCCAACCTTGCCGCGCCACCATGCTGGCCTTCCGTATGCGTGTACCAAAACGAAGACGTGCGTGGTAGGCCTGGAAGATGTGTATAATTTATGGCCTACGGTAATACCGCAAGTGCACGGCGTCTATTGGAGACGCGGCAAGTACGGGTCGATCCCACAAGGACAAGGGGTGATTTTAATGATCTAAGGCTTGGCTTTAAACTGAATTCCAAAGTGACAAGGTAACAAAGGTGTTTTGCTGCCGATACGCTGCTATGAATCAAGTAACTTTAACTAAGGTAACAGATAGTGTAAAGGGGTTGCTAAGGACTTCAAATTCACCTTTAGCTCCTATTGTGTGCTCAACTGAGTTCGGACTTTCTTGCCCCGTGGATCGATAAGGGCAGGTGTCAAACCCACCACTTATCTAAGGGGTTTCACCATGTAATACTTCAATGTTCAGCTAGGGTACTAACCCAGAGCATTAGTTATCTAAGGGTGTCAAACCCACCACTTAAAATTCAGGTTTGGGGGTATTTGATGAGTGCCAAATAGTGCATATTTATACACCTTTTTATTGGCATTTTACTCATCTTTTGCGCTTAGAAATCGATATTATCCCGCATTCTCGTGTTTTCTTTGTTTTCAAGAATAAATATTTGTATTAATTAATTTTGTGTTTTTAGGTAATAAATAAAGCTCGGAGAATCTGAGGAGCCAAAACAGCGAAGAATTGGAGTCAAACATCTGTGGAGCAGATAGCCAAAGCCCGCGCGCAAATCAGTTGCAACCCAACAAGGAAGACATGGGCTAGAGCTACCCACGACCCGGATCCGAGCCCGTCTCTTCTGAGACGTTGAGATTTCTTTCTCCATCATCCAACGGTCGCCGCCCACGCAATATCAAAGATCGCGCTCCCGGCAACACCAGACGCTCCAAAACCGCTTTTGGTACCTCTATCACCATTCGCATTTCGCTCCTATTCATCCAACGCCGGGCGTTCCCTATCAAAACTCACTGCGCCCGCCTCACAACGAAATCCCTAACCCTATACTACCCACTCGACCAAACCCCATTCTTCACTCCACCTTCTCTTCTTCTTCTCTTCCTCTCCTCTGTCACTTTCTGCAGAGCAGAGCCTGCTCCGCCATCTCCCGACCATCTTCTCGCAACACCATCTCCTCCACCATTTCACCTTCCCCGCCATAACCACCCACTCACAGCCCGCACCCTCTTTAGCTCTTATTTTCTTTTTTCTTTAGCTTCGCAACCCTAGAAGCTAACATAGAGAAGATAAGAACTAGGGGTTAGCCAACCACCATGCATGGCGTTTTCGAGCCGCAGAAGAAGGGAACAACGAGATTCGTAGTATGGGTATTGATTGTTTGTCATTTATTTGCTATTTTTAATCGAATTAGGGTTTGGAAATTATTGGACTTGCATGTATAAATAGAGGAGTAGAGAGTGAAATTAGTTACGCCTGGGATTAGCCAAAGGGCCATTTAGGTTTAACTTTGTTATTTTTATCATGTTTTAATTTAGTTGCAAGGGTTTCATTGAAACCCTAACTCTCTCTGCTTTTGAGTTCAATTTGTTGAATGTTCTTGAAAGCTTAATTGAATTAGATAGCTTCAATCCTAGCATCTAACACTTCTTCTCTCACAATGCATGCCAACGCCATGGATGCATTGTAGTTAGGTTACACTTGTGTTTAGTATGCATGTTCTCAATCCTTAGAGTTATAGGCTAATTCCTTTGATTAGTTATACTTAAGTAGATAACTAATGCTCCGGTTAGTACCCTTTAGTTGTGTATTGAAGTTTCACTAGGTGAAACCCTTTAGATGAGTGGTAGAATTGACAATCTTCACTCATCCGACATAGAACAAGAGCTTCAACATAGTTGATCACATGATAGGAATTAGTGGTGGACTTGAAAACCTTAGCATACCTCGTCACTGTTTACCTTAGTTTAGGTTCATACCATTACAACTCACCAAGCTTCAAAGACAAAAATATTTGTATTACCATCTCGTGTTACATTGTCACCTCGAATCCGCCCAAGAAGCCTTAGATCACACACGAAGCACCCCTCGTCTCTCGTGGATCGACCCGTACTTGCATCTCGCTCAGTACAGCATTGCATCCGTAACCTACGCTTGTTAACGACCATCATCTCAAGCCTCGCCATCTCGTGCATTGTAGGCATACCATTTGTATTGCATTCTTGCACCTATCTCGTACATCCCCGCACCTATCTCTCGTACATCCCCGCATATCACCCTCGTAATCTTGTAACTCTTTCACCCAAGTTACCCTCGCTTGCAAATGCCCGATTGTCATAATATAACTGCATTCCTGGGTACTAAATTTGTTTGTTGAGCAACAGATGCCGGGTCAGGCCGGGCCGTGGCTTGGTCTTTGGCCGCTAAGCCGCTAAGCTAACCTAAAGAACAAAAGAAAAAGTGCAAACTTGAGGTTAGTAAGTGCATAGTGTAATTCATGTACTTGTATGCAAACCCTGAGTGTTGTGTGGTATTGCGAAAACCCTGAGTGGAAACCCTGTGAGTCATCTTTGCTGCTAGAACTGCCATTCTCGACTGCACAGGCTCTGTGCCATGTACCATGTGCATCACCCGTGAATGCTAAGCCATCTTTGCATGATAAACTAGCCGCCTAGCTAGGTATAGCTCAATCTCTCGGGATTTTTTCCTACTTCTCGTGTGACCCTGTGACCTTGCTGTGCTGTGAATGTTTTCTTGTGCTGTGACCTGATAAGTATGCTGTGTAAATTGCCAATGAGCCAATTTGTGTAATCTGTGTGTGTGCTCAGTTCTGAGAGACAAGCCAACCTAGGCTGTCAACCTGTGACTAGCCTGTGTACTTGTGCACCTGCCAGCATAGGCTAAACTGAGTTGCAAAGACTCAGTTATCTTGTGCCACATAACTGGAGATCGGCCTAGCTGGGGTGCACAAACTTGAGCCTTTCTGGGCCGTGCATTTACACACAATCAAGCCTCATAAGCTGGCCGATCGACCACACCGGTTGGGCTCATTGAACCCAACCCGGGTTGCAACAAACTTTAGCCCGGCCACCTCAAGCTAACACAACCTCGGGCTTTTGCACTCTCTGTCATTGGCCGCAGCAAACCGAAGCCCACATAAGTCTCGTGATCCGGGCTGCACCGATCGAGCCCAATAAACCAAACTGTAATTTGGGCTTACACCAAAACTCAGCCCAACTCAAATTATTTCTGGGCTATACTTTTTCTACTTCTGGGCTGTACAATTCTTCACAAATCCTGGGCTTTGCACATAACAACTGAGCCCAATAAACCAAACTGTAAACTGGGCTGCACAAGCTGAGGCCCGCATCAACTGAACCTCTGAGCTTTCTCACTGGGCTGCTTAGGCTAAACCTATTAGCTGGGCTGTGCAGCAAATTGAGCCCACACAACCTAGGCTTTGCACACAATTGCTGGGCTTCCCACAAAAACCAAACAACAAGCCCACATAAACCAAACTTTCCCAACAAACCAAATGAAACCCAACAAACCAAAAACCCAATGAACCAAATTAAGTCCATTACAATTGGGCTTTGAGTTCAATTTGAGAGCTAGACCATGTCAGATTTTGTCCGCATCCTGGGATTCAAACAAATCCCTTAGAAAGCGTGCTTACGGCACGCTTCACAGATGAACCCCCACATACCATAGTGATTTTAGGGAATTTTATGGGCCTTCTCGGGGCCCCGATCTAACATACCCTAATCATTATGATCACATACATCATCCACCACAAAGTTGAAAATGAACAATTTTCTCATACCCATCATCACTTTTAGATCAATTAGAGGCTCGACTATCTCGCTTTAGATAGGCAATCTGCTTTAGAAAGGCAACTGTCGAATCTAGTTTTTCTAGGCAATACGAAATGCATGCTTGCACCTTATGTGGTGGCTTAGACCACCTGCCGAGCATCTTGTTATATTCTCGTATGCTTTTAGACAGGTCTAGGGAAAACCATGATAATCCAATGAACGAAGTGTCTAGAAGTGACTATTGGGACCATAATCAACCTACACACATGCATCATTCACCACAAATGGGGAGATGAACAATTTTATACTCCCCAACTCCTAGTTTGCAATCAACAATGGATACACTCATGGAGCTAAATGCTAGGCTTGAAATGAATGCAATGCATGACCATCCACATAGCAACATGTCCGAATTTCCCTTCTAGTGAACCTCATGCACAACCATACAATGAATACCCATATGAGGAATGCATACCCACTAGTGAAGACTCTCCTTCAATAGAAAAACTCAAAATGATTCTTCACCGATTGAATTACAAAATGATAGGATTGAAAAGAGTATTTCTAGTCTTACTCATACAACTAACATTGAATATGAACCTAATCTAGAGGTAGATGAGTACACTAAAAATGCTACAATTTTGAATGGAGAGATGGATTTTTGCTATGATGATGATGATGAATATGAAGAGCATGTGTATTTTGAAAATGTAATAGAATCTTTAGGTTCGAGACATTAAGTGTCTCTCTCCGTGAACCCTATGAATGATGCTTCTTCCGATATTCATGCATGTGATATTGATGTGGAACCCAGTGCAATTATCCTGTGAAAGTGAACATGATTTACCCTCTTTTGACTTTAGGAAAGTGTGTGATGGTACAAATGATTTTAAAAATGAAAACAACCTAGATGTACCTAACCTCTCTCCTGAGTCACAAATTGAAACTCCTTCACCCAACCTAAGTGTAGTTTGTCACAAAATTGCAAAACCAACTTTTCTAAAAATGCCTAACTTAGGCCTAGAGCTTTGTGCTTCCCAAGTCCTCTTGGACTATTTTGCATCAAAGTATAACACTCTTAAGGAGCCACAGTTGGAATGTGTATGTCTCTCAGAATTAGCAAAACTCATTTTGAGTTAGACCTTTTGCATGATGTACCTTTAAAATTGCAAGATTTTGTTCTCACAAACACACCTGTTCACAAGTTTAGGTTTGGGGGAAACTCCTTCACATCTAAAGTCTTACTTGCACTCTCATGTTATATTTGTGTAAGATTGTTGATGGTTGTACATATCGTCTTTTGGGTTGATCCTCAACTCTTTAGATCAGTTGGTTTATGGTGCATTTTCATTGTATATATCCAAAGAGGACTTGTTAAATTTTTCTTTTCTTGATTCGGTTGAGTCTTCTTGCACATATATTATGCTAATCCGATATGATCTCCGCTGAGAATATTGGATTCTAGCCTTGACGAATGAAGCTCAACCTTGCTCCCCGTCGACATCCTGAATCTCTTCCTTTTTATCTTATCAAGATAGTTCTCGTGGTACGTGATCTGTTTAAATTTTTCCTATCTATGACACATTGAGGACAATGTTTGATCTAGGTTTGGGGGTGTGATTTGCATTTAGAGTTTTTAGTCTTTTATTTCACCTTTTATTTTCAAAAAAAAAAAAAAAAAAAAAAAAAAAAAAAAAAAAAATTCAAAACTCTTTTTGTAAAACCTCCAACTTTAGAGATTTTAGAGTCACTAGCATGCTTTTAGCTATGTTTACATAGAGATTCCACCGAAATAACGAACTTGGAAGTACCTGAGAACACAATCGGGTTTCTTAGTTGATTAGAGCGTTAAAGTTGGATTTAACCATACCTGAGGGCGAATTAGGTGCTGTTTAGATATTCTTGTAGTAGAATTGTGATCACCCATAGTGGAGACTACCCATTTTACATCAAGTGAGGTACCGACCTTCACTCTTTGTGACATTCTAGAAAAGTCATTAGAGTGTGTGTCACCGTACGTAAATTCCGGGTAGGAATGGTGAGCTACCCAACTTCGCACCACTTTCAAAGACTACTTTTGATCTCTTGAGTGCTAGTTTTTGTCAATCATGAGGGTGACGTCTAAAGATGAAAACTCCTTCTAAATACCGATTTGCCGTTAGCATCTCTCTCTCTCAATCAGCAAGACCCATAGAAACACATCATCGTCAACAAGCGGAGCACCATCAGAATATTGAAAGAAAAGTTGAGATAGTCCAAGGTTTATGTGCAACAAAGAAAAGAAAATAGGATGAGAATTAATAAAATTTATAAAATCAAGACAATACAAGTTGTGGAAAAATTGAGTGATAAAGTCCTTTGTCCATGGAGTTAGTTGTTTCACTATTTGTATTTGTATTTTTATTTTCACTTATTAAAAAAAAAAAAAAAAAAAAAAAAAAAAAAAAAATCAAAAATCAAAAATCAAAAAAATATTGTAGTTTATTTTCTTATTTTTGCTACCACCATGGTAAAGAAGAGTTTAAAAAGAAAAATCCAAACAACAAGGAATTTGAGTAGAAAAGTTAAAAATTGTCAAGTTTTGTGAAGTTTAGAAGTTCGTCATCAACATTTGAAGACCGAAGACCGAAGATTGAAGACGTTTTTATGGTTTCTTATGAGAGTGATATTAATTGCCGATCGGGTGAGAAGTGAGTGAGTATTCCCACCCCTTGCTAATGGTTGATTTCCTTTCTTAGAGATCATCGTAAAAGATTCTTTTGTCCACACTTCAGGGAGTCTCCGATTTTATTTCGGAAGGTTATCCTTCTTACCTACAACGTGTGCAGGATTTCTCTCTTTATTCCTGCCGCACACATGAGAGACTAAAAGCGATCTTTTTGAGTGCAATTATCATAAAATCCTAATGGTGAGTGAGGCGTAAGTCGAGGCTTATGATCACAATCGAATCCGAATTCTTTCATATGGTATGGTTACTTCTCGCTCAGACTTAAGGATGAGAATGCGTTCTTTGGTAGTTCTAACTTCATGTTACTAGCACGCAGAAAACTCTATGTCCTCATAGCTTCTTGGAGGCTTGAGACTCTTTACACTCGGTTGGAGAAGGTTTTGTGGGTACACCTGCAAACCCTCACGAGACTACAACTCGTCCACTAGGGACACCTAGGGGTTTAAAGGCTTAGTGCATACGCTAAATGCATTCGAGAGACCTCGCGACGGGGTATAGTTAGGATTTCTTCATTTCGTTTCACTTGAGGACAAGTAAAATTCGGAGTTTGGGGGTATTTGATGAGTGCCAAATAGTGCATATATATACACCTTTTTATTGGCATTTTACTCATCTTTTGCGCTTAGAAAATCAGATATTATCCCATATTCTGTGTTTTCTTTGTTTTCAAGAATAAATATTTGTATTAATTAATTTTGTGTTTTTAGGTAATAAATAAAGCTCGGAGAATCGAGGAGCCAAAAGAGCGAAGAATTGGAGTCAAACATCTATGGAGTAGATAGCCAAAGCCCGCGCGCGAATTAGTTACAAACCAACAAGGAAGACATGGGCTAGAGCTACCCACGACCCGGATCCGAGCCCGTCTCTTCTGAGACGTTGAGATTTCTTTCTCCCCTCATCCAACGGCTCGCGCTTCCACGTGCATCAAAGATTGCTGCCGCCTGCAACACCGGATCGCTCCAAAACCGCTTACCTCTATCACCCATTCGATTTCGCTCCTATTCATCCAACGCTCGGTGCAGCGTTCCCATCAAACTTCACGCGCCCGCCTCACAACGAAATCCCTAACCCTATACTACCCACTCGACCAAACCCCATTCTTCACTCCACCTTCTCTTTCTTCTTCTCTCTTCCTCTCTCGTCACTTTCCAGAAGCGTAGCTCTGTTCCGCCATCTCCCCGACCATCTTCTCGCAACACCATCTCCTCCACCATCTCACCTTCCCCGCCATAACCACCCACCGCACAAACCGCACCCTCTTTAGCTCTTATTTTCTCTTAGCTTCTGTAACCCTAGAAGCTAACATAGAGAAGATAAGAACTAGGGTTATCCAACCACCATGCACGGCGTTTCTGAGAGCCGCAGAAGAAGGGAACAACGAGATTCAGAGTATGGGTATTGATTGATTTGTCATTTATTTGCTATTTTTAATCGAATTAGGGTTTGGAAATTATTGGACTTGCATGTATAAATAGAGGAGTAGAGAGTGAAATTAGTTACGCCTGGATTAGCCAGGGCAGTCATTTAGGTTTGACTTTGTTATTTTTATCATGTTTTAATTTAGTTGCAAGGGTTTCATTGAAACCCTAACTCTCTGTTTTGAGTTCAATTTGTTGAATGTTCTTGAAAGCTTAATTGAATTAGATAGCTTCAATCCTAGCATCTAACACTCTTCTCTCACAATGCATGCCAACGCCATGGATGCATTGTAGTTAGGTTACACTTGTGTTTAGTATGCTGCAGCTCAATCCTTAGAGTTATAGGCTAATTCCTTTGATTAGTTATACTTAAGTAGATAACTAATGCTCAAGTTAGTACCCTTAGATGTGTATTGAAGTTTCACTAGGTGAAACCCTTTAGATGAGTGGTAGAATTGACAATCTTCACTCATCTGACATAGGAACAAGAGCTTCAACATAGTTGATCACATGATAGGAATTAGTGGTGGACTTGAAAACCTTAGCATACCTCTGTCACTGTTTACCTTAGTTTAGGTTCATACCATTACAACTCAGCCGTTTTGGCACAAAAATATTTGTATTACCATCTGTGTTACATTGTCACTCTCGAATTCAGTCGAAGAAGCCTTAGATCACACACGAAGCACCCTCGTCTCTGTGGATCGACCCGTACTTGCCGCGTCTCCACAGACGCCGTGCACTTGCGGTTATCACCGTAGGCCATAAATTAGACACATCTTCCAGCCTACCAAATGCGACAATCAACGGTCTCCCTTCAATCCCAGGAGCAAATCCTAGCCGTCCAAGGTTACCAGACAACGCATGGTAACCTTTGACCCAAAATCCTAGCCCGGCCACGCCAAAATCCTAGCCTGGCCATGTCGCCATCCCTCCTATATGCTCCTTAGTTTTTACTATCGGGCTATTTTCACCACACGAACGAACTCAAAACCTAAATATTCCCGCGTAAGGAGATAGAGAATTCTTTTTCGGTCAGATAGAGGAGCTAACTGTCAAAATCCGAGTCTGTATTCGAATTCTACAGTAATTCCAATAAATGACGCTAATTAGGGTTTCAGCATGTTAAACCTTAACTTAGACAAAGCCATGCACAACTCTGGCTACTAAAACGAAGGCGTGCGACAATCAACGGTCGCCCTTCAATCCCAGGAGCAAATCCTAGCCGTCCAAAGTTACCAGACAACGCATGGTAACCTTTGACCCAAAACCCTAGTTTCGCCACGCCAAACCGCGCCAAGGCATGCCATGCCAACCTTGCCGCGCCACCATGCTGGCCTTCCGTATGCGTGTACCAAAACGAAGGCGTGCGACAATCAATGGTCGCCCTTCAATCCCAGGAGCAAATCCTAGCCGTCCAAGGTTACCAGACAACGCATGGTAACCTTTGACCCAAAACCCTAGTTTGGCCATGCCAAAATCAGTGCTGTCGGGCCTTCCCTATGCGGCCACCAAAAACGAAAGCGTGCGGATTTATCAACGGCTACCTTTCCTCTTAAGATGCAAAATCTCGACCGTCAAAAGTCACCAATCCAGCAAGTCTCCCAAGCTCGACTTATCAGGCAACAACAATATGCTACATGTTTTCCACGAAAACATTCGAGACAACAACACATATCACAAACTGGGGGATCCTCTTTGGGTATTGGTTTGGCGGTTTACAGCATACGGCGTACACTATGCCCGTCATAAGGAAGTGTCATAAGGATGAGGCGGTTAGTAAATACAGGGAATAATGGTGAAACGTTCTTTTTTATGGAACATTAATTTCATGCGTTAACGGTTACCACCTCCTACCATTTACACACCCATTTTTACATTCCTTAATGAGCTCAGATCGAGTATGTTACACCTCGACTTGTATAAATAGGTCTTACCTATTTCCACCGAACAACAAGTTTAGTCAGGAGCATACAACACTCAGAAAATATTTGCTACCTTTCCATCTGTAAGCTTCCCACTTTCTGATAACTACTCTTCCAGAATCAACTATTCTGCTCTCAACACTTTCCTTGCTTCCCTCCACAAAACCAACCCATTCTCCTTCACTTTGTGACCGGCCTCCTCTGAACAACCATTTCTTGGTTTAGACCGGATTTTTATAGATTGATCTCTCGAATCTAAAGTACTCCCTTGCAGTAAATTGTTTAGGGTTTAAATTCGTTTCTCACCCACACACCTGAAATTACCGAAATCAGCAGAAACCATTTTCACCCACAAAAAATTGGCGACCACAGTGGGAGATTGATCTTTCTACATAAATGTCAATTTTCGACCATCAATTTCATGCTTCGACCTGTTATCAAGACGGTAGGCTGTGCGATCCGCTCGTGATCGACGACTCGGCCACTGCATTTGCACTGACACGGGCCTTGACGCGGCAAGTGGCGACTGGGGACTTCCCAGAGGTTAAAATCAAACGATCCGCTCAGGAATCGATGACTCGATTATCAAGTGACTTAGAAACGACTAGGAACTTTCCACAAAAGCGGTGTTTCCCACGAAAGTCCTGGACTTGCACCTGACTCTTTTTTCGTTAGCAGATCCAAAAACCGAGTAAGTCTTGCTTAGACAAAATACATGGTTTACTATTTCAAGTCTTCACAGAAGTGATAAAACCGATAGCCATGTTATGTTTCATCCCATGTCATCTACCAACAGTAACGCTTTCCATATCTTCCCCGGATGTTTGTGTTACTTACAATCATAACCAAGAAAACGTCATTCCATAAAAACAGTTCATCTCAAATAATAATCCAAAACCCTCATAGGTAATACTTGTCTATCAACCCAAAAATCCAGAAAATCAAAAACCATAAACCAGGTGTTTCATTTGCCTTTAAAAAAAAAAAACGAAACAGAAGAATTTCAGAAGACGGAAGTGCATTCAAAGGAAGCCATTCAACGGTGTTTTTCTCTTCTCGAAGAAGGCGTCCTTCGTCATTCGGAGGACCGCCTGTTTCAGCTCCAACTCTTTGGACAGCCTTTTGAACTCCGGTTCTTGTTGTTTGACCACATCTGCGGAAGGACCTTCGGTCACCTCGGCCTGCAACTTTTGGTTCTCTAAGAAACCATAACGCCCAGTTCTTCGTGGAATCAGTCACCTTCCCGTACGTACCTACTTTGCATAATAACGATTACAAGTCACTATTCATGAGGTAGCCGACACTACTACGGTGATATTCGAAGAGAAGAACATGTATTTCTACAAGTTTATGAATGACATACCAACGGCTAAGGTTTACACCTGTTCGGAAGAACAATATTTCTACATATTTATAGAAGGCATATCTATGGCTAGGGAATGCACCAACATAAGAAACAAATTGGAAGAGAAACGGTGAGTACAGATCTGGAATATGCTTGACCACTTTATTGCTACCGCATCGTGCAAAGCCAACAGTCCGCGCCACGCCAAGGCAACGCCGTGCCACGCCAGCGTCCATTCCAAGCCGATCCAGCACTAACAGCTTTCACTTTTCCAGCGCCAACAGCTTGCATCCTTCCAAATAATAACAACTTGCATCTTTACGCGGCTTGCATCCTTCCAAAGGCTAATTGACTTGCATCTTCCCAAGACCCGAAGAACTTGCATTCTTCTAGTGTTGCTTCTGAACTCCAAGTGGAAGGGAATCAGCAATCCAATTTCATAACACGTAAAGATCAGAAATGACTTCTCCAAAATCGAGGCAAAGAAAATTAGCAACCCCCTGAGTTCACAAAGACTCTCTTCTTGTTAGGAGCTGCATGATTTCCGGGGACTTCGCTCACAAAATCGTGCAGTCTATGATGAAACACTTATGTGAGACTCTGTAGGCGTAACATCAAGGAATATTTTCATCCCTCAACCGCACCGCATCGTGGAAAGCACCGCTTCAACCAGAAAGTTGTTCCCAAACCCCAACCTCTCTTGGAAAGCACGATTGATAGATGGAACTGGGGACTCCTAACCAGTGTTCGCCTGAAGGGTGTCCAGTTTGAAAGCCCACTGATTAACGCAGCCGCTCCGCTTCAATGTTCACCCCGACAGCCGTTTCGCTTCAACACTCGCTCCAGCAGCCGCTCCGCTTCAGCGTTCTCTCCATAACCTGTTTCAGGATCCGAAGCCGAAGCTTTAACGTTTGGATTCTTAAGTTTCAATATCCTCTCCAAGAGCCGAAACTGCTTCAACGCCGCTTCTTCCCGCAAAGGTTCGTACCACCACGCTCCTCATGTCAAGGATCATGATCACAACCAGTCAATCTTCGTAGTCGTGGCCATCTTTTGATCCATCTCGCCAAAACTCGTGATCATAGACAGTTTGCTCGCTTACACATCCATCCAATCTTTTTACTTCCACGGAAGCTCATATAATTCCAGCCAACCTACTTTGTTACCATGATAATGTAGTCTCTTCTGATTACATCTGCTACCAAGAACTGTTGCCGCTCATTTGTTGATACCAGCCAGAGCTTCACCACAGCAGCAATCACTACAAAGACGGAAACATGTAAACCATACTTGAGGACTGAGGATATACACGGAATCCCTTCACTGTCAAAGCTCAGAAGACACAGTCATCCAAAAAGCAGAGCCACAACAATGTCATCTACTCTCAAGGATGCAACGCAAGAATATCATCACGTCTCTGTCTAGAAGATGCGTTCAACACTTTACGAGGCCGCGGAGGATCCCAAGCCTGCTCAGAGGAAAACAACTTCAGAAACTAAAGAAAAAATGCGACTGGGGACTTCTCATCGCACTCGACGACCATCAAAAAATTCATGAGATAACTCCAGAGACGCGTCTGAACATTTTCTTGAAGAAATAGAGGAAGCCACGATAAAGAACATAAATCTCTCATTTCTACCTTTTCGCTATCCAGAATATTTTGTCCATGTGATATTCTTGGCATCCCAGTGTCGCATCCAAAAGAATACAATAATCTTGTATCAAAACCCGTGGACGTGGAGTCAATATGATGCAATGAAAGTAGGCTACACATGGGGACTACCAGCATGGGACGCTTTCACCCCCCTCATCCAGGTTATTTCTGATTTCAACATCATCACTGTAGAAGTTTTACGAGCCACGGGAATTTATCAACACAAAGATGTACATGTGCATCGAAGACTCCAAAAGCACGCCACAGAGATACATTCACATGTTCGGCTGTGCCTTCGGATATAACAGAAATATAATTGGGGACTGCTCACCGCATCTTATTCCATACGATAGTCCAAGATTCATAAGATGGTTCGAAGGATGCCTCTTGGAACAAATTCCTAGAAGACTTGATAGAAGCACGTCGGTAACGAAACATCTCCCAACTCATCTATTTCATCCAGTGTCTCCAAAAGATTTCGACCATACAAGCATCCACAGCATACTGTCATCGCGATCAGAAGGTCCAGGCACTTAACAACCTAAAATCAAGGATGGACCGACAACACAACCACATCCATCCGTCCCAAGAATGCAATGGAGTTTAGTAAATCTTGGAATCCACTAGAGAGACACGGCAGACAAAAGCACGGATCCGGACGAGCGACAAAAAAAAGAAGGTCAATACCTTTTTTCATACAGACGGAGTTTCTAGAGTTTGCACATAATAAAGTTTCCTTCTTGCTCCATGAACGGGAATAGATTACTCAGCGCGACTATGTTACCCCAGGCCCGCAACATCCCTCCTGAATTCTTCCTTAGTTTCACTGTCGGGCCATTATCACCTCCTAAACGAGCTCAAAACATAAATATTCCCAAGTAGGGAGATAGGAAATTCTTTTGCGGTCAGATGGAGGGGCGTACCGTCAAAATCCGAGTTCGTACGAGAATTATACAACGATTATAGTAAGGGGCGGTAATTAGGGTTTCGGCACGAATTTAGAAAAAAGTTACCAGGCGCCATCACTACCATTTGATAACCGAAGTTCCAGCGTCATTACCATCGTTTGGTAGCCGAAGTTCCGGAACCAGTTTACACCATTCTGCGGACTCAAGACAGTTTCCACCGTTCCGCAGACCGAAGCCAGTTTCCTCCCATTCGAAGCCGACAGACGCCTGCGGCTCCCATTCCAAGCTGATCAACGCGTACGGCTCCCATTCCAAGCCGACCAACGCGTGCGGATCCTATTCCAAGCCGACTGACGCCTACGGCTCCCATTATAAGACGACTGACGTGTGTGACTCCCATTCCAAGCCGACCGACGCGTGCGGCTCCCATTCCAAGCCGACCGACGCGTGCGGCTCCCATTCCAAGCCGACTGACGCCTGCGGGACAACGCGTGCGACTCCCATTCAAAGACGACCAACGCCTGCGGCTCCCCTTCCAAGCTGATGCCGATAATCTGCATCTCAAACAACAACCGCCTCTACCATTTCACGGTCTAGCCAGCAACACCACGAACTGAATTTGCACGCCAACACAAGAATCACGAATTCTCCTTACCTCACGAAAAAGGTTAGTTGGATCTTCCTGACCATCTTTCAATGACTTCTCGTTTCGATTTTATCCTTGTCTGTCACCATCTTATGTTTACCACGCAACAACTCTCATGTTCCGAGCTAAGCAGGGGATTTAATGTTGATGGTGGTTTTTTAGTTTAGGGTTAAAATCGTAAAACCTTACATCTAACATGACGTCACTAGAACCACTAGCGCATTTATTGAACCATTCAACACGCCTATGTAAGAATTACCAGGGTACATTTTCTTTTATGTGTGTCATGTTCCACGGCAGAACCCCTAAATTCTTACGCCATTGTGCCAATGGCAAACCAAGCCAGCCACATCTCCGCGCCAAGGCATGCCAACCATGCCAGCCGCACCACTGTGCCAATGGCAAACCATGCCACTCACATCTCCGCGCCAAAGAATGCCAACCATGCCAGCCTCACCACTGTGCCAATGGAAAACCATGCCAGCCACATCTCCGCACCAAGGCATGCTAACCATGCCAGACGCACCACTGTGCCAATGGCAAACCATGCTAGCCACATCTATGCGCCAAGACATGCCAACCATGCCAGCCGCACCACTATGACAATGGAAAACCATGCCAGCCACTACTCCATGCCAAACGCACCTAGCCATGCTAGCCGAACAATGTGCCAAACGGCATGCCAATCCCTTGGCCCCACCATGCCAAACGCACCTAACCATGTTAGCCGCACCATGTGCCAAACATCATGCCAAGCCCTTGGCCCCACCATGCCAAACGCACCTAGCCATGCTAGCCGCACCATGTGCCAAACGGCATGCCAAGCCCTTGGCCCCACCATGCCAAACGCACCTAGCCATGCTAGCCGCACCATGTGCCAAACGGCATGCCAAGCCCTTGGCCCCACCATGCCAAACGCACCTAGCCATGCTAGCCGCACCATATGCCAAACATCATGCCAATCCCTTGGCCCCACCATGCCAAACGCACCTTGTTATGGCCCTAGCCAACCTAGCTACGCCACCATGCTGGCCTTCCCTATGCGGCTACCAAAATGAAGGCTTGCGACAATCAACGGTCTCCCTTCAATCCTAGGAGCAAATCCTAGCCGTCCAAAGTTACCAGACAACGCATGGTAACCTTTGACCCAAAACCCTAGTTTCGCCATGCCAAACCGCGCCAAGGCATTGCATGCCAACCTTTTCGCGCCACCATGCTGGCCTTCCCTATGCGTCTACCAAAACGAAGGCGTGCTACAATAAACGGTCGCCCTTCAATCCCAGGAGCAAATCTTAGCCGTCCAAGGTTACCAGACAACGCATGGTAACCTTTGACCCAAAACCCTAGTTTGGCCATGCCAAACCGCGCCAAGTTGGCCTTCCCTATGCGGCCACCAAAAACGAAAGCGTGCGACGATCAACGGCTACCTTTCCTCTTATGATGTAAAATCTCGACCGTCGAAGGTCACCAAGCCATCAAGTCTCCCAAGCTCGACTTGTCAGGCAACAAAAATATGCTACATGTTTTCCACGAAAACATTCGGGACATCAACACATATCACAAACTGGGGGATCCTCTTTGGGTATTGGTTTGGCGGTTTATAGCGTGCGGCATACACTACACCCGTCATAAGGAAGTGTCATAAGGATGAGGCGGTTAGTAAATACAGGGAGTAATGGTGAAACGTTCTTTTTTATGGAACATCAATTCCATGCGTTAACGTTTACCACCTCCTCCCATTTACTTACCCATTTTTACATTTCTTAATGAGCTCGGAGTATGTTACACCTCGACTTGTATAAATAGGTCTTACCTATTTCCACCGAACAAGAAGTTCAGTCAGGAGCATACAACACTCAGAAAATATTTGCTAGCTTTCCATCTGTTAGCTTCCCACTTTCTGATACAAGTCGTAGAAAACAACTACTCTTCCAGAATCAATTATTCTCGTCTCAACACTTTCCTTGCTTCCCTCCCCAAAACCAAACCATTCTCCTTTACATTGTGACTGAAGCAAGTCTGGAACGACCATTTAGGCTGGATTTGTACAGATTTATCTCTCGAATCTAAAGTATTCCCTTGCAGTACATTGTTTAGGGTTTAAATTCGTTTCTCACCCACACACCCGAAATTACCGAAATAAGTAGAAACCATTTTCACCCACAAACACCTGTATGAATCTCTCACACGACTTGACCGAGGAGGACGAAAATCCAATTATTGGCTTCAGTGGCGAAGTTACAAAGGCGACTGGGAAAGTAAAGATGCCTATAACATTGGCTGACAAGTCCGTTCTAGGCAATTTCTTGTTGCTGGATTTCCGAGCTCCCTATAATACGATTGTAGGACGAGATTGGCTGCATGCGATCGGTGCATTCACATCTTCGTATCATCAATGCCTGAAGTTTATTACACCTGAAGGGGTCCTGAAGGTTAGGAGCGACCAGATGGCCGCCCACAATTGTCACAAGAATGTTATGAATGAATATAGGAAATCGAAGTTAGCGGGAACCATATCCTGCGAGTCGAACAAAAATAGCAATTACAAAATCCCCTCCCTCCAGAATCATGTATAGGAGAGGACGCGGCTGAGCCCCTAACATTCGAGAAACTGATCGAGATCCAGATTTGGGATGAGAAGCATAAACCATATTCGTAGGGGCAGATCTACCCGCGCACGAATGCGATGGTTTGATTACATTGTTAAGGGAAAATGTTGATATTTTCGCATGGAGTTTGGATGAAATGCCTGGGATAGATCTGGACGTAGCTTGCCACAGGATAAATGTCGATGAGAAATTCCATCCAGTTCGTCAGAAAATTAGGAATATGGCGCAAATCAAAAAAGATGGAGTTGCTGCAGAAGGCAAGAAGTTGTTGGAAGCAGGCTTTATTCGACCCGTACAGTATGCTCGCTGGCTATCCAATGTCGTTCTCGTTCCAAAGAAGAATGGTAAAATTCGTGTTTGTATCGATTTTACTGATTTAAATAAAGCATGCCCAAGTGGTCCGTACCCACTTCCTCGGATCAGAGATTTGGTGGATGCAACCTCAGGGTACGGAAGACTGTCATTCATGAATGGTTTTTCGGGGTATAATCAAATACCTTTGTTCGAGGGAGATCAAGAACATACTTCCTTTGTGACTGACAAAGGAGTTTACTGTTATACTGTAATGTCGTTCGGGCTAAAGAATGCAAGGGAGACTTACCAGCATTTGGTAGACTATATGTTCAAATATTTGATTGGGAAGACGGTGGAAGTATACATCGACGATATGGTAGTAAAATCTGAGCAAAAGGAGTCGCATTTTCTCGATCTACAGAAGACGTTCGATATCTTGAGGTGATATCGTATGAATCTCAATTATTGCGTGTCGTGAGTGCAATCAAATTAATAATCTTATTTCCACACAATTAACTGGTAGTATAATGTCAGTAAGGATCGTTCCCACGAAGAGCGGTGAGTTTTAGTTGTCAAAGTGTCACAAAGGGGATGGGGTGTTTGTTTTTAGATTGTGAAAAAAATAAATAATCAAAGCAAATAAAGTTGTATTGTAATCAATAGAGAGATATGATCGAGGAATCCTTCTTCGTTAATAAACCGTCAATGAGTTATTATAATTTCATACTCGTCATTAATCATAGATTATCACCAACCGTGGAATAACAACTAGCTCAGTGTTATCCCCTAAATTCCTTTTATCACTAAGTACGAAAGCTCTCTACTACCAGATTCATTCGTCTAAACCACCTAGTAGTGGCTCACTCAAGGTGTAATTTGGTCGAATGCTTTATATTTTGTGAATTTATAGGTTGATCCTAGTAGTTAGACTCTTATCTCAAGGTCCACTTTCTAGAGTTGTTTATACACACAATCGATCCACAGAATCCCTCTATAAGGTCTCGTGTTCTCTACTTGTATAAAGGTTATTCGACGATTACTTATCTCCTAACTCAATACTGTCAATAGATTGAATCAAAAAATCAATTTAGTTCGCCACCTAAACAATTTATCAATCGATCATAAATAAATACTCATATAGTATAAACAAACGATAATCATATAAAGAACTTCAAAGTAGATTAATATAATAACTCAAATCTTGTTTACAACTTAGAATTCATCCTCAATCAATAGGTGTTTAGCTACTCATGTATGTAGAAACATCCATGATATACATATGAGAAAAGTAAACAGATGACGTTACGATTGATAATCGCTCCGTATGATGTTTCTTCTCTCCAAACCCTAACAATTTCGTGACCTAATGATATCTCCATTTTTTACGTAACCTAATACCTTTTTATAGGTTTACATTGCTAGTCCTTCGGGTATTTAGTTTGGTTCAAGAACCCGACCAAAATAACGAAATAACGTTGCCAAACGTGCCCTTAAGCCTTCCAAGGAGTTTACACACGTTTTCCACTTGCGAAGTCCGCAAACTTCAAATTCCAGCAGAAATTTTCGGAATTAAAGTATGAAACCCGTCTTCGATATTCAATAAAATCTTGTTTTGGCCACAACTACTTCATCCGAACTCGGAATGACCTCATTATTTTTTCATTCTTTTTATCTTTCAATTATATTCAAGATGATGATGAGAAATCCATAATTTGAATGATTAAGCTCAGTCTTTGGCCTGTGTCTTGATTTTGAGCGTTTTACTCCTTTTCATCGCACTTCTTCTTCTCTTAGACTCGGGCACTTGGATACTTGGAATACATCTCTTCTTATCTATTTTTAGCAATTTGTAGCTCCTTTTTGGATGATTCACCTATTAGATTCAAATAAGAGAAAACAACAGTAATAAAATGAAAATATGCAAGAATAATAGCTATAGCAAGTATGGAATGGACACTAAAATCATATGAATTATGCACTTATCATCATCCAATAAAATGTTCATCGGGATATCCTCGGGAAAGTTCCTTGGATACTTGATGACACACAAAGGAATCGAGGTGAATCCATAAAAAATCAGAGCCATCAGAGAGATTTCATCCCCAAGAACGAAGAAGAAGGTCCAGAAGCTAGCGGGACGATTAGCAGCTTTAAATAATTTCATTTCACGCTCCTTGGATTGATTAAAAACATTCTTTGACGTTTTGAAGAAAGCAGTGAATTTTGGTTGGATGGATGAGTGCGAAAAAGCTTTCAATGAAATCAAACAATATTTCTCAACTCCCCCAGTATTGGTGATTCCAAAAACTGGGCAACCTGTCAGAGTTTATCTGGATGCAACGGAGAACGTTGTGAGCGTAGTGTTGTTTGTTACTGACCCATATGAAAAGCCTATTTACTTCGTCAGTAAATCTCTGACGGGGGCGGAAACACGGTACAAAAAAAATTAAAAAGATAACACTTGCACTGTTGCATGCATCTCGTCCCCTCAAACCATATTTCCAAGGAGACGGATCGTAGTCTACTATGAGTATCCACTGAAGAGAATCTTGGAACATGCTGATGATTCCATCCGACTAGCCATATGGTCAACTTTTCTTGGGGCGTATGAAATCAAGTACGAAACCAGAACTGCTGAGAAGGGGCACGCTTGGATGCACTGTTAGCAGATTTTCCAGTGGACGACATAGCAATGGTTACCGAAGAAAAAGATGAGTTGTTGAACAAACCCATAGAGTGAGCTACTAATCAGACTGGGGGCGAGTCCATAATGGAAGTTGATACACCTGAGCCACTATGGACTGTATTTACATCAAATGTTAGTGGAGCTAGAGTTGGATGTGTCATTCTCACTCCAGAAGGTTTAAGGATCGAGAAAGCGACTAGATTAGGCTTTCGAGCATCAAACAATGAAGCTGAATATGAAGTAGCAATTATCGGTTTAAAAGCTGTCAAACAGTTGGATGCGAAGAACGTGAAGCTGATAACTGATTCTATGCTAGTAGTTAACCAAAAGCTTAGTTTGAAATTTTAGTATTTAACCAGTTTGTAGGGACCCAAAGATCCAAGGAAGAGAGGATGGCCTTATATTTAGATCGTATGAAAGAGCTGGTAAATGAATTCGACCAATTCTCTATTGGCCAGCGACCACGGTTGGAAAACAAGCACGCAGACACTTTATGTGACGGACCAGAAAATTACGCCTTTGGCGCCTGGTCGCAGGCCATAACTACCCCGATGCATCATGATGAAGCTACGAACCGAACCTTAGGCATCATTTATACTCTTCCAGCTAAATGAGCCTTAGGGAGGGGTAGTTGGTTGATGGTGCATATGCGTACTATGCACCAAGTAAGCTTCATAGCTTAGACGGAAGAGTATAAATGATGTCTAAGGCTCATTTATAGTTTCGCAGCCTCGCGAAGAGGGAATTTGATGCTTAGGCATCGTTATGCCATATTGCGGACCAAACATGCATCACTTGGATGCATTTCGACGGAACGACCTATACGGACTAGGCCATTTCCATTATTACTTGTCCACGGCCATGCAAACGAGTTGGATTAAGTTTCTGCCCTTTCGTGGATGAACTACGGTCTGTGCTTGATCCCTTTAGAGTATGGAATGGTACGTAGGCAGCCGCAATGAGTTGCATCATTGTCAGTCCATCACTTTGTAGATTATATCATCTATTTGGGAGATGATTGCGACCAAACTTGATGAGGCAAGTTGCATTCCATTCACTGGATGCTCATACTTCCTATCAAGGCGTTCGACATAGACTAAAATCCCGAGTATCGTAACTTAACTCAAGATGAGTCCATTTTGATGGGAAACGGCCCAAAGATCAATACATGTTGATTTATAGATACACATGGTCACCAGAATTTAGCCAAATTCCATCGTTTAGGGTCTCAAAAGGCCGTTTTTGCCGTATTAAGAAAGTTTTTTTTTTTCCTAATAAATCCTTTGCGGAACAAGGGTAATTTGGAACGGTATGGAAGCTTAAATAGCTGCATAATGATCCACGAGCATGCTTGCAAGGAAAAATGAACGTGCATTTGCCTAGCTTTAAGACTCGGATCGTAGCTTCATCATGACGCATCGGGGAAGTTATGGCCTGCGCGACCAGGCACCAAAGGCGTAATTTTCCGGTCCGTCACACTTTAGCATATCTATCTTCCGCAGTCGATACTAATACCAACCGTTTCGTGTAGTGAATTTCCAAGAGTTACCTAGCATCTCTGATAGCCACTTTGTTCTGGCTCTCAAACACGCTATTGGGGGCGAGACGGTAACTACATCAGCACAGGGAGAAATTGAAAACACTGACATCAATATGGATGTTAGTAGTCCGGTGATAGACGATTCAGGAAATCCTGCTGAAAATGCTTCAGACTGGCGTCAACCTTATATTCGGTATTTGACAACCAGTGAACTCCCAGAAAAAGAGCATCTCGCTTCAAAAGTGAAAAAGAATGCATGGAGATATTCAATGATCGAGGGATAGCTATACCTCAAACCTGTAGTTTTGGAGACGTTTTTGTGATGCATATCAGCCAAAGAAGGTCAACAGATATTGGCAGAGGCTCGTGAAGGAATATGTGGTAACCATTCTAGAGGTTGAAGTCTCGCACACATGATACTTTCCCAGGGGTACTTCTGGCCATACATGCCAAGAGCACGCTCCAATTCCTAAAAGGCCCGCCAACGAATTGCAACCGCAGTTTTAAGTCCCTGGCCGTTCTCTAAGTGGGGACTAGACGTTGTCAGACCAGTCCCTAGAGCTCCTGGAGGAGTGAAATATGTATTGGCCACTACTGATTATTTTACCAAATGGGTCGAGGCAGTGGCATTGGTACATGTTACTAGGTACAATGTAAAAAGGTTCATATGGGAGAACATCGTCTGCAGATTTGTAATCCCACACGAGTTGGTGTCATACAATGGCTAGTAGTTCAATTTCTGAGTGAATAAAGAATTATGCGAGAATTTGAGCATTCACCACAACTTTTCTGCTCCATATTATGCTCAAAGTAATGAGCAGGCAGAATAGACAAATCGTTTTATTATGGACAACCTCAAGAAAAGGCCGGAGAAGGCGAAGGTAAAGTGGACATAGGATTTCCTTGGAGTCGTACGGTCTTACCGGACGACCCTAAAAAGATCTACTGGATTCTCCCCATTCACACTGGCTTATGGAACAGAGGAAGTCATGCCCACTGAGGTACACCTGAAGACTGCCAAGACCCGTGCTGTCGATTCTGGGAACAATGAAATCATACTAGCTTTAGATAAAGAGCTTCTAGAAGAATAGAGAGAAACAACCTTGCAGCAATTGGTTCGATATCAGCAGGCGATCAAGCTGAGTTACACCCGAAAGGTCAAAGAAAAGGCATTTAGGCCAGGGGAGTATGTTTTGAAGAAAACTGGAGCAGCCACAATGGAGTCAAACTGCGAAAAACTCGAAGAAAATGGGAAGGTCCATAAATAGTATACATGCCCGTGTCTCGTAGCTCATAATACCTAAGGAACCTCGATTGAACTCCAGATTCAAAACCATGGAAGCCATGGAATTCGTTCCACTTGAAGAAGTTTTATCATTAGCCAAATTCACATACGAATAGTTTCGTTCAAATCCATTGTGTTGCACTCTTATTTCCTTTATGATGGTTTTATCCCACCTGGGTTTTCCACCCAAAGGTTTTAACGAAGAAGTTGTTGTCGAGCAGTAGGTACTTATCTTGTTATTCCTATTCAGATATTAAATTCAACATTATTTTGGTACTCCAGGCTCTGTCAGAATTGTTCATGTTTAATTATAAGCTGATGTGGACGGTTAAAATCATGATCAATCCCTAATGGAAAAGCGATTGCAACATCTCCAACACCTTGCAAATAGGGAAAAAGCACAGTTCGAGCATTTTTACCCTATTCCAAACATACCCCCATCATATGGGACATCAACAAATGTGGCGAACATTTTCTCATGTCCAGGCATGGGAAAGTGTACATATCTCAACTCTACGCACATCTTGAATAGTAGGATTGGCCCCCTGCGCGAATTCAAGATAGTAGAAAAACAAATATTCATTCATGTGCGAGCAAAATGCAGTAAGGAAGTGCACCCTTGCGCGAGCATTGAGCAGTATGACACAGTTGCAAACTGGGAGCGAGTTTTATATCACCTCAATCACTTGGGGGAGAGATATGTAACACCTCGGCTCACAAACAAGACAATACCTGGGGGAGAGTTGCATAACACTCCATAACGCGCTTGGGGACGAGTTATGCAACACTTCATAATAATGCGAAGTTCAGCCGCAGACAGAGATGGGAAACCCGAAATTCTTAACCCATAACAAGTTATGGATTAAGAGGGGAGATGTTTGTATCCTAATAATTTAGGAAAAATTGATAAAGTGAGCTTCAAACCATATAATTAATAAAACAGCCAAGATTTCAAAAACTTCTATAAAGTGGCCTTTCAATTAGATTTCACACATGGGCCCACCAGATTGGTCAACGGCGTTGAATAAGTCAAACCCGCCTTAAAAATTACCACCATAGCCTTACTCAAATAAGAGATGTGGTGGTGTTATCTTCTCGCTTTCTTTATGTCTCTTTTTCTCTCTCGATTTTTCTCTTCGTTCTTCTCCTTCATCCTTCTTTTTTGCCGAAAGTTAATTATAGAAGACGGCGAGACTGATTGTTAGAGAATAACTAATTCAAGACGTGGATTTTAGTGAAGACATCTAGTGAATATTTAGGGTTTTAGAGAAGGTTTTGATTTTGTGGAGATGCGGTACAAAGCGGGGTTTAAATAAGATAATGAAACTTCCACTAGTGTGAAAAAAGAGTTAGGGTTTCCTTGAAGAATTCCGAATGGAATTAGAAGATGAAATTGATGATGGTGTTGATTCGTGTATTAATTCAACTCATAAGAAGAGGTGAGTTAAACTTACGATTTTGTAATTGATTTGTTATTTTATATGAAATTGAACTAATTGAATCAATTAATAATTGGTTTGGTTCTGATTGGAGTGAAAATGGTTGTATGAGGTTAAATTTTGATTTCACAGGGAATTAGGGTTCAATGGGTGTGTTATGTTGGTGGTGGTAAACATGGATTTTGAAGTACAGATGTTGTCTAAAGCTGGAATTACACGCGGTGATAGTTATGATGAGTTGGCTTGGATGGTAATGAATCCCTAGTGGCAGTGATGTTGAACTAAGAAAGATGCGTGAAAGAAATAAAGTTGTAACTGTTGGAGGAGATAATCTTTAGTTGCAGGAATGGATTTGATGAGGAACTGAATGCTGGAGTTGGATTTTAGGTGTGTGCAGATGTAGAATAGTTAAGGTTCTAGCGGTGGAGTTGCTAGTGGATATTGTAAGTGTTTGTAATATTGTTGTGTCTTTAGAAAATCATGAGCAAGTGTTGGTACTTACTGTATACCAAGCAATAACTAGCTTATGAGAAGTTTCTTGAGCTGAACTCAAGTTATGGGTGGTTTTGAGCTAAGATTATGGCTCAAGTGGTGGTGTTGTTGTTCAGAAAGGAAGAAGAATTGCGGCGGTTGATTGACTAATAAGACGGTGTTGTAGATGAAATTAAATTGCAGTTGCAGTTGCAATTGGTGGTTGTTACAGAGAGAAAATGAGAAGTGAATGCAGCTGTTGGCTCATGTTGCAAATGTGCATAAATGGTTTGATCATGAAGTCTGTTGTAGGTATTCCAAGTTCAATATAATGCAAGGATTTATGGGTTTGATTTGTTTCTGATGTTGCTTGTATAGAATGACACAAAGATATGGAAGGAACGGTCTAAGAGGGTGAATTGTGAACTGATGGCCTGATAGATAAGTGTGACAAGTGAAGTTGAGTGATGTCGTGATTGTGCAGTTTCTAGCAAGGGTTCAAAACAGTAAGGCAGGCAAGGAATGAGAGAGATGGTGAACGTTCGTAGTCTAAAACTGATGGGTTGGTGTATTTGGAGGTTGATGTGGTTTAGTGGAGGTGATAGGTATTGGTTCAGCTGAAATGAAAGTGAAATGGGTTGCAGGTGCAAGACAACAAGAAAAATGTGCTAGGACTGTGCATGGGTGAAGAGTATAATGGCCTTAATCTGGTTCAAGCGAGTTGACTTACCGATCCAGGATGACTCACTAAGGGTTAATTTGTCTTTTACTAAGTAGGTTAACTGACACATGTGCATTTAACGGCTGTTACCCATTTTTGAAAAAAAACGGGATGGAAAATGCCAATTTTGACCACTTTATATAAACATTCAAAATAACGGCCAATTTCCGAAATATATGAGAAAAACATGGCCACTTTATTAAAAATCCCAATAATTTACACTAGAAATGGGCTCACTTAGGCCTAATATGATCCTCTTATTAGCCAAATATGGATAACTAGGCCTTACAAGCACTCTATGTACAAGCCCACGTACAAATATCCAAGTCTAGGCAAGGGATATCCACGTCACTGTTGATAAGTCAGCAGGTTGGGCCAATCATAGGGCGCCATGTCAACATAAAATTACAGTAAGCAGGTTTTGTTTGATGATGTCATCATAACATCAGCAGTTATTGAAGGCGTCGGAATATTCCGTTGGAGAAGAGAATATTCTGTTAACGTTAGAAATAACGTTAGAATATTCCAGGTATATTCCGTTAAATGGTAACATCATCAACATATACCGTTAAATTCTAATGGCGTCAGTTTATCTTAACACTGTTAATGATCGAGCTAATCTGGACCGACCACTTTATGTGACGTTAGCGCCACCGATTAATCATGTCATAATGATGACGTCATCGTCTTCTCAAGCACAGTCAACTTCTCCGGCGTGTTCATCTTCTCCGCGACAGTAGCATAGTTTCCGGCCATGCCCGACGGCCATCTTCGTCGCCCACCTAATCTCCGACCGGCAGCTAACCTCCGTCCGGCTTGTCTTTGTACCTCGCGCGCAGCTTATTTCCATGGCCCTCGGATGTTTGTGCTCCATTAATTTATATTGAGGATGTTTGCACCCCACCTAGCTGGGCTGAGCCAACTTAGCCAGCTGAGCCGTTAGCCGAGTCAAGCAGATGGCTTGTTGGATTTTTCAGCCCTATGCTATTAACCTTGCGGATTTTACACCCTACTGTGGGCTTATGTAAACTACTCGGGCTTGGTATATTACACCCATTTGTTTGGGAAAATCCTTTGCATCATTTTGCTTAGTTAATTCCATAACCCTACAGGGAATATTCTGGAAAATTCCAGGAGGCATGCAGGACAGATAAATGCAATTTATGCCAGGAGGCATGCAGGGAAAATTAATGCAATTTATGCCAGGAGGCATGCAGGGCAAATTAATACAATTTTAGATGATTCAAGCTCACCTCAAAATTAGGTTAAGACCCTAATTCGCATCATATAAGTATAGGGGTTCACAACCCAAAAGGGTAAGCAATCTTCTCTAAACAAACTCCTGTGAAAAACTCTGGCTAACTTAAGCATCGGAGGGAAAGACAATATTTCGATCATCAATTTAATAACCATCAGATTCGTGTTTGAGGTAGGCCTGTCAATGGATATCCGTTATCCATTAACCGAATCCGATTATCCGGTTTCCATTAGGTTTAGTTCCGTTATATCGGTAATCGGTTATTCGTAACCGATAATGTAGTGGTTGTTTTTATCCTACCGTAACGGTACCGGTTGGGCTATTTCCGTTAGCCTTATTTCCGATATCTGCTAACGTGTGACTAGCACGTGTAAATTCCTATACCTAGGTTACTATACTTCGACAGAATCACTTCTTCAGCTGGTTCGTCGACACAAACGGGAGAAGAAAAACTCACCCCTCATCTCCTTCCTTTCAATTCGAGCAAAATCATCATCTTTTCTATACAAATCATGTGTGATTACTGATTAGAAAACTAGGGTTATCTTCTTCTATTCCGTTTGAGTTTAATTTCAATCCTAAAAACTAAATTTTCAATTTAGGGTTTCTGAATTAGGGTTTTCAGAACAGATTGAAATTCGTGAAATTAATCATGTCCCAAAGCGAAAGAGGAGCATCCAATTATGTTGGTTCATCAAGCAGAAGCAATCCCTCTCCCTCACTTTCTGTTGCATCTCAATTACCTTCTGCATCAAACCAAGTTCAAGGTTCGGGAATTAATTCAACACCTGCTGCACCTCCAACAAAACAAGCAGTAGCAGAAATATAAGTAGATGAAGATCCAGTTATAGCTGAAGAAAAGAAAAAACTACGTTCAGTAAGGTCTGATGCATGGAATGATTTTGAAAGGTTAATTGAAAATAAGATGGTAAAAGGTAAGGAGATTGGGATAATTATAGCTGAATGCAAACATTGTAAGAGGAGAATGCCTGCACCCAGTAGCCAAGGAACCAGCAAATTGCATTACCATGCTAAAACCTGCAAAGAAAATCCTGAGAACAAGAAAGGAAAAAGAAAAATTACTACAATCAAAATAGGTAATGCACAAACTAAGTTAGCTAATTGGAAGTATGATGCTGATGCTACTAGGATACTAGTTGCCAAAATGATTGCTTAACATGGTTATCCAATCACTATAGTTGAGCATCCATATTTTGTTGAGTTTGTGAAGTCTTTAAATCCTGCTGCTAAGCTTTACACTAGGAATACAGTTAGGGAAGATATCATGAAACTAAGAACTGAGTTCAAACTGCAATTACAAGAACAATTTGAGACAATTACATCTAATTGTAGTTTAACAACAAATATGTGGTCATGTAAGCATACAAAGGATGGTTATTGCTGTGTGACAATGCATTACATAGATGATTAGTGGAAACTTATTAAGAAAACACTAGCATGTACTTTAGTGCCATCACCATATTCTGGAGAAGTTTTAGCATCTGAAGTGAAATCAGTATGTCTAGATTGGAACATAGACACTAAGCTTTTTGCTGTAGCTGCTGACAATGCTAGCTTCAACAATGTTATAAAGGAAAATCTGAAGGAATGGCTTGATAGCAAAGATTGTTTAGTTCTTAATGGGGATATGTTCCAAATGAGGTGTAGTGATCATGTACTGCACTTGATTGTAGGGTGTGGAATGAGAGTAGTAGGGTGTGGAATGAGAGTAGCTGCTCTATTTATAGATGCAGTTAGAGAGTGTGTAAAATATGTCAAGTCAAGTCAGGTTAGAAAAGAGAGATTTGAAGTTGCTATTGCCCAAGTTAAGCTTCCTTCTTCAAGGTCTTTGGGTTTAGATGTGGATACCAGGTGGAACTCCACCTTTAAGATGCTTAAAGATGCAATTTTTTTGAGACAAGCTTTTGTTAGGCTAGCTGATTTGGATAATGACTTCAAGATACTACCAACTTCTCAGGAGTGGCAACAAGGATTACATATATGTGAATGTTTGGAATTGTTTGATGTGATTTCAACTAAATTTGCTGGGACTAAGTATCCCACAAATTGTGCAAGAAGTTAATAGATGCATTAAGGTCTGGGAGTCAAGTGAGCATGAGTATATCAGAGACATGGCCAAGAATATGAGGATGAAATTTAATAGCTACTGGAAAGAAAGTAACACTTTGATGGGCATTGGGTTTTTTTTTTAGATCCAAAGTAGAAGGCTAAATGGTTGGAGTGGAGTTTGTTATGAAGAGAGTATATGGTGTGGAAAACTATCAAAGTCACTATCACAAATTTCAGCTTGAACTCAATGCTCTTTTCTGTGCTTATGAAACCAACATTACAGCTCTAGATTATTTTGATACTGGAATGCATTCAACTGCAATTGAGATCTCAGCAGGTTCAACAACGTCATATGAATTTGTTTATGATGATTTTATTATGGAAAACAATATGTTTGACGTTGAGAACTCAGAACTGGAGACATACTTAGCAGAACCAGTTCTTCCTAAAGGCACAGCCACTGAAGAAATGAGGTTTGATATCTTAAGTTGGTGGAAGAATCATGCTCTGAAGTACCCAACTCTCTCAAGGATTGCAAGAAATGTATTGGCAGTTCCAGTGACAAGTGTAACATCAGAATCTATGTTTAGTATTGGTGGCAGTACCCTAGTTAGTTCAATCATTTTGTATGCCTTAAAATTTTCTTGTATACCCTAAAATATGGTTCTTTCGTTTACTCGGGTGTTCCCCAACCCGAAAATAATAATAATACCAACGAAATGTACATTATGTTGGAGAAAATGAGTTATAATTAAAAGGATTTATGGTCTTGGTGTGGTTTGATCTAATGACCTAAGGGTCTAAGGATGCTCACTCATTTTTGGGTGAATGAAGTGGAACCTTTAGTCCCACATTGTGGAAAACTAAAGATGAGCTCCACTATATAACCATACACTTATGTATGAATTGTAAAACGTGGGTGGAGCGGGTGGGCAAAAATACATATTTTTACTCATGCGATATGCGCGTATGCCATGCACCAAGTTCCTTTTCTACACGGATTTATTTTTGGCGAGTTTTTTCTTTAGAAAATTAATTCCAAAATTAATTCTTAAGAGTTCTATTTATGGTAAAATTCCTTTTACTTGTTTTTGAAGAAAACCAAAACCTAACTTGATTTGCAAGTATTTCATCCTATAAATACAACTCGAAAATCTGTTTTCAATACACCGAAAAATTCTTCTTTTATTCTAGGGTTTTCTCCAGACGTTTTTATCTCCATCCTGTTCTTTGAGTTCGAAGAGAGGGTAACTTGCGTTGTGCTAACTCAAGTTATATCGGGCGGTCTTATCCGGACACATCTTCGCTGTGAGGGGGTTTAGCATTACTCAACTCGAGTATACCCGCGAACTAATGTGTTAAGGACAACTTGTTGAACCTGTGATTCTGCCTCGTCAAGTTATTTTGGTAGAGTTGTTTCGCATTAGTTCTTTACATATTATTTTCGATACATCTAACGTCTTTGTTCATTGTTGCAAGATCCCAACAATCTTAACACATTAGTATTCCTTGTAACAATGGGAATCAACGATGTAGAAAGACCACAAAGTTTAACGGAAAGGATTTCAAGAGATGGCAATCCAAGATCTTGTTTTATCGAGCCATCATGAACTGGATTATGTCTTTGGTTCCGGTGATGACTTATACAATATTGAAAATTTGTCTCGAGGAGGAGGTCAATATGAACACGAGGTCTAATTTTACGGCTAAAAATCATATCATGAACGGTTTGGAAGATGCGATGTATGATTTTTACAATGCTAAAGAGAACTTGACTGCTTATGAGTTGTGGATGTGTTAGAAGCAAAGTACCAAGGCTGAGACTAACGAAGCAAGAAATTTCGGTGGCAAAGTTTATGGAGTTCAAGATGACGAATGATAAGTCTGTTGTTGATCAATTCCTCGAACTTCAACAAATTATTAACCAGATTCTTCTTTGAAGGTATGGTTGTTGATGAGACTTTTCAAGTGTCTCGGTAATTGAGAAGTTACCATCTTCTTGGTCGGAGTACAAGAAAAAGCTGAGGCATGAAACGGCGAGATCAACATGGTTGAATTGGGAAAGAAGATTCAAGTGGAAGAGATGTTGTGCACCAAAGACAAGAACGTGTCATCTGCAAGGGACATGTCTAACAAAGCTCATATGTCGAACATAAGCCATCCAAAGCTGGAAAAGGTGACAACAACGTCGCAACTCGAAGCATGGACCTAACAAGAAAGGTACGTTTAGTAAACCCGAATCTAGCATTATTAAAATTAAGGGTCCTTGTTGGGTGTGTGGAAACACTTTGGTCATATGGCAGTTCACTGTAGACAACGTAAGGATAAGAAGAATAATGCTAACCTGGTTGAGAAAAGCAAAGACGAAGTTTTACTGTTTGTGGTGTGCGAAAGTTAATCGGTGACCAATGTGATGGATTGGTGGGTAGACTCTGGAGCTACCAAGCATGTTTGTGGGAACAGAGACTGTTCACCTCCTACCGGAGGGGTAGGGGAAGGCGAGAAACTCTATATGGGTAACTCATCGCATCGGAGGTTGCGGGAAAAGGAAAGGTCGGTCTGAAGCTCACATCGGAAAGACTCTCACATTGAATGAAGTTCTTCATGTTCCAGACATCTGCAAAAATCTTGTTTCTTGTTCTGTTTTAGATGATAAGGGTTTTAAAGTTACAATTGAGTCTGGAAAACTTATAGTAACTAAGGGCAATGATTATGTGGGTAAGGGTTATAAGACTTGGGGGTCTATATAAACTTAATGTAACTCATCCCGAATTGAAATTGAATGATTCTTACCACATGTGTGTCATTGAACGTTTGGCATGGTAGACTTGGTCATGTAAACTATAAATCAATGCATAAATTGGCTAGCGTAGGCTGCATACCCAAATTCACTTTAGATAAAAATCATAAGTGTGAGATTTGCGTAGAATCTAAGCATGCTAAGAAATCATTCAATAAGAATGTCCGAGAGAAACTCTAAACCCTTAGATTTAATCCACTCGGACCTAGTTGATATGAAGTCGATTCAAACAAGAGGTGGTAAGAAATGGTTTATTACTTTTATAGATGATTGTACAATCTTTGCCATGTTTACTTACTTAGAGGGAAGGATGATGCCTTAGAAGCCTTTAAGATATATAAAAGTGAAGTCGAAAACCAATTGAATACTACCATTAAAACTATTAGGTCTCGACCGTGGTGGTGAGTATGAAATTCCCGTAGGAGATTTTCGTGAAGAACATGGCATAATACATGAGACTACAGCCCCTTATTCACCTCAATCCAATGGTGTAGGCAACGTAAGAACCGTACCCTTAAGGATATGATGAATGCCATGTTGATTAGTTCGGGATTACCTTCGAATTTGTGGGGGAGGCTATCCTCTCCGCCAATTACATCTGAGCAGTACCCTTTAAAGGATCGAGATAAAACTCCATATGAGTTATGGAAAGGTAGACAACCATCTTATGATTACTTCAAAGTGTGGGGGTGCTTGGCAAAGGTGGGCATCCCTCCTCCTAAGAAAAATAAGATAGGACCCAAAACCGTTGATTGTGTTTTTATAGGGTATCCCGAGCATTCTAGTGCTCATAGGTTTATGGTTGTGAGTTAAAAATTTCGACATAGGGTTGAATACTATCATGGAGTCTAGGGATCTTTGAGTTTTTGAAAGCTGTTTTTCCTTTGAAACGTGATTCTCGAAAGAGGTGTTTAGATGATCCCCTAGATGTTCCTTCAACTAGTCAATTATTACCTTTAGAGGAAGATGAACCGGAAGTGGAACCTAGAAGAGGTAAAAGGGTTAGAACCGAGAAAACCTATCCCGGTTGCATTACATACCTAGCCGAGTCGATCCTCGGACTTATAGAAAAGCCATGACTTGTCCGGAAGCTTCGTGGTGGAAAGAAGCTTCCATTAGTGAAATGGATTCCCTTCGAGAAAATCGGTACTTTTGAACTTGTAGATTTACCTCCAGGGTGTAAGGCCATAGGTTGTAAATGGATTTTCAAAAGAAAACGTAAGATAGATGGAACTATTGAAAAATACAAGGCTAAATTTGGTAGCTAAAGGCTACATACAAATAGAAGGTATAGATTTCTTTGACACCTATTCACCGGTGAGTAGAATTAGCTCCATTAGGATGTTAATTGCTATAGCTTCTCATCCATAATTTAGAGATACATCAAATGGATGTAAAGACAGCGTTTCTTAATGGTGAGTTAGATGAAGAAATTTATATGGAACAACCGAGGGCTTTGTAGTTAAAGGTTGTGAAAAGAAAGTGTGTAAAAGCGGTTAAATCTTTGTATGGATTGAAACAAGCACCTAAACGAGTGGCATGAAAAATTTGATCATGTGATGATTTCTAGTGGTTTTAGAATTAATGAATCGATAAGTGTGTTTATACTAAACTTGTCAAGGATGCTGTGTGATTGTATGCTTGTATGTTGATGATATGCTTATACTAGGTACAAACATGGATGTTATTAATTCCACTAAGAAACTGTTGAATGAGAACTTTGACATGAAAGACTTAGGCCCCGTGATGTCATATTAGGGATGAAGATTAGAAAAACTTCTAATGGCTATAGTCCGATCGGTCTCATTATGTTGAATCCATACTTAAGAAATTTAATCGGTTTAATCAAACTGTGTGTACTCCTTATGATTCTAGCGTCGTCTCAAGAAGAATAAGGGTGTAGGAGTTAACCAACTTGAATACTCGAGAGTCATAGGAAGTCTGATGTATTTGATGAATTGTACGAGACCAGACATTGCTTATCTTTGTAAGTAGGTTAAGCGGTATACTTGTAATCCGGGCGAGATACATTGGGATGCACTTATTAGAGTGCTAAAGTACTTGAAGTACACAATGACCTTTAGTTTGAATTACAAAGGATATCCGAGCCGTCCTTGAGGGATTTTGCGATGCAAAGCTGGATAACGAGGATCGGAGGATTCTAAGTCTACGAGTGGATATGTATTCACTCTAGCGGTGCGTCGTATCTTGGAAGAGTTCCAAACAGGACATGTATAGCTCGTTCCACTATGGAATCGGAGTTTATTGCGTTAGATAAAGCGGGAGATGAGGCCGAATGGCTAAGAAACTTTTAGAAGATATTCCTCTCGGCATAGGCACTGTGCCAGCTATATCTATACACTTTGTGACAAAAATCTGCGATAGGTAGAGCTAAGAGTTGCTTCTACAATGGAAAGTCTATACATATTCGTAGAAGACATGATACTTTGAAAACACTAATCTCAACGGGCGTTATTTCCATAGATTGGATGCGGTCAAGGAGAATATCGCGGACCCTTTGACGAAAGGTTTGTCCAAGGAGATAGTTAGTAAAGCATCGAGGGGATGGGGCTTAGGCTCAAAAATTAAACTTGCCATGAAGGATACTCAACCTTGCTTGATTGGAGATTCCAAGATCAAGGTTTCGAATTATACAACTAATTCATGGTGGGTAAAGGTAAACACTATCATAGAATTTCATTCTCTGTCCCTTCCATATGGTGTTGATGTGATAGTGTGATTGCATGTGGAGGATGATTTTTAAATAAGTCTTAATGAGTTCCATAGTTTCAATTAAGATTGAAGTGGGGTGTAGCGAAAACACTCTTGATGGAACTCACCTATCTCGAATGTGGAAGTGGGGCCGCTTCCTATGAGAATTGAGCCAATTCTCTAGAGCATTCGAGAAAACGGGATATGTCCGAGGGCCAAATTGGACAAAAACGGCACGAACTTAGCAACACCGGAGAATATCATGTGTGGCTGTTGTCGCGAATTACACCAACGCTATCGATTCAAGACTAGGTTCACCGTTTAGCTAGTAGTTCCAGGTAACTTCTCACTAAGTAAGGGTTCAAGACCTCATGGACACCTTTGCCTAAATGGTATTTTCCTTACTCGATTTTTTTTTCGTTTTCCGAGATTTCATTCATGTGGGGGATTGTTGGAGAAAATGAGTTTTAATTAAAAGGATTTATGGTCTTGGTGTGGTTTGATCTAATGACCTAAGGGTCTAAGGATGCTCACTCATTTTTGGGTGAATGAAGTGGAACCTTTAGTCCCACATTGTGGAAAACTAAAGATGAGCTCCACTACATAACCATACACTTATGTATGAATTGTAAAACGTGGGTGGAGCGGGTGGGCAAAAATACATATTTTTACTCATGCGATATGCGCGTATGTCATGCACCAAGTTCCTTTTCTACACGGATTTATTTTTGGCGAGTTTTTCTTTAGAAAATTAATTCCAAAATTAATTCTTAAGAGTTCTATTTATGGTAAAATTCCTTTTACTTGTTTTTGAAGAAAACCAAAACCTAACTTGATTTGCAAGTATTTCATCCTATAAATACAACTCGAAAATCTGTTTTCAATACACCGAAAAATTCTTCTTTTATTCTAGGGTTTTCTCCAGACGTTTTTATCTCCATCCCCGTTCTTTGAGTTCGAAGAGAGGGTAACTTGCGTTGTGCTAACTCAAGTTATATCGGGCAGTCTTATCCTGGACACATCTTCGCTGTGAGGGGGTTTAGCATTACTCAACTCGAGTATACCCGCGAATTAATGTGTTAAGGACAACTTGTTGAACCTGTGATTCTGCCCTCGTCAAGTTATTTTGGTAGAGTTGTTTCGCATTAGTTCTTTACATATTATTTTCGATACATCTAACGTGCTGTTCATTGTTGCAAGATCCCAACACATTATAACCGCCAGGTGAAGGTGTGATGAAGAACAATTGATTCCATTCCTCGTATTCCCTCGGAACAATTTCGGTATTCAAGAATGCAATAAATTACAAGTACAAGGAGTTAACTGACCTAGTGAGTTTGAGAGAAACAACCAAAGAAGAAGAAGAAGAAAAGAGTCACCATCATAGGAGGGTAGTCGAGTTTTCTACCACTTCGACATGACAAGATGAATAACCCTAAAACAATATCCAGTTTCTGTAATCAAGTTGTAAAAAAATAATTTACAGTGACAAATCATCATGAAAAATGTTGATTTCTCCTTAATTGCTCTTATTATTAATATTATTATGGTTAGCAGGGATTCCAGTGAAAGAAACTCTTCCAAATCCCAAATGACCAACTTGATAAAATTCCAACCATACTCTTTCAGCTTCAACTCTAGCACAGAAGTGCTCCCCATTAACATTATTATTCCCAATCGGAATCTCAATATTCCCTTCTACTGAGACCAATTCCTTTCCTCCTCTACTACATTTCTCAACTCCATCAATAATCACACCATGAGGAGGAGGTAGAGGAAGAGAATTTTTATTTCCTTTGCCGCCTTTTTTCTTTTCTTTTAATACACATCTCTTTTTGATTGATCTCAAACCTTTTCTTCCCATTGTAAAAGGTACCTTAACTAAGGTTAACGTGAGAAAGTTTAAAACTGCACAAGGACAACAACAAATGGCAACAAAATCAGCAACAACGGTTGCAGTACACGACTTACAAGTTTGCCCTGAACACTCAATGTTTAGATCTGACACTCCGTCATCATGGACTGGGTAACGGCTTCTGCTAATTTTCCTCAACCCCGTCGCTGATCTTGTTGACGATCCTTCGTCACTACTGGTTCTTTCTAAACTACTAGGAGCTTGACTAGGAGATGGAGTTTCTACCATTGCAAATTCCTGCAAAACCCAAGTGTAGAATGATTAGAAATATGTTTTCTACAACATTTATTGTGCTGTGCATCTATGGAGATGTAAGCTGTAGAGAAATACATACAATCACAGAATAGATGAATATGAACCACAACCACGCCTCTTTGTTGTTTATAATTCTTGGACACTTTTACGGCTTTAGTCAGGGAACACACTTCCTGCCCACCGTCCAAATACGCTCTAAATGTGCAGTGACAGTGATGATAGCTTCATTGTTCTGAAAATAGAGAAAGACGACTCTTTAATGTTTTATAATACAAAGATTATCCATTTTTAAGACAAAAGGGAAAAAGGGGACCATGTTCTAATTTGATGAAAGTTGGTAAATATAAGGGACACCAATCATACATCTCTTGACTTGATTTTTGGCTTTCCGACAGTTATCCTCAGTGGAATCATCATGAACCATTCATGACCTCTCAGGACCAAAATAACAAAAAAAGATTCCCTCTTTTCTTTCCTGTTTTTTTTATCTTGTGATTGGATGATTTCTCTAGTTATGGACTCAGTTAGTCACTTGATGAAAGGAATATAACACATATGCCGCAAACAGACTTTTGAGACAAAGCGAGGATCCCATACATGATCAAAAAAAAAAAATGATTTTTTTCATCACTATAGCTTGGATGACCGAGGGAGAATGCAATTTTTCTGAGGAAAGTTCTGTATTAGAGAAGTGGTGAGACACAATTAAAAACTTTCGTACGCCGATGATATACTCATTGCTCAAACCATTATTTGATTTTCTCATGGAACTAAAATTAATATTTCTTTTGACAAAGATCCACTTTCTCGGTAATTTAAGATGGAACGAGCAAAATATCGAGAAAAATTATGTGAGAGAATCCAATGATGGTTGGGATACGATTCAATAATGCGACCAAGTAATGGGCTAAAGAGATACCTGTTTTGTCACACAAGATTTTTCTTGGCCAATCTAGCTTCTTTTTTTTGTTGGTAAATTTGTACTGTACCTTACTAAATTGTACCTTACTAAATTCACGAGTAAAAAAAGAAACAGTTCTATAGGAATTAATGCAGCAGAGCAGGGGCAATTGCCAACTTTCATTGCCAACTTTCATTGCTAACTTTTGCAGTAAAAACAGCAGAAAAGTTTGGAGGGACAAACTCTTTTATCAGTTGGAACTTGGAACAGTTTTCAGAAAGTCAGATCTCCTGAAATATGGTTTCCTAACTTCCATCTCAGGTAAAACCGAAAAGACACAAATACCCCTCCAATGACCAAACAACAAGTTTCATGCTTTGATCAACAGTACACATATTTTCCATCAAAACTAAAACAAATTAACAGTAATGAAAAAAAAACCCGATTCCTGACTATTTTAGCATACAAGAACCAAACAGAGAATCCGAAGCTAACACAGTTAGATTCAATCAATAATCTTGATGAATTCGTATTGGGTTAAATACTTGTAAACTTGGACGTAATTTCGTAGATTAATTGAATCAATAATCTTGATTGCTGATAGTAAATTATAATGTGTACTGTATAGTTCTGTCGATCCACTGAAATAAAAACTTCATAATTAAATCTGCATTTATGGAAAATAAAAACATACCTGATAAGTAGTATATCAAGAACAACAAAACCCAGATTCTCTCCCACTTCTGCAAGCCCTTAGAAATGAAAAGAAACTGATCCAAATGCGAGAGACAGACAGCCAGACAAACTTGAATAGTTCTTGAAGAAAAATTTCAGTTTTGCTGCTGATGATGAAGATGATGAACTAGTTCTTAATTTGTTTTCTGAATCTGGAAATATTATCCTCACTTCATTCAAACTTACTCTCACGTTCTCTCTCTCTCTGTATTGAATTTGTTGTTTTTCTGGATGGGAAGGGGTTTTGTATTCCATCCATTTATTTGTTTAGTTACAGGCTCTGCTGTAGTAGTAGTGGACGAAGATGAAGGGTTTAATATTTTTAGTAAGATTAATTAATTCTTTCATTTAAGTGAATTAATTAATTACATTATTTTTATTACTAATTTAATGTTTTCGTCATCATCAGTTCCCGATGACAGCGAATATCGGAAATTGTCTAACCCGAATTTTTTTAACTTCCCCAGCCGCTGGATTCAGTTTACACGTGTCAGAGAGACATGACAAATCTACTGACTAGATTTTTCTATTTTTTTTTTTTAATTTTTAAGAATAGAAGTCACATGGAGAGAAAGTGGTAAAAAATTAATTAAACGGGATGGGTAATTATGTTCACATGAAGTCACATGAGATAATTCGATTCTGTTGAACTCAAGTGATTTTAGGGCATTTCTTGGGGCGGGGGTAAATTTATATAATAGAAGTCAACTTTTACTGACTCAAAAAAAAAAAGTTTTTCTATCTTTTTTTCTTGTGCTACTGGCAATTTGTGACGATGAATGGATGAAGATGTTCTTGACGAAATTGGAAAAGGAGAAGAAAAGAATAAAGAAAGACAATATTTTAAAATTTGGACAGAAAAAAATATTGCAGTATGCTGCTTGGTCTCAGTCAAGGCCGTGTAAGTTCACTCTGTTTCTACGTGGCAGCATTTATGTGAAACAATGTGCTGCCCAGAGAGATGCTTTCAAATTTAAATCTAGATATACTGAGATCATGATATCCAAACCTTTAAACCCAATTCATATTTTATTTTATTTTTCTTTTTGGGATTTTAGAACTCAAATCACGGGTATCATTACCTAATAATTTTATCACAATAATACAGGTGAATCCTTTTGCTTTTCATGACATGTAGAATTTTAGACCCCCAATTAACATAAATTCATCTCCAATGGTTGGATACTATAAACTAGGAGGGATGGGAAAATAATTATGAAGGTGTTAAAGAAAGTCTTATTTACACCTTCACTTGCACGGCCACGTCATATTTTCAATTATTTTATCTTTTAGGAATTAGGTAAAGAAAAAGTAACGGTAGAAATTTTATCATATAAAATATTCTAAGGATTAAACTCTTCACCATTGGAGATAGTTTTTTAACCAATGGGGTTCTATATTTACTACATGTGTAAAATGTGCTAAATAAAAGTCTTAAATAGACTTCCACGTAGGATTTTTACACCCACTCTTGGAGATGCTCTAAAGGTTAAACTCCCATCACTTTCTGGAAAACACCCACCACTTTTAGGGAAGGACCTACCACTTCCCCTAAAGGGTTCAAGGCTGTTAGATCTGAATTTTAACACGATCTAATGGTAAAGAAGCCGCTTTTGCGAGAAATCATCCGTAAAGTCGCGTGGGATAGCACTGTTGTCGAAGAATTGGGATGTAGTCTATTTTGCTCCAAGAAGTTTCGGTTTAAGGGGAAAAAAGAAAAATTCCATCCTCCGGTTATCATCGAGTGGCTTCAGGCCATGAACTAGCAACATGGGGCTACTGCCTTACCTGTCCCAACCTACCAAACTAGGCAACTAGTGGTCTTGGTGGGCTACTAGCTGGGAATAACCCACTGAATGGTGTTGACTCCATCATGATTGAAAAGGTACAGATTTATATATATCTGACGTGTGTGTGATGGTACATATCAATAGAAAGTACTGAAAGGTAGGACCCAAATCATTTGCTGAGGTCCTGCTTACCAACTGCGGCAATATCTAACCATACTTGGGTCCATAGATGATGGAGATTGGAGGCGAATCTCATCAGTTCAAATAGCGCAATCAATGAAAAACATAAACAAAGAATTAGTGTTAATCCCTTTCCCTAACTTTGTAGATTAACTCAATAATGCATTTGAGAACCAGACAGAATCTATCAACTACGGAAGGATCCCACACCACAGATAAGCATGGTTGGGTATCAATTTAATTAAGCTAAATCAGTACTCTCGTCAAATCATAATTATGATTAATGAATACCAAGCCTGTTCTTGCACCATGAAATTGCAGTTGCTGCTGGGTACTATTTCCTTAAAAAAAGAGAAGGAAAAAAAAAAGATAGATAAAATTTTAGACGTTTCTGGAAAAAAATTACTATCACTTTTCGGTTTAGTCGTTTTTACGTGAATGAAAAATATGTATCCCAGGAACGGAGGTAATATTTCACTTTTCTGCTAGACAATTTTAGCAAAAAAGAGCAGTGGTTATGCTCAAAATTAAGATAAAATCTAAGCACTTTGATAACAGCTGATAAATAGTGATGCACTCCATAACGACATACTATAAAAAATGATCAAAATTTCCAATCCCTTTTTTCTAGTACGAGTATAAGAAAGGTATCTTTAGAGAATCTTGAGTGTTGACATTCTTTCTTTTACAATTTCTTGGAATTTTTGTAAGGAAATCTTGAAAATAAATGATTTCTTTCTTAATTATAAGAACTTAAATAAAATTAGTTGTCGTCTGGTTATACACTTTGCGCGTAGAGGTGTCCATTTCAAAGGAGCTGTATATATTTTTCTAGCAAACGTATTATCATCCTCATCATTATTAATATTTTCTTTTGTTTTTTTTCCCATTGAGAAAAATATCTTCAAAATAAGAAAAAAAAAAAAAAAAACTATCTTCAACAGCTTATGATTGTGTCTTCTCATCTCAGTAACAATATAGAGGAGTGCACTTAACAACTGAATCACAGATATTATGCTTATAAAAAGACAGGTGAATTTCCAAGCAGATACTATTGAAGTTGAATATCCTCTTATTTCCAATGAAGCAGATACGTACGCGTTGATCAACTCGGTCTTTTATGTGTACGTCCATGATTCATATTTTTTTCTTTTTGATTGGTTACGTCTAAGGGTCATTATCTAAGGACTTAAAAGCCTAGTTAAATAAAAAAATCCACGTTGAACGGCAGGGGCGGAGCCAAGAATCATGAGAAGGGGTGCAAAAATTTACTATGGGTGCAACCAAAAATTCTAGGGGGTGTAAAAGTGTAAAAATGAGCTTGTTTGTTAAGAAAAATAATCTTATAAGGCCTAAAATGGGCTTTGGAGCCAGTTGGGCAGGCATGCAAGTGCACCCCCTTGCAATGGGCTGGCTCCGCCCCTGTTGAACGGTGAAGAAATCCTCGCTTCATATTGATCGAAATAATATCTTTGTGACTTTTGTAAAACGAGAGTTTTAGTAAGAACACTTGCCAGTGTTTAATCGGTTTAAATATATAAGGTGATAAAACAAGAACGGGCACCTAGCTCAGCTGGTCATCCCCGTTTCCCAAAGTTTCATGCGTTCCACGAGGTCTCAGGTTCGAGCTCCCAATGACGTAATATTGCAGGAATTAACATGGAAGGTAGAGTTAGCTTTCCCCTCTTGTGACACAATCTCATCCCCCCATTCACTTCGGCTCCCTTGGCTAGGTTACCCATGAGGCTTGCTGGTAGGTTAGCACGGCAACTGGTCAATTAATGCAGTAGTACGCTATTGGAGCTTAGCTTATTAGGCTTCCAACTAGTTAATGTAATATTATTTATCCAATAATCAAAAGAAAGAAAAAAAAATTAAAAATAATAATAAAAAAAAAAAGGATATAGATTCATCTAGAGGTGTAAATTGGGTTGTGCCGGAACGAGCACAACCCATCCCAGCACGTTAAAATTTGAGCCCAATCCAGCACCTGATTTAGTCTAGCACGTCCCAGCACATTAGTTTCGTGGGATGTGCTGGGCTAGCCTAGCTAATCGGCATAGTGGCACAGCACAAACGCGACAAGAGTAAACACGTGGCCCAACACAGCATAGCACATTAAGAAAGCACATCATAACATGCATAAAACACTAAACAACATAACAGAATATTTCACAAAAGAGTCTGTATTTTAGCCAGGTTTTGACATTCTATCATCTTTATGTTGACTTCTTTTTATAACAACACATATAATACCTAAATATACATTTAGAAAATATTTACTTTGAAAAACATAAAATAAATGTGCTCTGCACATCACAATATGGCACGACACAACACGTTTATTTTCCTAGCACAACACAACATGATGTCTAGCACGGCACAACACGACACGCCTTAATCTCCAACACAACACAACACGGCACGAGCACACTAAGCACGTGACTTCGTGGGCTAGGTTGTGTTGGGCCCGCACGTTTTACGCCTCTAGATTCATCCACTTATCGAGCATAAAATATGTGTAAAAAAACTAAGAAAAAAAAGTAAAGTTCTTAAGTTTTATGTTTTGTTCATCAACACTATGCCTACATGTTTCATACTCTTCATCAGCACTATCCTCATCAAAATAACCTGAAGATGGTCGAAACTTATTTTTTTCAAGAAATTTTGGTTATATAGTTTTTTTCTCTTTTCTGTTTGCTTTTATGTTTCCTAACATATACAATGAGCGACAAAAATAAGCAAGATTACCGTCCCCGGCTATCATCTCGGAAATAGACTGGTCTCAGGCCAAAATGAAACCTAAAGTTTCCCCTAACCATTGAAAAAAAATAACAACTAAAGCTACAAGCCATGATGGCCATGAACTAACACCACGGGGTTACTTTCTTACCTGAGCAAAGAATCCAAACCTTCCATGATGGCCGTGGACTAACACCATGGGGTTACCTTGTGTCACATGCCCATTTAATCGCCTAAAATTTTCATGGAACATGACCGGAAATAATTTTGGTTTAGTGAATAAACTTCACCCAAAATCATTCATCCTTGCATACTTGCATCAAAGTACGCATCTGCCTTCACTCATAAGGCATTGCACAACAGAAGTCTTTTCTTCTTTCTCTCTAACTCTTCATGCCCCAAAAAGCATAAGAGGTTCTGCCATGTACTTAACGAATTCTCACACAAACCAGAACACAATGAACACAAAGAATACTGCAACAAACCCATTTTATTGCACTAAAGGAAGATTACAAATGTATGTCCATCACATGGACTAAACAGCCATCATTCTCTTAATGATGCCTTATTCTCTCAAGTATGAGGCTACATGTCTACAAAACTTTCTCCTATGTAAGCCTACTGATTTTCCCACTCCTTAGGGATATTTATACAGTGGTTACAATGGCCAAAACCGTGCACAATACTTGCACATGCATGGAACAGACCATGTATCCCATCATGTAGTTTCTGTAACCGCCAATCTGCTTTTCAACTGCCACCTTTTGTGTTGTCATGCAGATTGAAGCCACACTTGTCTTGAATGGTTAGGGACACTCTAATAAGGTTATGAACTCATTTCATAACCCTTCCAACTTGTCTCGCACCTTTGGCACGCTTGTGAAGCCAATAACCAACTTATAACCATCACTTGAGTCGTATTGCACCACCGTAGTGCTTTACTGAATTTTGCATCACGCCAACGTTCATCTATCTTGGACATGCATGCTTATCACTCTAAGCTAATGAACGGACAATCCTTATGCTTCAATCATCGAGGATGACTCCTTAAGCTCACTCTAGTTACTCATGCGTCATATATGCTTCACTTCGCCAATTAGCTTGACAATAGCAATGCAATCATTTGCATTACCAACTTGTTTGCATTATTCAAGCTTTGGCCAGCCTTGAACTAATTCCATAGACCAACTTCGAGCCTATTCTTCACTCTTGCATCATCCTTGAGTTTGAGCCAACTCAATTCCACGGATATGCATAAATGCCAACATCGCATGTTGCATCTGTCAACTTTGGCCTCGTTTTGCCTTTCCTTCAATGAAGCTTCATTATGTCGGCCAATAAGCTTCATTACTTATCCAAATATCTTTACAGTTTTGCGCCACCTTGGCGCTTCACTGGCCCTGCAGGGTGCCACTATCTTAGTGCTTGACAATCTATACCTTATACCGCTATTATGGCTTGCGTTGCGCTATTATGGCTTGCGTTGCGCTATTATGGCTTCGCATTGCGCCATTACGACGGAGTACTGACTTGGCCTACAATACTGTAATGCGCAATCATTGTGCGACACTTGCAGCCATGTCATAGACCTCCCCACCTAATCCGTTCAACGCCCTCGTTGAACGCAACAAAGTATACTCGTTATACTTGTTCTCTGGCCTTGTACGCTCTTGAGCTTAGCTAACTCAGAAATCAACAAACTTGCTTGGCCTTTTTCCTTGCCAAAACTTTTATGCCTAGTACCAAATGCCATCACCTAGCTTACTGCCTTGCCATTGATCCTACTGACTTGCATTGTTTTTGTCACGTTGGCCTACGCTTCAACTCCCACTACAATCGCATATCAATACCCAAATGCTTTTGTGATCTATTGTCATGCATTTTTAGAACTCCTCTGAAATTCCACAGTACTCTTTTGGCTAACCCTAAACCAATGATCCTCATTTGATTGCATCCGCATCACAAATCTTTTCTCCAACCATTATGTGCCTAAATGTACACGCCAAACAGCCAACATATCACCCTGATATGCATAACTTAGCTTACTGCCTTCAATTCCTACTGACATTGCACTCTCGCAATTCAACAGGCCTTATTGTAGACTAAGTGTTCTTCAATCATATGTGCCTACGCAAAATCATGCCATGCCTTAAGATATGTGTGTTATGATTTCATACCACTGGTTTGCGCCAGAATCCATAGCCTTTGCCGTCTTCAGCAATGCAACAAAACTTACACTAGATTTGGCCTCCAAATCATATTGTAAATTACGCCTCCTAGCTTTGCACCATTTGTATGCCAACGAACCCGCACCTTGTTGTTCTTTGCTTGCATTGTCGCTACACCTTGATTGAAATGCATGACTTTGGTATAGTCATGACTTAGGATACCAGGGGTTTACTATTTCCTCACTGGACATGGTTCATCTTCACGCGCCTTTGAAAATAGCACTTTAAGCATCACTTGCTCTTTCAAACTGTTACGCTTTAACGTGGCGGAAAAACAACATCATGTTCTTCCTAACAATGAATTACTCTTAACTGATATACTTGATGGACTTACATCTTCATTCTTGTTGTGTTACTCCATGCATTCGCTGCCAAATGCCTTCGCACTTCCACATAACTCTCAACAACAAACTCGACTATACCACCAACTCCTCTATTTGCTTCTTTCACTTTCAGCGTCTTTTATTGCATATTTTGGCTTAATATGCTATGTAGTATCTTCCACGGGAACTAGCTTTACTTTGAATGAAAGAGGCAAGATCTTTCAATTTAAATACCCTTATTCACTAGTACCTTACATAGAGAGACTTCATTCCAACACCAAGGTCCACTCAACCCAAACTAAAAGTATACTCAAACTTGAGCAAATACTCGCGCCAACTGATTGCAACTTGTAATACCTAACAAACCTTGCAATACTGACTTCATCTTCGCTTCTAAGCAAAAAAGGAAACGAAACAACACCTATTGTCCCCAATGTAGCAATTCACTTTGCCACATGCACTCTTCCAACTATCAACGTTTGTATGTCACTCCCATAACGAAGCACACTATAATTGACAATTAGTTGAATACTCTGTAGGATCCAAATATCGCAACAACAACACACTTGCAGAATCTTCATTAACAACGTCGCGAAACCGTCGCAAAGTAATTTCAGAAATAACATGACAAATGAAGATAACGAAAACTTGAAGAAAGCGCGAAGATCTTGCGAAAACTAGAGTGTCTGCGAGATTTAACATTTATACTCTCGCGAGGATGTCGCAAGGTAAATCCGAAATTAAGGGAAATATTAGGTGTATGTGAGCTGTCATCCACTATGTAATATCCTATATAAAGAGGAGAGCAGGAGAGACAAAAGGGGGGAAGAATTTTGGTAAGAGAGAGAAATAATTTGGAGAGAGATATTTTTAGCGAGAGATTTATCTTCTTTATCATCTTCTTCCCATTAAATTAGATCTAGAGCTCTACAAATTATCCATTAATGGAGATTCTAAATGTAATTCTTATGTAACCTCAAAAATCATAGTGAAGAACCATGGATGTAGATCACATTGATCGAACCATGTAAAAAATCCTTGTGTCAATTTATATTTCTAGCACTTATATTTGAAATTTAGGTGATTAATAAGATTTAGATCTACAAAATATTATGAGGGGTGTAGTGTAGGATTTCTTGCAACTACATATGCGCTAGAAACAGGGACCTAATCTTGTTGGTTCAAGAAAGTTTAGAAAAATTGACTACTGTTGGTGACGAATTCAATTGGATCTATAAACTTTAAGGAGAAAACACCGTCAACAATTCAAAGACATGAAAAGAGGGAAAAAAAAAATATAGGTTGCTGTGATGAAATAAAGGAAGAAAGCTAATTTTTTAATGGAAGATTTCATATTCAGGAGAAAAAGAAAAAGGCAAATTGTTGAAGGAAATAAAGGAAGAATGAAGAAAAGGATAAGAACAAAACGCTGATTTTTATCACGTACAAAACTTCATGAGATGGTTTGAGTTGGAGCGAAGAAGCTTGATGTCGCAAGATCAAATCTCGCCACAGTCATATTTTTTCACATTTTTCTACAGCCTAGAGAGGAGAAAAGAATAAGAGGTGGTTACATGCGAATCTTCGCAAACAGAAACTGGCACAGATGGTCAGGGATTAGGAGTATGGGTTAGAGCTCGCGTGATCAATTCTCGCAAAGCACAATATTTTTCACACTTTTTGGAACTGCTGAAAAGAAAGGAAGAATAATAGAGTGGCAATATGGTCTTCTATCGCAAAACAGCAGCCAGCACAGATGGTTGTGCGCGAGGTATACTAGGTGGATGTCCCGAGTTCAACCCTCACATCACTCATATTTTCCATATATTTTTTCCAAAACGGTAAAGGGTGGATGAACTCAAGTACGAAGATTATGTGTTTCTTTCACAAACAACGAGCTAGCACAATTGGTCACCGCGAAGAGTATAAACATAAGGTCGCGGGTTCGAGTCTTCCCCTTCGCATAGAATTTTTGTCAATTTTTTCCTTGAGTATCAAAGGGTGAATATAAGTCATGTATTAGCATTCTGCGATCCTTTCGCACAAGAGGGATAGCACAATTGGTCACGAGCGAACATGAGGAGCTTAAGCAAATAGCCCAGATGGTCAGCAATGAAGAGAAGGAGTTTGATGTCTAGAGTTCGAATCTCCCCATTCGCAAAGAGTTTTTGCACTTCGCAACGCAAATGTTTACCTTGCGAACGTTCGCAGCACCGAACACTTCGCAGATGTTCGTTTGCTTCATGCAAATGTTTACTTCATACAGTCTTTGATAATCTCGCAAGGGTATCTCGCAAGAAGAAAGTAGGTTATTATTTCGCGAAAACACTTCGCAGAGGCAAGGTCAGCACGATTGGTTAGGAGGCATGAATGCAAGCAGAAGGTCGCGGGATCAATTCTTGCTTCTCGCATATTTATTTTTGTTATGCGAAATTTCGCAAGGACTTTGCCTATTTCTCAAAGAAGAAAGTTGATGACTATCTCGCAAATTAATTTCACAAGAGAGGGTTAGAACAGTTGGTATACTGCGAGAATATGCAAGAGGCAAGTCAAGGGTTCAAATCTCATTTCTCACACTTTTTTTTGCTGCGAGATAATTATATTTTGTGCGATGTTTATATTCTCATTTCTCATGCAAGTGTAAAGACGTCCTGCGATTTCGTCGCAAGAGGGCAATGTCATGGGACTTCAAATTCGCGAGAATTTCTAGACCTGTCATATTGTCGCAAGAAAAACATCCTGCAAAGGCAAAAAAAACTAAAGAAATGATAAGACAAGATCAATGGGTCTTTACATGAAAGGGTAACGACGTCCTGCGATTTTGTCGCAAAGACGACAATGTCATGGGGCTTTGTGTTCGCAAGAATATTTAGGCCTGTCATATTGTCGCAAAAACGAGGGGTGGAAAAATAAGACCTTTAACTAGAAAGGCGAAATAAGACCACACAAGAAAACTGATAAGGCAAGACCAATGGGTCATTACATGAAAATGTAAAGACGTCCTGCGATCTTGTCGCAATGACAAAATTCAACATAAACATTTTGAATGTAAGTAACAGAGATCTTTCATTGCAAAAAAGATTACATGATAAGCTTGCGAGCTTGATGAAATGATTAAATGATAAACTTGCGAACATGTACATAATAATGAGACTGAGGCAATGCAAATGCCACATACTTGATATTATGATCATATTATTATGCGATACTAATAGTGCAGGAATAAGAAAAAAATGAAGCACAAGCAAAAGAACTCGTGAGGAACAACAAATACGCAAAGAGGAATGCATATACTAGAGACAAAATCAGAGAAATGAAGAATTGAAGCGATTTAAAGCTACATCAATTTTAAAGCGGCAGAATGAGATAAGTAACACAAACATTAGCTATACATTGCAGTAGATAAGCATTCTCATCATACAAACATCATACTCGCATCATGAAAACATCGCATAAGCATTTCATGACATAAACATTGCATAACAAAATCATTACATAAGCATTATACTCGCACAAGTATTTTACAAAATTTTACAAATTATTCGAATTTCGCAGAATTATTCGAATCTCTCAAAGATAACTATTTAGAATCTCTCGGGAGTGTTATTCGAATCTTTCAAATAGCATATTTATAATCTCTCAAGAGTGTTATTCGAATTTCTCAAAGCAATATTATTTAGAATCTCTCAAGGTATTATTCGAATTTTGCGAGAGGTATTCATAATTTCGCGAAGTATTCTTAATTTCGCAGAATGAGTCGAATTTCGCAGGATGTGATTATTTCACAAGATGTGATTATTTCGCACAATTATTTCACACAATTATAAGCAACTTGGAGAGATTATACTATCGCATGAGCACAAGATATGAGACAGAGGCAAAATAATAATGCAAAAACAATTCGCTCAATCAACACTTTCTCAAGGATTCTACCCTCATAGATAAAGAACAGGGGCAGCTATGGATAACCAAGAAAACATTTTATGTTCTTTATCTTCTCGGCAAGAATCACTTCCAAAGAAGATATTCACCAATGAACAACAAGAATCCTCACCAAAAATGGAATAATAACTTCGCATGAACAGAGGCAATACTTCTTATACTTCAAGGATTAATACTTCTTATTCACTTCGCAAAGCTTCGAATTTCGCGAAAGAATAGAGCATTACATGAGGCGAGAGCATGGAGTAATAATTTTGCAATACTTCTTATTCGCAATCAAGGACAGATACTTCTTATACTTCTCAAAGGGTACTTCATACTTCGTATACTTCGGGATGATACTTCTAAATTACTTCTCAAAGCTTCGTAACTTCGCAAAAGAATAGAGGCAAGTACGTACTTTTCAAGTCCAAGTATTCTTTCGCTCGTTCCTTCATCAACAAAGATCAAAGACTACTACAACAACAGATTTTTCTTAAAGATCGCTCTTCAAGCAATATTCAAGAAAAAGAGGCAAGATGTAGGATCCAAATATCGCAACAACAACACACTTGCGGAATCTTCATTAACAACGTCGCGTAACCGTCGCAAAGTAATTTCGAAATAACATGACAAATGAAGATAACGAAAACTTGAAGAAAGTGCGAAGATCTTGCGAAAACTAGAGTGTCTGCGAGATTTAAATCCGAAATTAAGGGAAATATTAGGTGTATGTGAGCTGTCATCCACTATGTAATATCCTATATAAAGAGGAGAGCAGGAAAGAGAAAAGGGGGGAAGAATTTTGGTAAGAGAGAGAAATAATTTGGAGAGAGATATTTTTAGAGAGAGATTTATCTTCTTTATCATCTTCTTCCCATTAAATTAGATCTAGAGCTCTACAAATTATCCATTAATGGAGATTCTAAATGTAATTCTTATGTAACCTCAAAAATCATAGTGAAGAACCATAGATGTAGATCACATTGATCGAACCATGTAAAAAATCCTTGTGTCGATCAATTTATATTTCTAGCACTTATATTTGAAATTTAGGTGATTAATAAGATTTAGATCTACAAAATATTATGAGGGGTGTAGTGTAGGATTTCCTGCAACTACATACTCCTTCAAACTGATGCCATTATGTTGATTTAGCTTTCATGAAGATTTCTTCAATAATTGCCACATGCCATCTTTATGCATCACCACTACTTTGTCCTTCTTTCTCCATGCATCTACAATTTGCCTAACTTGCATTTCTTCATGCATTATGCATTCTGGCCATGCCCAAATCCCATTTTGGCGCATGCTACTGTTGCATACCTGCTATGAAAATTAGCACCCAAATCTTGACACAAACTTGTGCACTTTTGCACAACTGGAACGTACTTAACTTGGTAATTCTGAGCATCACCATAGAGCTCATCCAAGTCATATCACTCAATGACTTCCGCGGATAAATCTCTTGAACAATCTTAACAAGACAATAATCCTTGCAAATGAGGCGTGACTGCCTACGTTCCATGAAGCAAGAATGCCGCATTCTTCTTCAAACTTGGAACTCATTTTTACTGCCCATATACATCTGGTTACTCTTGTCTTTCCCCCTCACCAAAATCAACTTTAGTAGCAACAATTGTTGATTTACAGTCGACAAGAACATCCTCTTGTGGTTATGATCAAATGCAGGTCTTTGGAAACCCTTGTCCAAGCATATTGATCCCACTCATAAACCAGGTGCAAGCATACTCCTTGTGCGCATCTAACATCAACGAAGAACTCTTTGCAAACCCAAGACCATAGTGTATCGGTTAACTTGCGCTTATTTCTCCATCCTTTCAATCATCTTTATGCTAGATAAGAATTGGCCATCCAATTATTCTTTTATGGCATCACATTGCCATAAACATTGCTGGTTCTCAACCAGACTTTGCATTACCACCAAGGTACATGCATTCAAGAGAGATAACTATAATCTTCCATCAACTGGCTACGATGAAGACACCTTCAATATATCGCATAGACATGTTCTTCATCTTCTTTGCCACCACAAAGGCCAACACCATCTTTGAGTTCAGGAATTTTCGCAAAATTCCCGTTACTACTTGTAATGTACTCGCTGCTGATAACACTACGAAAACATGCATTCCAAATGCTTAAACTTCGCATACTTGTGAGAAACATGGGATTTAAACAACTGACTTGCACCATAGAAGTCAGCATACTCCATAGTTTTGTCATGCCATCACTTGAAAACACGGTTTTTAATGACTCTTGCACGTTCGTCTAACACTTTGGGATGGAATTCAGACACCTTTGCCATGAACTTTCTTGGCATGTTGCTACTTCAAGCTTCAAAGTTCATTCCAGTTGAGTTTTCCACACAAGACAAACTTCTTCTAGTCTCCATAATAGTGAAACGGATAGGTGTAGAATACACCGTTAATTATTATCTAGTAGTTACGCTTTCTTTGTTATTTTTTTGTGTGAATTTTGTATTTTACGTTTGTTTTTGAGTTTATAGCTACTTTGGAGTCATACGGAGGAAAAGAAGAAGAAATTACTCTATTTGAGCCAAAAAGACAAAATTGTCAATTCATGGGCGAACACTATCTGGAGCCCAGTCAAGGTTAAGGGGAAACTATTTTGGGAGGAGTACTAAATACATACCAGCTGAGGATAAGGGGCTAGAAACTTGGTTAACCCTTATCAGAAGTGCCCGAGTACCATAACCAGCCCCAAGTTATAACCCTAACTTAAATTCTTTTCAATCATTTGCACCTGAAAGAGAGAAAAAGAGGCAGCAACAGCTGCTGGTAATACCAGATCGAGAAATTGAGATTAATGGCAGAGATAGTAATGAACACAAGAATGGGTTGATTCGAATCATGAATATTCGGTAGATCGAATTGAAGAATTTGTGGTGTTTTTGAATCGAAACAAGAACAACAACTGCTTGAGAGGAAATCAGATCGAAATGGAAGAATGGGTTTGACAAATTGATGTTGTTGTTGGAAGTGAACTCAGTGGATAGAAGTTGGAGGTCGAATTGACATACGGGTTCGAGTGAAGAAGAAGATGTTGTTGTCTATCTCAGAGATGAGAGTATTTTTGTTGTTCGAATCAGGGAAGAAGGTAGATTAATTGATGGCTCTAATGGATGCTGTGGAATCAAAGAAGGGTTCTGGGTGGTTGAAATTATGAGATGAAGCTGATAAAGCGATGGGTAGTGATACTGTGAAGAACAGATGAAGAATGGGTTGTGCTTGAATTGTATATGTATGTTTAGGATGTCGCAGGAACTGAAGAAAATAGGCATGAATTTGGCCTGGAAATGCCCTGAATATAAACAAAACTCGGCCGGTTTTCCCTTACGGTGAGTTAACTCAGTGAACCCGATGACCGATCCTTCCTTGCAACTCAGCTGAGTAAGACTGACTGAGAAGCTTACTCACCGGCTGACTCTACTCCCTTGACCCAGTTGACTAACAAAGACCGTCAGTCTTACAGTTAACTTTAACAGAATCTGGACGGAATATTCTGTCTACAGCAACAGAACTCAGGTGGCCGGCGGCGACATTTCAGGCGTAATTCCGGTGATCCCGAGAACTCTTCAGGCGACCATAATTGCAGAATTTTGTGTGAGTTTCTCTCATGGGTGTGAAGACTTAGATTTGGGAATTGGATGAAAATTTGGAGGCTTTGGAGAATTGAACTTGAAATTGAAATTAGGCTCAAATTGGGAAAGTGGTGTTATTATGGAATGAGGATTCTATTCCTTGGAAGGTTTGGAGAGAATTGAAGCCTATAAATAGAAAAGTTCTCTACTTTTCTATACAACTTCTACACACCTTTTTACACACACAACACTTCTCTTTTCTTTATTCTTTGTGTGAACTTCTTAACATGAGTAGCTAATTTTATTATTGATTGAAGATGAATTCCTAGTTCTTAACATATGATTTGAGTTTTTTTTTCAATTCTATCTTGAAGTTTTTCACATGATTATCGTTTGTTTTTACTAATAGGAATGTTTATACATTCATGCTTGATTGATAGGTCGTTTAGGATGCATACTAAATTGATTTGTTAATTGATCTAAAGCTAGTGAAAGTTAGGGGATAAGTAATCGTTTCTTGACTCTTTACACAAGTAGCAAACATGAGACCTTGTGTGTGAAAACAACGTTAGCAAGTAGACCTTGATCTAAGAGTCTAACTACTAATATCAACCTAATAAGTTCATAAATCTTAATGCGTTTATTTAAATTACATCTTGAGTGATCTACTACTAGGTGGTTTGGTAAATAGAATCCGGTAGTCGAGAACTTCTGTATCCGGTGATACAAGGGATTTAGGGGTTTAGCACTGATCTAGCTGCTTTACCTACGGTTGGTGATAATCTGTGACTAATAAAAAGTGGAAAAGAAAATAACTTGATTCATTGTTTTGCAACGAAGAAGGATTCCTTGATCTAACTTCTCTTATTGATTTCAACCTAAACTTTAATTGCTTTATTTACTTTCTTTTGTTTTTAAAATTTAAAACCAACCCCCACCCCCCCCCCCCACCCCTTTTGTGACAATTAAACAACTAAAAACTCTAGCTCCTCGTGGGAACGAACTTAACTACCATTATATTACTGGTTAATTGAGTGGAAAAATATTCACTAATTTGTTGTGGTTACGACACGCATTAAATATTTGGCGCCGCTGCCGGGGAGCAGCGGATGATTTTAGTTATTTTTATTTTTCTTTTTGCTTTATTCTTGCTTTGTTGGATTCTATATTGTATCTAACTTAGTTTCTGAGAATCTTATTTCGAAAATTTGTTTTCCATGTATGGTGGACAAGAGCAAGCATATTACAATAATCAATACGGTTTTCAACCTCAACATTATGGAAACTTCCAACCATCCTTAGGATACAGACTTTATGGATATTCTCATACATATCAACAACCTTATGACGGGTATGTAAGTGAACAATCACTAGGACGGGAGGATAGTTATGCTTCTAAATCTATGCGTGATCTCCTTGGTATAAGGCAACCTAGTTTGAGGGAACTTGAGAGAAGGTTCTATAAATTGGTCGATGAAGGCCTAGCATCGGATGAAGAAATTATTGAAGCTAAAAGAGCTTTAAGAATGGAGCGTGAAAAACGTTATTATATGGGTTACGATGATCATTTTGAACCTTATGAAAATTATTGTAACAAGGATAAAATTATTCCAACTCCGGATCATAATAACGATCCTTCACCTATTCAAAAGGAGGAGATTGGGTGTGACTTACCTATTGTTATAAACGGTGTAACACCCTCACAAGAAGATCTTACAATCTATACTGATGAAAATCATTTTAGTGAATGGCCCGATTCCGATGATGAGAATGTTGAAGAGATGATGCTAGAGGATGAAACCAAATTGATTAATTTTGTGGAAGACCTAATTGAACTTGCCAATGATTTTAATGATGCCAAGACTTTGGTTAAGGTAGACAATAACGACGAATGGTTGCAAGATTTGATAGAGGACCACGATATACAAGAGGTAAGTAATTCACATGAATTCTCTAAGGATGAAGAGGATTCCGTAAAACAAGAGATTGTGCAAGGTTTGTCTAACCCTTTGCATATTGATTCTTCTCGTTTACCTCTTATTGGTTTGAATGTATGTGCTTCGAAAGTATTTTTGGATGATTTTGTTTCTAAATATCCACCATTGGAAACACTTGATGCTAACACTATGCAGGTTTGCCAAGAGGAATACATGGAAGTTCCCAAATTCTATGTTCTTTATACACTTACGAGTGTGGAAAAGAATAAATATGGGGGAAACTTCTATCAAGCGATAATATCATTATTATTTTCTTGTGCTAACATTTTTATGGAGTTATTGTTTGCAAAATGTATTATGGGTGGATCCCCAAATTTTCCGATTTTAGTATATGAGGAGTGAATCTTACAAGAGCCAAGTCGGGCCGTCGACGTTAAACCAAGTGCTTCATGGGAGGAAACCCATAGGTTTTGTAGTTCTTATCCTTTTGCTTTTTGTTATTTATTTTTCTTGTTCCATATCATGTTAGGATTTCCCACCTTGACTTTACTAGGACGATTCAATTACATTGAGGACAATGTAAGATTTAAGTGTGGGGGAGTGGTTAAGAATTTATATATATATAAAAAAAAAAATTGCATAAAACCTCCAACTTGTAGAGATTTTAGAGTCACTAGCATACTTCTAGGTATGTTTACATAGAGATTCTGACCGACATAACTGAACTTGGAAGTGTTAGGGAACTACGTTCGGATTTCTTACTTGTTAGAGTGTTAAATAATGGATTTAATCATGCCGGTGATGCAAATTAGGAGCAGGGAGAAATTCATTATTAGAGTTGCTGATCAATCATTAGTGGAGACTACCCGTATTTATATCATGTGAGGCACCGACCAAATTTTCTTTGTAGCTGACTAAAAAAGCTTTCTTTTGAGTGTGTGTCACCGTACGTTAATTCCGGGTAGAATAGTGAGCTACCCAACCTCCCACCAATAGAAGCACTACTCTTTGATATCTTGAGTGCTAATTTTGTCAATCATGAGGGTGACGTCTATAGATAAAAGCCTCCTTCTCGTAGTTTGATTTGCAGTTAGCACCATTCTCTCTCTCGACAAAAACGGGTCCATAGAAAAACCATCATCATCAACAAGGAGTGACATCAAAATCTACAAGGAAAGTTGAAGACGTTCAAGGTTTACAAGCAACGGAACGAGAAAAAGAGCAAATTGTATATCCAAGTAAAGCAACATACAATGAGCAGATTTTTACATATATGTTGAGGACTTACAATACAATAAGGTGATTCTATATCCAAGTATGAAGACTTATTTATGAGAGCAAAGAAAATCAAAAGGTGAGAATTATTGAAGTTTATGATTTCGAGATGATACAAGTTGTGAAGAATCAAGCGGTAAAACACTTCTCCCACGGCCACGGTTTGTTTTATTTCACTTTGATTTGTATTATTTCTCTTGTCTTAAAATAAAAAAAATTGAAAAAAAAAAAATGAGACAAGAGAAAAAATTTTATCATTGTTTTTATTTTATATTTATTAAGCCGTGGGGAAGGAAAATCTATAAGGAAGTTTCAAGCGACAAGGATTTAAGGTAAAAAGGTTACAAATTGTCAAGGATCTGCGAAGTTCGAGAATTTATCATCAATAGTTGAAGCCGAAGACGAAGACCAAGGAGATAAAAACGAGGAGCGGAAGATGTTTCTATTGGATGCCGTGAGAGTGGTGTTATCATAATTGGCGATCGAATGTGAAGGTGAGTAAGTAATCTCATCCTCGATAATAGTGGTTGATTTCCTTTCTTAGAGATCGTCAGAAAAATGATTTTTCAAAATATTAAAAGATGTGGGTTTTTAAAAATATTTCGGAAGTTGTCCTTCCCACCATTCAACGTGTTGCGGAATTCTCTCTTCATTCCTACCCGCACACATGTGAGAACCATAAAAAAAAAAATCTTTTTTGAGTGCAATTATCATAAAATCCTTTTGGTGAGGCGAAGTCGAGGCGAAATGCTTATTGATCGCTTCTCAAACACGCGTTCTCTCATTATGGTGTGGTTATTTCTCACTCAACATTTAAGAATGAGAATATGTTCTTTAGTATTTCTAACTTCTTATTATCAAAGATGCGAAACTCTATGTCCTTATAGCTCTTTGGATGCTTGAAACGCTGGAACGCTTTAAAGTTGTAAGTTTTAGTTTGATTTGCTCGAGGACTAGCAAAGTCTAAGTGTGGGGGAATTTGATGAGTGTAGAATACACCGTTAATTATTATTTAGTAGTTACGCTTTTTTTGTTATTTTTTTGTGTGAATTTTGTATTTTACGTTTGTTTGAGTTTATAGCTACTTTGGAGTCATGCGGAGGAAAATAAGAAGAAATTACTCTATTTGAGCCAAAAGGAAAAAATTGTCAATTCATGGGCGAACACTATTTGGAGCCCAGTCAAGGTTAAGGGGCAACTCTTTTGGGAGGAGTACTAAATACTGACCAGCTGAGGATAAGGGGATAGAAACTTGGTTAACCCTTATTAGAAGTGCCCGAATACCATAACCAGACCCAAGTTATAACCCTAACTTAAATTCTTCTCAATCATTTGCACCTGAAAGAGAGAAAAAGAGGCAACAACAGCTGCTGGTAATACCAGATCGAGAAATTGATAGAGATTAATGGCAGAGATAGTAATGAACAAAAGAATGGGTTGATTCAAATCATGAAGATTCGGTAGATCGAATTGAAGAATTTATGGTGTTTTTGAATCGAAAGAAGAACAACAGCTGCTTGAGAGGAAATCAGATCGAAATGGAAGAATGGGTTTTAGAAATTGATGTTGATGTTGGAAGTGAAATCAGTGGATAGAAGTTGGAGATCGAATTGACATATGGGTTCGAGTGAAGAAGAAGATGCTGCTGTCTATCTCGGATATGAGAGTATTTTTGATGTTCGAATCAGGGAAGAAGGTGGATTAATTGATGGCTCTAATGGCTGCTGTGGAATCAAAGAAGGGTTCTGGGTGGTTGAAATTATGAGATGAAGCTGATAAAGCGATGGGTACTGATACTATGAAGAACAGATGAAGAATGGGTTATGCTTGAATTGTAGATGTATGTTTAGGATGTCGCAAGAACTGAAGAAAATAGGCCTGAATTTGGCCTGGAAATGCCTTGAATATAAACGAAACTCAGCCGGTTTTCCCTTACGACGAGTTAACTCAGTGAACCCGATGACCGATCCTTCCTTGCAACTCACCGGAGTAAGATCCAGTAAGCTCGGTAAGACTGACTGAGAAGCTTACTCACCGGCTGACTCTACTCCCTTGACCTGGTTGACTAACAAAGACCGTCGCCTTACGCTTAACGTTAATGAAATTGACGGAATATTCTGGTCTCAGCAAAGAATGTAACTCAGGTGGCCGGCGGCGACATTTCAGGCATAATTCCGGTGATCCCGAGAACTCTTCAGACGACCAAAATTGCAGAATTTTGTGTGAGTTTCTCTCATGGGTGTGAAGACTTAGATTTGGGAATTGGATGAAAATTTGGAGGCTTTGGAGAATTGAACTTGAAATTGGAATTAGGTTCAAATTGGGAAAGTGGTGTTATTATGGAATGAGGATTCTATTCCTTGGAAGATTTGGAGAGAATTGAAGCCTATAAATAGAAAAGTTCTCTACTTTTATATACAATTTCCACATACCTTTTTACACACACAACACTTCTCTTTTCTTTATTCTTTGTGTGAACTTCTTCACATGAGTAGCTAATTTTATTATTGGTTGAGGATGAATTCCTAGTTCTTAACATATGATTTGAGTTTTGTTTTCAATTCTATCTTGAAGTTTTTCACATGATTATCGTTTGTTTTTACTAATAGGAATGTTTATACATTCATGCTTGATTGATAGGTCGTTTAGGATGCATACTAAATTGATTGGTTAATTGATCTAAAGCTAGTGAAAGTTAGGGGATAAGTAATCGTTTCTTGACTCTTTACACAAGTAGCAATCACGAGACCTTGCGGAGGGATTCCGTGGAGCAATTGTGTGTGAAAACAACGTTATCAAGTAGACCTTAATCTAAGAGTCTAACTACTAATATCAACCTAATAAGTTCATAAATCTTAATGCGTTTATTTAAATTACATCTTGAGTGATCTACTACTAGGTGGTTTGGTAAATAGAATCCGGTAGTGGAGAACTTCCGTATCCGGTGATACAAGGGATTTAGGGGTTTAGCACTGATCTAGCTGCTTTACCTATGGTTGGTGATAATCTGTGACTAATAAAAATTGGAAAAGAACATAACTTAATTCATTGTTTTGCAACGAAGAAGGATTCCTTGATCTAACTTCTCTTATTGATTTCAACCTAAACTTTAATTGTTTTATTTACTTTCTTTTGTTTTTAAAATTTAAAACCAACCCCCCCCCCCAACTCTAGCTCCTCGTGGGAACGAACTTAACTACCACCATATAACTTGTTAATTGAGTGGAAAAATATTCACTAATTTGTTGTGGTTACGACACGCATCAGAAACCCAAACAATTCACCTCTGAATTTGACAAACAAATGACATTAACTTGAGTAAAAAGTGAAAAATCAGCAACTGTGTCCCCTAACACAGCTCTAATACCTGTTGTCACATGCCCATTTAATCGCCTAAAATTTTCATGGGACATGACCGGTAATGATTGTGGTTCAGTGAATCAACTTCACCCAGAATCATCCAGCCTTGCATACTTGCATCAAAGTACGCATCTGCCTTCACTCATAAGGCATTGCACAACGGAAGTCTTTTCTTCTTTCTCTCTAAATCTTATGCCACCATAAGCATAAGAGGATCTGCCATGTACTTAACCAATTCTATCACAAACCAGCAACACAATGAACACAAAGAATACTGCAACAAACCCATTTTATTGCACTAAAGGAAGATTACAAACGTCTGTCCAACGCATGGACTAAATAGGCCATCATTCTCTTAATGATGCCTTATTCTCTCAAGTATGAGACTACATGTATACAAAACTTTCTCCTACGTAAGCCTACTTATTTTGCCACTCCTTAGGGCTATTATACAGTGGTTACAATGTCCAAAACCGTGCACAACACTTGCACACGCATGGAACAGCCATGTGTCCCATTAGGTAGTTTCCGTAACCGCCAATCTGCTTTTCAACTGCCACCTTTTGTGTTGTCATGCAGATTGAAGCCACACTTGTCTTGAACGGTTAGGGACACTCTACTAAGGTTATGAACTCATTTCATAACCCTTCCTACTTGTCTCGCACCTTTGGCACGCTTGTGAAGTCAATAACCAACTTATAACCGTCACTTGAGTCGTATTGCACCACTGTTGTGCTTTACTGAATTCTTCCTCACGCCAATGTTCTGCATGCTTATCTCTCTATGCTAATGCACGGACAATCCTTATGCTTCAATCATCGATGACGACTCCTTAAGCTCACTCTAGTTACTCATGCGTCATATATGCTTAACTTCGTCAATTAGCTTGACAATAGCAATGCAACTCTTGCATTACCAACTTGTTTGCATTATTCAAGCTTTGGCCAGCCTTGAACTAATGCCATAGACCAACTTCTGCCCTATTATTTACTCTTGCATCATCCTTGAGTTTGAGCCAACTCAATTCCACGGATATGCATAAATGCCAATATCGCATGTTGCTTCTGTCAACTTTGGCCTTGTCTTGCCTTTCCTTCAATGAAGCTTCATTGTGTCGGCCAATAAGCTTCATTACTTAGCCAAATGTATTTACAGTGTAGCGCCACCTTGTCTCTTCACTGGCCCTGCATGGTGCCACTATCTTAGTGCTTGACAGTCTATGCAGTATACCACTATTATGGCTTGCGTTGCGCTGCGCTATTATGGCTTCGCATTGCGTCATTACGGCAGAATACTGACTTGGCCTGCAGCACTGTAACGCGCAATTATTGTGCGACACTTGCAGCCATGTCATACGGTGTTACCTATCAAAAGAATCCCAACCTACCAAGCTAGGCAACTAGTGTTCTTGGTGGGCTACTAGCTGGGAAACCCACTTAATGGTGTTGACTCCATGATTGAAAAGGTACAAATTTATATATATCTGACGTGTTTGTGATGGTACATACCAATAGAAAGTACTGAAAGGTAGGACCAAAATCATTTGATGAGGTCCTACTTACCAACTTGCAATATCTAACTATAATTGGGTCCATGGATGATGGAGATTGGAGCCGAATCTCACCAGTTCAAATTTTTCAATCAATTAATGATAAACATAAACAAAGTATTCATTGTTACTCCCTTTTCTCTAACTTTGTAGGTTAGAGAAAGTTTTTTGCTCCCCAAGTTAGGGTTTTCTCATATCTTTGTACTTGTTCTAAGATTTTAATAAAAGTTCTTGGGAATTTCATTATGGTTTCTTAGATTGTTTCATAGATTTTACTAAGAGTGAAGTTGTCAGATTGCTCGCAACTACATTTTGGCGCTAGAAAACAGTTAGGATGAGTAGTTGGGATCATCCCTACCTGTGAAGTTTTTCTAGAGTGATTTCTAAAATATTTTTGGTTTTGTCATAAAAGAGAGTTTTATTCAAGTTTTCATATAGATTTGAGAGTTCCTAATCTTCAAATTTGTTAAACAAAAGTCGATATCTTCATCTCAGGAAGATAGCTTTGTTGTTAAAATTTCCTAGATCTTTGAGAGATATACTTTTCTTTGTCAAAAGAAGAGATAAGCATATACAACAAAACAAGCGATAGCAACTAGGAGGAGCAGAAGAATCGCAGGAATAAGAAGAAGCGAGATTGCTGAATCATCAAGGATGGGAGAAAGGAACAATCGAGGAAAACAAGCCCAAACTCAGATCCAACACGAACAGGCGGAGAACAACACCATCAATTATGATGTGGTAAGTGTTCATACTACGGATACAGATTCGACGGAAGAAAACGAGCAAAGAACTGGCGAGGGAGGATTAATAAGAGAAAATGAAGAGAATATGACCATAGAGGAGCTCCGACAAAGATTAGTCGCAGAAAGAAGGAGAGAAGAAGAAGAACGCGCGAATTTGATGCGTCAGAATGATGAGCTAAAAGTTACAATAATGTCTAATATTGGGCTGTGTATGCTCGGGAGGCAGTAAAACCCAAAAAGTGGGGCCTTTAAAAACGTAAAAGCTAAAGAATTTCTGGCGAATTAAACGGAGGTATTATTCGGGATATGTAAAGTTCGTGAACGATTCGCGAATAATCCGGGAATGCCATATAAAACACGTCTTAGGTTCGGAGTTGGAAACGTACGCGAATAAGACGGTAAAATTCGCGATACAGAAAAATTCATTCGTGAATCATTCGCGAACTTACTAACTAGGTGCTACACTGCTACTGGCAATTTGTGAAGATGAATGGATGAAGATGTTCTTGACAAAATGGGAAAAGAATAAAGATAGACAATATTTAAAGTTTGGACAGAAAAAAAAAATTGCACCATACTGCTGTAAGTTCACTCTATTTCTACGTGGCAGCATTTATGTGAAACAATGTGCTGCCCAGAGAGATGCTTTCAAATTTAAATCTAGATATACTGAGATCATGATATCCAAACCTTTAAACTGAATTAATTTTTTATTTTTCTGTAATCGGTATCAAATTTGGTGTTGACTAGAGTTTTGAACTCAGATCACGGTATTATTATCGAACAATTTTATCCCAATACTACACCGACATTGGCCTCATCTCACAGTCTTGAAAGTTTAATTTCCAATATTGAAGAATTGGGATGTAGTCTATTCTGCTTCAAGAAGTTTAGGTGTTATGTCATTTCTTATTCCCTTGTTGCCATCGGGTTTAAGAGGAAAAAAAGAAAAATTCCATCCTCGGGTCATCATCGAGTGGCCTCAGGCCATGAACTAGCAACATGGGGCTACTGCCTTACCTGTGAAAAGAATCCCAACCTACCAAACTAGGCAGCCAGTGGTCTTGGTGGGCTACTGGCTAGGAACTATGTTGCACGGACACGGACATGGGACACGGTTATGACACGACACGGTTGTGGGGACACGTCAAATCTAAAAAAAACGGGTTACGAGGACACATTATATATATTATTCACATCATTAAAATAAAATTTTACTACAATCTACACAACAAAATAATTATTCTTATTTTAAAATATTTGATTACTAATTATATAAAATTAATAATAATATAATAATGGTAAAGTTTTTCATGAATCATGCTTGGATTTGACTAAAACAAGAATAAATTAGCGTCTCATTTAGTTTATTTTGATTTTTCAAACCAAAATAAATAATTTATGACGTGTCTGAAAGTGTCCAATTGTGTCCGCAAAGTGTCCAATAACAATTTTTACGCGATACATGATGTGACGTATCCATCAAGTGTCGAGAAGTGTCGTGTCCGTTTACGTGTCAGACACAGTTACGGCATCTTTTTTGGAGTGTCCGTGCAACATAGGTTAGGAATAACCCACTGAATAGTGTTGACTCTATGATTGAAAAGGTACAGATTTATATATATCTGACGTGTATGTGATGGTACATATCAATAGAAAGTACCGAAAGGTAGGACCGAAATCATTTGCCGAGGTCCTACTTACCAACTGCAATATCTAACCATAATTGGGTCCATAGATGATGGAGATTGGAGACGAATCTCATCAGTTGTTCAAATAGCTCAATCAATGAGAAAACATAAACAAATTTTTTTGAGTGTTAATCCCTTTTCTCTAACTTTGTAGGTTAACTCAATAATAATAATGCATTTGAAAACGGACAGAATCTATCAACTACGGAAGGATCCCACACCACAGGTAAGCATGGTTGGTATCAATTTAATTAAGCTAAATCAGTACTCTCATCAAATCATAATTATGTTTAATGAATACCAAGCCTGTTGTTGCACCATGAAATTGCAGTTGCTACTAGTAGAGCACGGCCCAGCCCAGCACGCTAAAATTTGAGCACAGCCCAGCCCAGCATGTGACTTAGCCTAGCACGGCACAACACGTTAGTTAAATGGGACGTGATGGGTTTGACTAATTGGCACAGTAGCACAACACACCACGCGGCACGGATAAGCACGTGGCCCAGCACAGCACATTAAGAGAGCACGTCATAACATGTACAAATACACCATATAACAAGACATAATACATCACATTTTTTGTATATTTCACAAAAGAGTCACTAATATTCTAGCTAGTTTTTAACATTTTATGTTGGCTTATTTATAACAACACATATAATACCTTAGAGCAACTGCAGTGGGCGACTAAACGCATTTATTTGGTCTCTGAACCAGGCGTAGCGGGACGGACCATCGACCAAATCCCAGACTAAATCAACAGTGGACGACTATATTTGGCCGGGGACCAAAGACTAAACCCAAATATAGTCGGGCGTTGATATAATCCCCGCCCCACCACCAAGCGGGTATATAATGTACGCCCCACACACCAGCCAACGTATACTCAACGCCCCACACCAGGCGTGGTTTATACCTCCGCCCTTCCTTTTTTTTTTTTTTTTTTTTTATTTTTAATGGGGCTAAGTTAATACCTCCGCCCCATCAATCTTTTTAAACTTTTGAAATGGGGCGTGGTTTATACCACCGCCCTATTGTTTTTTTTTTTTTTTTTTTTTTTTAATTTTTTTAAAATTTCCAAATCACCCCACACCAGGCGAACGTATAATTCACGCCCCACCACCAGGCGAACGTATACTTCACGCCCCACACCAGGCGAACGTATAATCCACGCTCCACCAAATTTAGTCTTCCGCGTCTTTTTTTCCCTCTTTGGTCTTTGGTTATACTCGCACCACTGCAGTTGCTCTTAATATTTGGAAAATATATTTCAATATCGTTGTTATAATGTCGTCACCTATATTTAACTAGAACATTAATTTCCATGACAATAATCCAATTTTATGTTTGATGGGCTATTTCTTTTTATTGAATAAACTTGTTAATTTTACTTGAAATAATTTCAAATGATATGTTGTCTAATTAAATTCTTGTGCTAATGTCCGACTTAATGTATACATTAAGTGATTCAAATTGTTTATAGCACGACGTGCCAAAGACGGCACAAAGACGACACATTTATTCGTGTGCTGTGCCCGTGGGCTGTGCTGTGCCTAGCTTTTGACTAGTAAAGCACAGCACGGCACAATACGTTTAAATCGTTGGCACAACACAGCACGACACATGGCACGTGAAGCACGCGACTTCGTGTGCCGGGCCGGCACGTTTTACACCTCTAGCTGCTAGGTACTATTTCCTTAAAAAAAGAAAAGGAAAACAAAAAGCTAGATGAAATTTTAGTCGTTTCTGCAAAAAAAATTACTATCACTTTTCGGTTTAGTCGTTTTTACGTGAATGAAAAATATGTATTCCAGGAACGGAGATAATATTTCACAATAGGAGCATCCATAGAATAGTCTTGTTCATCCGCAGCTAGACAATTTTAGCAAAAAAGAGCAGTGGTTATGCTCAAAATTAAGATAAAATCTAAGCACTTTGATAACAGCTAATAAATAGTGATGCACTCATTACAACATACTATAAAAAATGATCAAAATTTCCAATCCCTTTTTCTAGTACGAGTATAAGAAAAGTATCTTTGGAGAATCTTGGGTCTTGACATTCTTTCTTTTAAGATTTCTTGGAATTTTTGTAAGGAAATCTTGAAAATAGATGATTTCTTTCTTATTTATTAAGAACTAAAATAAAATTAGTTGTCGTCTGGTTATACACTTTGCGCGTAGAGGTGTCCATTTCTAAGGAGCTGTATATATTTTTCTAGCAAACGTATCTTCAACAGCTTATGATTGTGTCTTCTCATCTCAGTAACAATAGAGGAGTGCAATTAACAACAGAATCACAGATATTATGCTTATAAAAAGACAGGTGAATTTCCAAGCAGATACGTACGTGTTGATCAACCTGGCGAGATTGGGGTATACCCAAACTGAAACTAATTGGGGTATACCCAATAAGACAAAATAGGTTGATTTTACTTCAATACCCTTGAACTAATTAACTTAAAATTAAACCCTAAAATTAAAAATTAAAAACTCATAATCTTCCCTAATCTCTCTTCTCTAATCTCTCTGCTTCTTCCCCTTCATCTTCTTCCATTTCTTACATCAAACGAAAATCTTGAACTTTGATTTTCCAAAAATCGTTGACTCTACCGCTAAAAGAAGACTATAAATGATGTTTAAACTCAAACCCATCATTGTGTTGTGTGATTTGATTGTTATATTAGGTTAGAAATCGAAAATTATGATTTCTCGTGTTTTTGGCCGGCAAGGTCGTAACATGCATATCTTGCCGACTTTTCATAATGACCATGGCGGCGATCAGAAATTTTTTTCAACAAATGGAAGGGTATTTTTGAATATCTTGCCGGCCAAACAACAGCCTAAGGGTATTTCTAAAATACCTTGCCGCCAAAAAAAATTTAAGGGTATTTTTAAATACCTTGCCGGCCAATGTTTTTTCAACAATCGGCGGGGTATTTTTGAAGACCTTGCCGGCTAATAAATTTTTTCTCGTCGTCTCTTTGGCCGGATGATCTTCATTCGTCGACCTTGCCGACTTTTTTATACTTTCTTTAATCGAAAGTGTTGATTTTTGATCTAATTTTGAGTATGATTTCATACAACACTTTGCAATCCCCTTTTAGAAGTGTTTGGGTCGTGTGCTTTCATTTCCGTTGCAAAAGATTTTCTCAAAACAAATTTTTTCATAAAAATCTTCCCAAATAAGTTCAATCAAAAAAAATTTCAATTCATAAGTTTTAATCCACTCAATTAATTAAGCTAATCAGATTTTTTTAGTGTTAATTAAACAAGGGTATATTAGCCATTTAGAAAAATATATTACTAAAGGGTGGCTTCTTTTACTTCAAAATGACCCTATTTTGTCTTATTGGGTATACCCCAATTAGTTTGGGTATACCCCAATCTCGCCAGGTTGATCAACTCGGTCTTTTATGTGTACGTCCATGATTCATTTTTTTTTCTTTTTGATTGGTTACGTCTAAGGGTCATTATCTAAGGACTTAAAAGCTTAGTTAAATAAAAAATTCCACGTTGAACGGCAGGGGCAGAGCCAAGAATCATGTGAAGGGGTGCAAAAATTTACTATTGGTGCAACCAAAAATTCTTGGGGTGCAAAAGTGCAAAAATGAGCTTGTTTGTTAAAAAAATAAATTCTTATAAGGCCTAAAATGGGCTTTGGAGACAGCTAGGCAGGGGGTGCAAGTGCACCCCCTTGTAATGGGCTGGCTCTGCCCCTGTTGAACGGTGAAGAAATCCTCGCTTCATATTGATCGAAATAATATCTTTGTGACTTTTGTGAAACGAGAGTTTTAGTGAGAACACTTGCCAGTGTTAAATCGGTTTAAATATATAAGGTGATAATGTTGGAGAAAATGAGTTTATTGTTTTAATTTCATGATCTTGGTGGGAATGGAACTTAGGACCTTTGGGTCTCTAAGAGAACTCACTCATTTTCTTATGAATGAATGAAATAAGAACCTTTAGTCCCACATTGGGTATAACTAAAGAGGAGTTCCACTATATAGCCATTCCTTTATGGATAGTTAGTAAAACAATGTGGGTGGAACGAGTGGGGCAAAAAAATTTTGTTTCACTAATGTTTGGTCTTAGGGCTCGTGCTTTCGCCGTGGACAGGTCAACCAAGACATATCCTTTTGGAAAAATTTTGTTTGAATTATTTCCTAAACGAGTTTAAACTAAATTAAATTTTGTATTAATTATGGGGGGCGTATGACCTGGCGAGAATATTTTTCTTTCCGTTTTTCCCTGTGTCGACATTATGTGCATGGACGTTTTATTACCGTTTTGAAAAAATAATGAATTAATCCGAATTTATTTTGTCTTCAATTCTGATTGATTCTCTCTTTAATTCGCTCTTAATGCACATCTCTCTCTTCTATGCTATAAAAACCCCTCGACTCCATCATTTCAATTTGTGTCCAGAAGAGCTACTATCCTCTTCTTTTCGTCTCTCTCACTCTGTGTGGTCTTTTTCTTTTCTTCCGTGCTTTGCTGTTGAGTTCGTAAGAGTGGGCAAGTATTGTAGTGCTAACAATACTTGCAACAGTGTGCTTTATCCTGGATACAACTTGACCACACGAGGGTATAGGCATCACTCATTCTTGAGGCGTACCGGTCAAATATTGTGTTAAGGACAGCGTGTTGAACACGTGACTCTGTCTTCTGTTTGTTGTCCATTGAGTGCTTATTTACCTTTCAGAAATTTTATATCTAACTTCTTCACATCTTCTTTTTAGTGTTTTATTGTTACAGTCGCAACAATCTTAACACAATAATTCTTTTCTGTCTGTAACAATGGGTAAGAACGATGTTGAAAGGCCTGCAAAGTTCAATGGGAAAGACTTCAAAAGATGGAAATCGAAGATGTTATTTTTTCTGAGTTATCATGAGTTGGATCATTATGTTTTGGTTCCTTTTGATGAGGGTATGAAGGATATGGGACGTGAACTTGAGTTGGAGGATTGGGTTAGGCGAGAACTATATGGCCAAAAATCATATTCTCAACTCGTTTAGAAGATGTTATGTATGACTTCTATATTGCAAAAGAGAACTTTAATGCTTTTGATTTATGGGCTGCTTTAGAGGCAAAATACCAAGATGAAACTGCTGGAAGTAAGAAATTCTTGGTAGCTAAGTTCATGGAATACAAAATGTCGAATGACAAATCTATGGTTGATCAATTCCTTGAATTCCAAAGAAATTATCAATGAAATTCTTGCGGAAGGTATGGTGATTGATGAAACTTTTCAAGTGTCTCATTGTCATTGAGAAATTGCCTTCTTCCTGGTCTGAGTACAAGAAGAAACTGAGACATGAAACTGGTGAAGTCACTATGGTTGATTTGGGTAAGAAGATTCAAGTTGAAGAATGTTGTGCTCCAAGGACAAAAATGTATCTTCTGCAAGGGACATGTCAAACAAAGCTCATGTGACAGAACACAAAGGTTCTAATGCTAATAAGAACCGAAACAACTCCAAGAAACCTCCAGGCAAGAAAGGTATGTTTCAGAAACCCAAATCTAGCATTAATAAAATTAAGGGTGATTGCTATGCTTGCGGAAATCCTGGCCATATGGCGGTTCACTATAGAAACCGTAAGGACCTTAAAAAGAAAAATAATGCTAATTTGGTTGATAACAACAAAGATGAATTTTCTGGCACGGTGTCTGAAGTCAATTTGGTAACAAATGTGAGAGACTGGTGGGTAGACTCGGTGCTACCAAACATGTCCAGGAAACAGAGATATGTTCACCTCCTATAATAAGGTAGGGGAAAGAGAGAAACTCTATATGGGTAACTCATCTCGCAAAATGCGTTGTAGGAAAAGGCAAAGTTGGGCTCAAGCTCACTTCTGGAAAGACTCTCACTTTGAATGAAGTTCTTCATGTTCCGTACATCTGCAAAAATCTTGTTTCTTGTGGTGTTTTAGATGATAAGGGTTTTAAAATTGTAATAGAATCTGGGAAATGTGTTGTAACTAAGGGTAAGGATTATGTGGGGAAGGGTTATAAGACTGAGGGTCTGTATAAGCTTAATGTAAACTCTGCTGGAATGAATGAGAATGATTCTTCTGCTTATGTTTATGAGTCTTTGGATGTTTGGCATAGTAGACTTGGACATGTAAATTATAAGTCAATGCATAAATCAAGCTAATGTAGGCCGTATACCCAAATTTAGTTTGGAAAAGGAACACAAATGTGAAGTATGCGTAGAATCAAAGTATGCTAGAAAACCTTTTAGCAAAAAAGTTCATAGAAATTCTAAACCCTTAGAATTAATTCAGTCAGACTTAGTTGACATGAAATCGGTTCAAACTAGAGGTGGTAAAGAATGGTTTGTTACTTTTATAGACGACTGTACTAGGTACTGTCATATATATTTGCTTAGAGGTAAGGATGATGCCTTAGAAGCCTTTAAGATGTATAAACTAGAAGTTGAAAACCAATTAAATACTACCATTAAAACAGTTAGGTCTGACCGTGGTGGTGAGTACAGAGTTCCGATAGGAGATTTCTGTATAGAACATGGCATAATACACGAGGTTGCCCCTCCTTATTCACCTCAGTCCAATGGTGTAGCTGAACGGAAGAACCGTACCCTTAAGGAGATGATGAATGCCATGTTAATTAGTTCAGGATTACCTTCGAACTTGTGGGGGAAGTCTGTCCTCTCGATGTTATATCCTCGAATAGAGTACCCTTTAAAGGATCGGATAAAACTCCATATGAATTATGGAGAGGTAGACAACCTTCTTTTGCATACTTCAAAGTGTGGGGGTGTTTGGCTAAGGTTCGATCCCTAAACCTAAAGCAACCAAGATAGGACCCAAAACTGTTGATCGTGTCTTCATAGGGTATCCCGAGCATACTCCCGCATATAGATTTATGGTTGTAAGTTCTGAAATTTCTGAAATTGGTGTGAATACTATTATGGAATCTAGGGATGTTGTGTTCTTTGAAAATGTTTTCCTTTGAAATCTGACTCTCATAAGAGAGGTCTTGATCCCCTAGATGTCCCTTCAACCACTCAGACTTTACCTTTAGAGGAAGACGAAGTAGAAATTGAGCCTAGGAGAAGTAAAAGGGCTAGAACCAAAACCTCCTTTGGACCTCGACTTCGTAACACTAGCGTAGTCCGATCCTCGACTTATAGAGAAGCCATGACTTCTTCTCAAGCTCCATGGTGGAAAGAGTCATTTGTTAGTGAGATGGAATCCATCAAAGAAAATGATACGTGGGAGCCGGTAGATTTACCTCCGTGGTGTAAGGCCATAGGATGTAGATGGATCTTCGTGGAGGAAACGTAACATAGATGGAACTGTTCAAAAATACAAGGCTAGGTTAGTAGCTAAAGGCTATAAACAACAGAAGGTGTAGATTTCTTTGATACTTACTCACCCATTACGAGAATTACTTCCATTAGGATGTTAATTGCTATAGTCAAGCGGTTCATAACCTAGACATACATCAAATGGATGTAAAGACAAACTTTTCTAAATGGTGAATTAGATGAAGAAATTTACATGGAACAACCCGAGGGCTTTGTAGTGAAAGGTTGTGAAAACAAAGTCTGTAAACTGAAAAAATCTTTGTATGGTTTGAAACAAGCACCTAAATAATGACATGAAAAATTTGATCATGTAATGTTTTCTAGTGGTTTTAAAATTAATGAATCTGACAAGTGTGTCTACACTAAACTTGTGAATGATGCCTCCGTGATTGTATGCTTGTATGTTGATGATATGCTTATACTTGGTACAAACATGGATGTAATTAATTCCACTAAGAGCATGCTAAATGAGAACTTTGACATGAAAGACTTAGGCCCCGCAGATGTAATCTTAGGGATGAAAATTAGAAGAAATTCTAACGATTATAGTCTTAGTCAATCTCATTATGTTGAATCTGTGCTTAGAAAATTCAATCACTTTGATTGTAAACCTTCTCATACTCCATATGATCCTTGTTGTAGACTCAAAAAGAATAAGGGTAATGGAGTGTCACAACTTGAGTACTCACGAGTTATAGGAAGTATGATGTATTTGATGAACTGTACTAGGACAGACATTGCTTATGCTGTGAGTAGGTTAAGTAGGTATACTTGTAATCCAGTAAGGGAACACTGGGATGCACTTTTAGAGTGTTGAGGTATTTGAAATACACTTTGACCTTTTGTTTAAATTATGAAGGGTACCCCGCCGTCCTTGAGGGATTTTGTGATGCAAACCGGATATCGACTCGGAGGAGACTAAGTCTACGAGTGGATATGTTTTCACTCTAGCGAGTGGGTCTGTTTCTTGGAAGAGTTCCAAACAGACTCGCATAGCTCGATCCACTATGGAATCCGAGTTTATTGCGTTAGATAAAGCGGATAGGAAGCCGCTTGGCTAAGATGCTTTTAGAAGACATTCCTCTCTCGGCATAGGCTGTGCCACTATATCTATACATTGTGATAATCAAGTCAGCTATAGCTAAGGCTAAAAACAAACTACTATAATGGGAAGTCTATACATATTAAAAGAAGACATAATACCCTAAAAAAACTAATCTCAAAAGGCGATATTTCAATTGATTGGGTAAAGTCTAAGGAGAATATCGCGGACCCTTTGACGAAAAGTTTGTCCAAGGAGATAGTTAATAATGCATCGAGGGGGGATGGGGCTTAGGCTCATTAAATAAACTTGCTATGAAGGATACTCAACCTTGCCGATCGGAGATCCCAAGATAAAGGTTTTGAATGAGACAACCGATTTGTGGCGGTCAAGGTAAACACTATCGAGAATTTCATTCTCTGCCTCTTCCCTATGGTGTAGACGTGATAGTGTGACTGCATGTGAAGGATGACTTTTAACTAAGTCTTAATGAGTTCTATAGTTTCAATTTTAGATTGAAGTGGGGTGTAGCAAGAAACACTCTTGATGGAACTCACCTATCCGAATGTGGAAGTGGGTCGCTTCCTATGAGAATAGAGCTGATTCTCTAAGAGCATTCTGAGAAACGGAATTTGTCCAGGGCCAAAAAGGACACAACGGCACGAACTTGACAGCACCTAGAGAGATATCACGTGTGGTTATTATCGCGGATTACACCAAACGATGGCAGTTCAAGACATCGCGTTCACTTTGTCCATCAAGTAGTTCCTATAATTTCTCACTAAGCAAAGGTTCAAGAACTCATGGACACCTCTTGCCTAAGTGGTATTTCTCGCTTTCCGTTTTCTGATTTTTTAATCGGTATTTCATTCATGTGGGGGATTGTTAGAGAAAATGAGTTTATTGTTTTAATTTCATGGTCTTGGTGGGAATGGAACTTAGGACCTTAGGGTCTCTAAGAGAACTCACTCATTTTCTTATGAGTGAATGAAATAAGAACCTTTAGTCCCACATTGGGTATAACTAAAGAGGAGTTCCAATATATAGCTATTCCTTTATGGATAGTTAGTAAAACAATGTGGGTGGAACGGGTGGGGCAAAATATTTTTGGTTCACTAATGTTTGGGCTTAGGGCTCGTGCTTTCGCCGTAGACAGGTCAACCAAGACATATCCTTTTGGAAAAATTTTGTTTGAATTATTTCCTAAACGAGTTTAAACTAAATTAAATTTTGTATTAATTATGGGGGGCGTATGACCTGGCGAGAATATTTTTCTTTCTGTTTTTCCTTGTGTCGACATTATGTGCATGGATGTTTTATTACCGTTTTGAAAAAATAATGAATTAATCCGAATTTATTTTGTCTTCAATTCTGATTGATTCTCTCTTTAATTCGCTCTTAATGCACATCTCTCTCTTCTCTGCTATAAAAACCCCTCGACTCCATCATTTCAATTTGTGTCCAGAAGAGCTACTATCCTCTTCTTTTCGTCTCTCTCCCTCTGTGTGGTCTTTTTCTTTTCTTCCGTGCTTTGTCAGTTGAGTTCGTAGAGTGGGCAAGTATTGTAGTGCTAACAATACTTGCAACAGTGATTTTATCCTGGATACAACTTGACCACATGGTATAGGCATCACTCATTCTTGAGGCGTACCGGTCAACTATTGTGTTAATGACAGCGTGTTGAACACGTGACTCTGTCTTCTGTTTGCTATCCATTGAGTGCTTATTTACCTTTCAGAAATTTTATATCTAACTTCTTCACATCTTCTTTTTAGTGTTTTATTGTTACAGTCACAACAGATAAAACAAGAACGGACACCTAGCTCAGCTGGTCCCAGGTTCGAGCCCCCAATGACGTTATATTGCAGGAATTAACATGGAAGGTAGAATTAGCTTGCCCCCTTGTGACACAATCTCAACCCCCCATTCGCTTCGGCTCCTTTGGCTAGGTTACCCATGAGGCTCGCTGGTAGGTTAGCACGACAACCTGTTGAATTAATGCAGTAGTACGCTATTGGAGCTTAGCTTGTTAGGCTTCCAACTAGTTAATGTAATACTGTTTATCTAATAAACAAAAGAAAGAAATTTTTTAAAAAAATAATAATAAAAAAAAGGATATAGATTCATCTAGAGGTGTAAATTGGGTTGTGCCGGCACGAGCACAGCCCATTCCAGCACCTGATTTAGTCTAGCACGTCCCAGCACGTTAGTTTCGTGGGATGTGCTGGGCTAGCCTAATCGACACATTGGCACAGCACAAACGCGGCACAGGTAAACACGTGGCCCAACACAACATAGCACATTAAGAAAGCACGTCATAACATGCATAAAACACTACATAACATAACAGAATATTTCACAAAAGAGTCTGTATTTTAGCCAGTTTTTGACATTCTATCATCGTTATATGGACTTATTTTTATAACAACATATATAATACCAAAATATATATTTAGAAAGTATTTACTTTGAAAAACATAAAATAAATGTGCCCTGCACATCACAATATGGAACGGCACAACACGTTCAACACAACATGATGTCTAGCATGGCACAACACGACACGCCTTAATCTTTGGCACAACACAACACGGCACGAGCACACTAAGCACGTGACTTCGTGGGCTAGTCTGTGCTGGGATGGCACGTTTTACACCTCTAGATTCATCCACTTACTGAGCATAAAATATGTGTAAGAAAACTAAAAAAAAAAAAAGAGTAAAGTTCTTAAGTTTTATGTTTTGTTCATCAACACTATGCCTAAAGTTCTTCAGCCAATAACCAACGTATAATCGTCACTTGAGCCGTATTGCACCACTGTTGTGCTTTACTGAATTCTGCCTCACGCCAACGTTCATCTCTCTTGGCCATGCATGCTTATCACTCTAAGCTAATGCACGGACAATCCTTATGCTTCAATCATCGAGGACAACTCCTTAAGCTCAATCTAGTTACTCATGCGTCATATATTCTTCACTTCGCTAATTAGCTTGACAATAGCAATGCAACTCTTGCATTACCAACTTGTTTGCATTATTCAAGTTTTGGCCAGTCTTGAACTAATTCCATAAACCAACTTCGGTCCTATTCTTCACTCTTGCATCATCCTTGATTTTGGGCCAACTCAATTCCACGGATATGCATAAATGCCAACATCGCATGTTGCATCTGTCAACTTTGGCCTCGTCTTTCCATTCCTTCAATGAAGCTTCATTGTGTCGGCCAATAATCTTCATTACGTATCGAAATGTATTTACAGTGTAGCGCCACCTTGGCGCTTCACTGGCCCTGCAGGGTGCCACTATCTTAGTGCTTGACAGTCTATACCGTATACCGCTATTATGGCTTGTGTTGTTCTAGTATGGCTTCGCATTGCGCCATTACGGCGGAGTACTAAATTGGCTTGCAACACTGTAACGCGCAATCATTGTGCGACACTTGCAGCCATGTCATCGACATCCCCCACCTAATCTGTTCAACGACCTCGTTGAACGCAACAAAGTATACTCGTTATACTTGTTCTCCGGCCTTGTACGCCATCGAGCCTAACTCCGAAATCAGCAAGCTTGCTTAGCCTTTTTCCTTGCCAAAACTTTTATGCCTAGTACCAAATGTCATCACTTAGCTTACTGCCTTGCCATTGATCCTACTGACCTGCACTGTTGTTGTCACGTTGGCCTACGCTTCAACTCCCACTACAATCGCATATCAATACCCAAATGCTTTTGTGATCTATTGTCATGCATTTTCAGAACTCCTTTGAAATTCCACAGTACTCTTTTGGATAACCCTAAACCAATGGTCCTCATTTGATTACATCCGCATCACAAATCTTTACTCCAGCCATTCCGTGCCTAAGTGTACACGCCAAACATCCAACATATCACCCTGATATGCATAACTTAGCTTACTGCCTTTAATTCCGACTAACATTGCACTCTTGCAATTCAACAGGCCTTACTGTAGACTAAGTGTTCTTCAATCATATGCGCCTACGCCAAATCATGCCATGCCTTAAGATATGCATGCTATGATTCCATACCACTCTGGTATGCGCCACAATCCATAGCCTTTGCTGTCTTCAGCAATGCAACAAAACTTACACTAGATTTGGCCTCCAAATCATATTGTAAATTACGCCTCCTAGATTTGCACCATTTGTATTCCAACGAACTCGCACCTTGCTGTTCTTTGATTGCATTGTCGCTACACCTTGATTGAAATGCATGACTTTGGTATCACTACGGGAAAAACATACATTGGCAACCCCCCACAAGTGTCGGCGTTAATCTACAACTATATTTATCGATGGATTGCGGAAGGGGGGGGGGTGGGGGAAGGTCCGCGATTTACTGCAACTTCCAGCTAAGGGTCGTAAACCTAGTTGTGGTTCAAGTTTGGACTACCTTGTGCTTCAGTTGTAATTCTCTCTCGATTTTATTTTGGAAGCCTAAAACAACTTCTACAAGAGTTGTCAATCCGTGTTTCACTATACCTACAGCAGTTGTATGACATCCTTTCACAACTCCTATTTCTATTGTTATACATGCTTTCACAATATCTGATAGGTGCAGTAAAACCCAATAAGACAGCGTCTATAAATGCTGTGAATAGCACTATTACTACTCTTGTTATAATGGTTGAAAATTTTTGTACAACTCTAATATATGTAGTACAAGTCCATAACACAACCTCTATAAATTCTGTGAATAGCACTATTACTACTCTTGTTATTATGGTTGAAAATATTTGTACTACCTCTAATATGTGTAGTCCAAGTCCATAACACAACTTTTATAAAAGTTGTGAATAGCAGTATTACTACTCTTGTTGTAATGGTTGAAAATTTTCGTACAACTTCTAATATGTATTGTAAAAGTCCAAAACACAACATGTGCCTTGTTTAGTATTCTATAATACAACAAAGGTTTTTAGTAGTTGAATGTTGACCTACAACCCTTGTTTGGAGTTGTGTGCATAAAATTTTTTTGAAAAAAAAGAAATCATAGCTGAAACCAAATTGCCGAAAGTAATTCACATTCATATTAAACCTGCCAGTGACCCATTACATTCATTCAAGTTCACATGCTAGTGTTAAATACACAAATTCAAAAAATGGCAGAGATATAGATGTTTGTTACCAAAAGTTAAAATTTTCTTAAACACACACCCAGTTAAAGATAAGATAAGTTAAAAAGTTTCTTGAACACTAATCGGACACTATGCGATCTTTGAGCCATGAGATGACACTTCCAACAGCATCAGCAACAAACTTAAACTCTGAAGTTCGCTTGAAGACGAGAGCACCTTCAACATGAGAAACCAACACACACACAGTGTAGGCTCCAAAACCTGTTGGGTCCCCATGTATCTCTTGTACCAGATCCGTTTCACTAATTTTAGCATCAGCCACCACATCTCCTTCTTTGTACCAACTTAGTAACCGGCATGGTGTAAATCTTTCTGGCACTCTCTCACCACTTGGTCTGCTGACAGGACTAGTAGTGGGAGTTGCGGCATTGCAGGGAGAAACTCTGCTAGTACTAGCCACGTTGTTGCTTGCAAATCGGACTGTCGATGTGAGAGTGGACTTCAAATAAGACACACTTTGAGCTCTTCTCCTATAGAAAAAACAAATAGACAAGATGAGGCAAAATCATGTTTGAATTCATCAACTATAAAAAGAAAACCAAAAACTAAACCATGAACAAAATATATTCTCACCTCTAACATCACTAGACGATCATTCATTGCTCTACAGGTTTCCTGACACTCTTGAATGATCAACTTATAGTGACTATTGGCTGCAATCTTTTTACGTGTCGCTCCAAACCCCATTCCTTTAAGTCTCACCCATTTATCTTCGCCAAGAGCTCGTGTAAGAACATCGTCTGTCAAGGAAAATCCACTACCAGAACTATGATGTGCTCGAGCTTCTTCAATTTTTTTCTGTATAAGTGTGAAACATATAAGATATTGTTGCATTATTGAAGCACACATAAATTCAAAGACGGAAGAAGAGAAGATTTCTCACAAAAGCACTTAGAACACTAGGATTTGGTTCCTTTCCTTCACTCGGTTTGTGACCTGTTACCCATAAATTAGCTCTATCAAGTGGTTCAGTTGTGTTCATTTGTTTTTGCTGCAAAGAAAATGTGAATCCCAGTTAGTTAAGAGCTTCCACAAATGAAGTCAAGTAAATTGTCTTAATTATTGTTTGGACATGCATCAGTATGCAACACTAAAAAGTCAAAATTAGAGCACAAAAGAGGAGGCCATGGAACACACAAAATACTCAATCGAGGGTAGAGCATACCATCTTAGCCTCCAGTCGGGCATAACCTTCTCGGCCAATCGTGTGAGGGGTGTCATGCTTTGAAAGAATTTCTTGCATTCTGAGCCTTTTGACCTGCAAAGGGAAATTGAGCAGTCAATAGACAAATTTCAAATTGTCAAGCAAAAAATATAATCATTCATTATATTAGAAACACTTACTCTGAATTCAGGCGTGCCTACACGTTTCACAAACCTCTCCCACTCATTGACAGATATGCTCGTGGGCATTAGGTTTGCAAGCCTTTTCTCACTTTCTTTCCCTTGTAGCTGATCCAAAGCATGGAGTACCAAACCGGCTTTCCTAGATCGAGATTATTTAAGATATGCTCCCATTTTGGAAAAATAGTAGTCTTTGTAATGTTCAGGCACAATGAACCGTTGCTGCAAATAAATATATATCATTTTAGTTAGAATCTGCTATATGAGTTAAAGAGTTGTCGACTAATGAAAAGAGTTGAAGAGTTAACAATTAATCATTTTAATTACCTCGACTATCTTCCATATGTTGGCCTTTGCCTGGGAAGGAACAACTCTCCAATCATTGTATGTTAACGGAATATTTCGCCGAACTAACGTGACCCCTAGACAACTTGCCAGCTGCGGATGGATTACCAACTGGCCGATCTTTATAGTTGAAGGGAACTTCGGCTTTTGGATATGTGTTATCCAACCTCATTGCCTGCATCTGCGTTGGTCCACGTGGAACAAACATTCTTCTCTTACTTTCTCCCACAACCTCCTCTTCCAGCTTATCATCACTACCATTATCATCATTCTCCAATTCCTTCCCCCCACCAGTCTCATCACCATCATCATTATCTTTTCCTTCATCTAATCAACATCGACTCTTCCTCTTGCACGTCTTGGTTAGTATGTACAATTTCATCATCTTCTTCATCTTCAAAATCAGAAAAAGTGTCAGTTGGATTCCTGAGTTGAATAGTTGGACATGGGCCAGTACTTGTGTCCAATTTCCGCTTTACTGTCTTGCATTTGGAATTTGCATCATCTTCTTTAGACTTTGTAGCTGTCAGCACAGTCTTCGTCTTAGAAACTAATTTCTTTCGAGTGTATGGAGTTGGTTGGTCAGTTTCAGGTTGTGCACTTGGCGAGGGAGTACCGTGTGTAGTACTTTTAGGGTTGGTTGGTTCTGCAGCTGCTTTGAACCTTGGTGATGATCGCCTCTGACAAGTGTCGGCATCAGTTGGAGATATATGATCAGTTGGTTCTGCTGACTTGTTCTTTCTAGGTGTTCGGCACTTTGTTCTTTTTAGGTACAACACTTTTTGATGGAGATGCATTAACAGGTTGGGACTGTTGACTTTTCAGTCCCTTCTTCAGCTGCAAAAACCATACATAACTTAGTTAAAATGAGAAGGTAAAGAAATTTTTTATGTTAATGTAATGAAATTGAGATGAAAAGAGTTTACCTTGATTGGAAACTGCTTGACATTATTCTTTATTGTTGACTTCTGCATCATTAAATACAAAAGCTTCATTAGCATCTATTGACATCTCAAAGCAAATCATTTACATGAACTGATGAGTGCCAAATAGTGCATATTTATACACCTTTTTATTGGCATTTTACTCATCTTTTGCGCTTAGAAATCAGATATTATCCCAGATTCTGTATTTTCTTTGTTTTCAAGAATAAATATTTGTATTAATTAATTTTGTGTTTTTAGGTAATAAATAAAGTCCGGAGAAACTGAGGAGCTAAAGAGCGAAGAATTGGAGTCAAACATCTATGGAGCAGATAGCCAAATCCCACGCGCGAATCAGTTGCAACCCAACAAGGAAGACATGGGCTAGAGCTACCCACGACCCATATCCGAACCCGCTCATCCTGAGCCGTCGAGATCTCGCTTTGGCTACATCCAACGGTCGCTACCTCCACGCGCATCGAAGATCGCTGCTCCCGCGCAACACCAGATTACTCCAAGTCTTCCTCAGCCGTTCAGATCTTTTCCAGCTAAATCCAATGCTCGCTGAGGCCTCCTCATCGTCCGTCGCTACACCCGCCTCACACCAAAATTGCATACACCTATACCCCTCCATCGACCAAACCCCATTCTTCACTCCACCTTCTCTTTCTCCTTCTCTCTTCACCTCTGCAAACCCATCTCCCGACACACACGGAGCGAGCTCACAAAACCCTCACCACCACCATCTCCTCTTGCGTCACCATCACCCGTACAGTCCTCAGCCACCAACAACTCATGCATAGCCCGCTCCTAGTATTGATTATCTATTACATAACTTCTCAACCCTAGAAGCTAAATGATAGATAATTGAAACTAGGGTTAGCCAACAACCAAAGCATGGAGCGCAGGAGACGAATTGACAGAGGCGAGATTCAGAGAGTATGGGTTTGATTTTATCTTTCATTTATTTCGATTTTTGAATTAAAGAATTAGGGTTTGGTAGCTTTATGGTTGCATGTATAAATTGAAGACAGGGTATGTGTAATAGTTACGCTGGATTAGCCAAAATGAGTCAATTAGGTTTAATTTCGTGTTCTTTGTTAATTTTATTATGTTTTAATTTAAGTGCTAGGTTTCAATGAAACCCTAATTCCAATTTGGGTTTAAACTCTATTAAATTGTTCTTGAGTAATTAATGTTATTAGATAGCTTCAAATTTAAACCCCTCAACCCTTTTCTCTCACAAAGGCATGCCAACGCCATGGATGCACTTTGTAGTTAGGTTTAAACCGAGTTGAGTGTGTTTCAGTTCTTGTTTTCATTAATAATACTAACTCTCTTGATCAAGTTGTGCTTCATCGACAACCAAGACTCTAGGTTAGCAATTTAGTCCGGTATTTGAAGGTTTACAAGGTGAAACTCCTTAGTTAAGTGGCAGAATTGACACACCGTCGTTAGCTACTATAGGAACAAGACATTTAACTTAGTTGAAAGCACAATAGAGGTTAGTGGTGGATTTGCAGCCCTAGTATCACCCTTTATCTCACTCGTTTACCTTAGTTTAGGTTCACTTCAGCTTAAAAATCAGCCGTATTGGCACAAAAATATCTCAGATACCATCTGTTGTTACTTTGTTACTCATTTGAAGTCGATTAAGCATAGCCATAGATCATTGTAGGCACCCCTCGTCTCGTGGATCGACCCGTACTTGCCGCGTCTCCGATAGACGCCGTGCACTTGCGGTTATCACCGTAGGCCATAAATATATACACTTCTCGAGGCCTACCAAGTTTTTGGCGCCGTTGCCGGGGACTTGGCGCGTGCCTTGCTGATTTTTGGCTAATACTTCACTGAGATTCATCTATCCCCTGCATATTTACATTGTTTTTGCTGTTTTTAGTCCTTTGCTATTTTAACTTAGCTAAAATTTTTTTCCTTTTTTACATTTTTACACTCTGTCATTGCATCTGTAGTTTGCTATTGTTCTTGTTTGACTTAGTATAACTTGTAGTCACCATAACCATGTACTTGTAGCTTAGATGTTTGCATCTTCTCTTGCATTTGTTCATTGCATATTCACTAGCCCTGTAACTTGTAGCTCAAATTTGAGCTTTGTCATTAGTTTACAAGGAGACTAAGCAGCCTCAGTATCTTAGTGTCGCCTTGTAACTCTTGATCCCTTTCAGTCCAAGATACTCTCAGTGCATATCCTGTAGCACTGAGAACTGAGTTTGACATTGAGCTCTGTTGCCTAGCCCTGTAGCATAGCCCTGAGCTCTGAGTGCTTTGCTCAAAGCTTAGTTCTGTCATTGTAGCACTATAACTCTGTGGCTTAGTGTATAACATTGAGAACTGAAGCTTGCTGTTGAGTTACAGGTACCTGCTGTGCACTTGCACTTGCTATGCTGCTGAGCTGGGCAACAGAGCTCAATGTCAAACTCAGTTCTCAAGCTGGATATGCACCGAGAGTATCTTGACCGAAAGGGATCAAGAGTTACAAGGCAAACTAAGATACAGGGCTGCTTAGTCTCCTTGTAAACTAATGACAAAGCTCCAAATTTGCTACAAGTTACTGTGGCTAGTGAAGATGCAATGAACAAATGCAAGAGAAGATGCAAACAAACTAAGTTACAAGTACATGGTTATGGTGACTACAAGTTATACTAAGTCAAACAAGAACAATAGAAACTACGATGCAATGACAGAGTGTAAAAATGTAAAAAGGAAAGAATTTAAGCTAAGTTAAAATAGCAAAGGACTAAAAACAGCAAAAATAATGTAAATATGTACAGGGATAGATGAATCTCAGTGAAGTATTAGCCAAAAATCAGCAAGGCACGCGCCAAGTCCCCGGCAGCGGCGCCAAAAACTTGGTAGGCCTCGAAAGTGTATGTAAATTTGACCTACGTGTAATACCGCAAGTGCACGGCGTCTATCGGAGACGCGGCAAGTACGGGTCGATCCCACAAGGACTTGTGGTGCTCGATATTGATCTAAGGCTACTCTACCGACTTCAAATGATAGTAACAAAGTGACAACATATATTTTGTGCCGATACGATCGATTTTGTACTTGAAGTGATCCTAAATAGAAAACAAGGCTAGAAATTGAAGAGCACTAGGGTCTTTAAATCCACCACTAGCCTACACTTTATGTTCAATTCATTATGCTACTCTTGCCCTTGTAATGTATAAGGGAAGAGTGTCGATTCTACCACTTACCTAAGGTGTTTCTCCGCTGACAACATTAATCACAACTAAGTATATTTCCAAAGTATTACCCGTCTGATTAAAGTACAAATAATCCGAGGATCATAATAATTTTATTAAGCTTGGGTTGCAGATAAACAACACGGAGGGAATCAAACTACAAAGTGCATCCATGGCGTTGGTATGCATCAGAGAGCAAAGTGTTATCACACCGAAATTAATTCTATCTAGAAAATATTCAAGCATTCAAGAACAGTTCATGAAGAAGAACACAAGATAAGCTAGGTTTCATCTCAAACCCTAGCAATTTAAATTAAAGCATGATAAAATGATAAAGAAATGCAAATTAAAGCTAAATGACCGCATCAAGCTAATCCAGGCGTGGTTTCTACACAAACCCTCATTCTATTTATACATGCGGTTCCCAAAACTTCAAACCCTAATTCATTATAAAATAGAAATTAAATGAAAATTACTCAAACCCATACTCTGATTGTTGTTCCTCTTCTGTCAAATCGGCTCAGAACTCCTCTTGCTTGATTGATTGGTGAAACCCTAGTTATATTTATCTTTCACATAGCCTCTAGGATTGTGAGAGAGGCTCTGCGAAAGACAACTAGAACTAGGGGCTGTTGTGGTTGTGCGGTTGGTGGTGATGGCGACAAGAGATAAAGGAGTTGGTGGTGGTGAGGCTCGGCATGGCTCGCCGTAGCTTGGTCGGGGAGAGGAGATGGAGAAGAGCAGAGGAGAAGAAAGAGAAGAAGGAAGAAGAAAGAGAATGGGTCGATAGGGTATAGGTGTTGGGAGTTTTTGTTGTGAGGCAGGGACAGCAATGATCGATGCGGAAGCTTCAGCGAGCGTAGGATGTAGTTGGTGCAATCTGAACGGTCGAGGGAGAACTGAGAGAAATCTGGTGTTGAGCGGAGCATCGAGAAATAGATGTGAGTGAAGGAGCGACCGTGTGATGCATTTGGGCGAGATCTCAACGGCTCGGGATGAGCGGGTTCGGATCCGGGTCGTGGGTAGCTCTAGCCCATGTCTTCCTTGTTGGGTTGCAATTGATTCGCGCGTGGGCTTTGGCTATCTGCTCCATAGATGCTCGTCTCCAATTCTTCTGCTCTTTTGGCTCCTCAGATTCTCCGAGCTCTATTTATTACCTAAAAACACAAAATTAATTAATACAAGTATTTATTCTTGAAAACAAAGAAAACACAGAATCTGGGATAATATCTGATTTCTAAGCGCTAAAAATGAGTAAAATGCCAATAAAAAGGTGTATAAATATGCACTATTTGGCACTCATCATGAACAAGAGCAACTGAATCATAATGAAATCATTCTTTACCTTGTTCTTTACCATTGTTGTAAGATTTGTTTTCATCAATGAGCTACAAAAACAAAATTCAAAAATGAAATCAGTATAACATTATCAATTTACAAAAGCATTATTGGATACCAACTTGGAAGGATTTGTAAATGAGCTAGTCCACTCACTTTCATATGGGTAAGTCTATCGCTTAAGAAGCAATTGTCTCGCCCATATGATAGAGAACGCACTAGCTCTCATTATTCCTTAGCCAAAATTGCAAACAAGCATGTACGTATATCAGGCATACAAACCAAGAATCATTTTCTTCTATGAAATACACTAGCAGTTTGGTAGCAATAAAGAACAACATAACCACCAAGCAACTATTCAACAGATGGTTGGAATACGGAAGCCCTGCACATTCTCATATGAGAATGAACCATGGGTTCCGTATTCCAACCACCCGCAAATAAAGATTAACTTGGTAGCTATCAACCAAGCATCAACCAAGCTACTTATATCATTCTCTAAGAAAAATGTTAATAGCATTTAGGTGCGTAAACAAAGTAAATCATGCTACTAAGTACAAAATCATGCCATTGATTCAAGCTTCAATTTAAAAACAATAAAATTAAAAAGAACCCTATAACAAATCAAACCAAATCAGGATACCAGAACAAACATCATCAACTAATTGCATTTTATAAATCAAAAAAAAAAAAAAAACCTAAAATCAAAATCAGTGAAATTAAAAAGAACCCTATAACAAAACAAACCAAATCAGAATACTAGAACAAACATCATCAACTAATTGCATTTTATACATTAAAAAAAACCCTAAAATCAAAATCAGTAGAATTAAAAATAACCCTATAACAAATCAAAACCAAATGATAAATCCTAGAACGGACATCATCAACAATTGCATGTTATTAAAAAAAAAAAGACCTAAACTGCACTCTCAAAAAAATTGCATGTTAACAAACCAAACCCTAGAACAAAAATCTAAACTCAGCCAAATCAAATAAAAGAAAAGAGGGTTCGAGAGATTATTTTTTACCAATCTTTTGAGGGTTTGCAGATAGACCTAGTTTTCCGATGAGGGTTTGCAGAAGATTATTTTCTTGATTTTAGGTGTTCTGTGGATAATTGGATTTTCTGATTAGGGTTGCAAATGAGAGGATTTGAAGTTAGATGAGACGATTTTTTGGTTTATTTTTAGGGTTTGAGCGAATCAAAAAAAATTTTGCAGAGTTTTTCTTTCTCTGAGAGAGAACGGAGAGAGAAAGAGTTGAATGGAAATGGAGAAGGAGAAGGAAACGAGGGAGACAAATGAGAATGTGTGGTCTCTGATTTTTTCTCCTTTTTTTTTTTTTTTTTTTTTCCGAAAATTGGAGAGGTGACACGTTGTTGTTTCAAGAAGGATGGGGAAATTTTGGGCGGGATGTTTAGGCGGGATGTTGGGGGGGGGGGAATCCTCAATCCGCACGATAGGGATTACAACTGTTAGATTAGATTTAATGCAATATGATTGGCTAAAAGAATAAGTTACGGATTGAGCAATGTTTCTTTTTGTCAAAACCAAACAATGAATTGTGACCGTTAGATTGATCCTTGTCTTTGTTTTTGCTTAATTCTAGATCATTGGATTAGAAATAAATCCCAATATAGATAAGATTCCTTCGTACGAACGAAGAATCCAACAGTATGCGTGTAAGATTCCATGTAGATACTCGCCGATACCGTAACCAAACCCTAGATTTCATCATGTTCGAGAAAGAATCTTGCTCGGAGATCGAAAACTGGACCAATATAGATAAGATTCCTTCGTATGAATGACTAGTCCAACAGTATGCGTGTAAGATTCCATGTAGATACTCGCCGATACCATAACCAAACCCTAGATTTCATCAGGTTCGAGAAAGAATCTTGCTTGGAGATCGAAAACTGGACCAATATTGTTCGAGAAAGAATCTTGCTTGGTTAATCTGAGAGAAGAGTTCAAAGGTATATGCTGTAGATATTTAGATCATTGTGAACTGATTGAATTACTATCTAGGGACTGAAATTAGCTTCTAATTAGCCATAACAACACTGAATCAGTCATGGGTGGAGGTGTGAAAGACTCTCCAAGTAGCAGTAATAGTTGCAACAACAACAACAGTAAGATGAGAATGAAAAATATACTAACTGAGTGTGCTATGTGTGAACAAGGGAACCATGAAACGAAGTGTGTCCTTGGCTTTATTCTAGGTGCAAGCATGTTCCTTGTAACGGTGTGAGAGCATTTCTACGATCTAAAACAATTGAAACCTATGGAAAAATGTTCCTCAAGTGCACCATACCTACCCGAACCTACTTTGAATGGTTTAATGATGCTTCTGACCCTTACAAAGACAAGTTGTTGTTATTACCATCATCGAAAAGCTATAATGCTTGTGGAGAAGATGATCACTCTTATAAAGATTATCCACTGCACAATCAGTTGTGCTTCTCTTCAACCTGCAACTGCAAACTCACCCTAAGAATATGCAACAATCAACACAATAAGCACATAGCTTACCTTGTATGTGAATAATATGAAGATTTTACATGGGCTTCAGATGCTATCTTCATTGCTGCAAAAGAAAAACTTAGAGTTTCTACTAATCAAATAGCTGATCTAGTTACAAAGCTAGGAAAAAGTCTTCATATGTAATAATTTTTAATTTTATGTGTAAGACCATGATTTAAAAGAAATAAAAAGTACTTCATTTCAGTTACAACTTATAATTTTTAGGGTAATTACTTATTATGCTTGTTATAACTTACATGATGAAGTTAATTGCAGGGCTAGATCTCGGTGAGCCTTATTCTAACTCTTCTTTCTTCTGTTGCGCGCAGATTAAAGTTTCATTTTAACATATATATATCGATCGATTGAATTCGTTGTAACTGATCATGAATAAAGATTGGATTCATTGGCCAAGGTTAATATGTTTAACTTAAGGATATATATATTAATTATATTCTTTACATCAGTTTGCTAGATTGTTTACGTTAATAGTACGAACGGTGTTCTGATTCTATCTATCTTTTATGTAGGGGTGATCTTCCATATCAGAATGCATTGAAGAATTTCATAGAGACTGTTTGTCAAAAACTTGGAAATCCTTCTAAGTTCAGTTGTCCTTGTGTTGATCGTAAGAATCTTGCTTTGCCACTTCCTCCGAAAATAGTGCATCTTCACTTGCTGAAACGAGGTATAGATCTTAGATACACCAAGTGGGTTTTTCATGGGGAACCGGCTATCATTTCTAATGATGTTCACCAACAGAGAGCGACACGTGGTTCAGACAGATACAAGAAGAGGATAATTTTAAAGGTGATGCACATCAAGATCGGGTCCATGAAATCGGCAGACGAGTGGTTGGACAACCAGTGGATGAGGCTACCGACATTCCGTTATACCCATTGTACAACACACACACACGCTATCTATCACTGTTGAGTTGTATAGGCACAAGACAGTTAATGGTATATCTAGGAAGGCTTTTGACGAGCTTCTCAAGACGATTGGTTCGTTGTTGCCGCCAGGTCATTGTCTTCCTAAAAGCACATATGAAGTGAAGAAGCTGCTGAAATCTTATCAGTTGACTTATGAGAAAATACATGCCTGTGAGAATGATTGTTGCTCGTTTAGAAAAGATTTGAAAGATGCAGATGAATGTCCTAAATGTCATTATTCTAGGTGGAAGCAAGACACATCTAACATGGACGACCTAAACGATGCGGACATGATAGACAATCCCAAAAAGAAGATACCAAATAAGGTTCTTAGATACTTCCCCCTTGTTCCGAGATCGAAGAGATTATATCGCCGCAGAGCCGGCCGAGCAGCTTGATATGGCACGCGACGAACATGAGTAAAGATGGGAAGATGCGTCATCCTTCGATTCTTTGGCTTGGAATCACATAGACCGTAGGTTTCCCGCATTTGCTTCAGATTCGCATAATCTGCGTCTTGGGCTTGCTGCTGATGGATTCAATCCGTTTGGCGATCTTTCCGCAACCCATAGCTGTTGGCCGGTAATGATTGTAATTTATTATTTGCCGCCCCAGGCGTGTATGCAAGCCGAAAACATTATTCTGAGCATGCTGATTCTAGGAAAAAAGCAACCCGGTAAGGACATTGATGTATACTTGCAGCCATTGATTGATGATCTGATTGAGTTGTGGGAATACGACGTCAAAGTATATGATTCGTTTAGTAAAACAGAATTTATCTTGAAGGCTTTATTGATGTGGAAAATTAATAATTTCCCTGCATATGGAAATCTATCTGGATGTACATATAAAGGGAAGGCAGCCTGCCCTCTTTGTGGTGATAATACTCTTAGCGTCTGGTTGCCATTTAGTTGTAAAACTATATACATGAATCATAGAAGATTTCTTCGTAATAATCATCACTAGTACAAAAATCAAAATTGGTGACATTTCAGAACTGTCATGGTATCCGTATGATGACGGTTTTGGTGAAATCTGAAGCGCCACCAAAGCCAGTGTCACCGTAGGGGGTCATTTTATGATGACAGTTCTGAACTGTCATGCAGCCGTCACAATTAACCCACTAGAACTGTTATCTTACATCTAAAATTTTCATTGTAACATACATATGCAACGGTTTCTCATTGAAAACGCCACCTTAACAGTGTTATGGTGGCAGTTTACCCAAATAAACGTCAGCATAAGAAAGATCTAGGATGGTTGATTATAGAAACCGTCAAGTTAGTATATCATTAGGTGGCACTTCTCTTTACAAACCGCCACCTTAAGAATGATCAAATAATTACAATTTGTCGATTTTTATCATACGTACTGTACGGATAAACTGGAACAAAATATGAAACCAAATTAACAACATAAGATTGTATACATTATATTAATAACTTAATTTACAATCTCATGTTATCCAAAAAAAAATAAAAAAAAATTCAACATTAGAATAGCCTGGCGTCTTTAGGGGCGACCCCGAAAGAATTAGGGGCGACACAAAAGACAAAATAGGATGAAAATACTTGTATGCCCCTTCATAATCGGTAGTTTAGTTAGCTACCGATTGCAAAATCTCATTTTTGGGACAACTCTATATTCGGTAGTTATATGAACTATTTTGTCGCGGGGGTCTAGGGGGCAGCGCCCCCTAGCAGAGTGCGAGACAGCGTCTCGTAGAAAATTTTTTTCTACGAGAAAATTGAATTTCAGTAGGATTTTTGCAAAATCTGAATTTGGGGCTACTCTATATTCGGTAGTTATATGAACTATCTTGACTACCGAATATGGTTGGATATTTGCAAAGAGAGCCACCGTATAATCTAAGTCATGATAACTCTTCCTTTCTTACCGATTATAGGCTCAACCAAAATTTCAAAAAAAAAAAGGATTTTTGCAAAATCTGATTTTGGGGCTACTCTATATTCGGTAGTTATATGAACTATTTTGACTACCGATTATGGTAGAATATTTGTAAAGAGAGTCATTGTATAATCTAAGTCATGATAACTCTTCCTTTCTTACCGATTATAGGCTCAACCAAAATTCCAAAAAAGGATTTTCGCAAAATCTCATTTTGGGGCTACTCTATATTCGGAGTTAAATAACCTAAATTCCCTACCGATTATGGTAGGATATTTGCCAAAGGTCTACTTTAATCGGGAGTCAAGATAACTATTTTGACTACCGATTATAGGATAGTCAAAATTCAAAAGATAAAGGATTTTACTTTATATTCGGAAGTTATACAAACCAAATTTACTTCCGATTGTTGATTAACTACCGATTGTATAGTTATCTACCGATTGTAAAGGGTAGTTTGGGATTAAAAAAAAACGCCCCGAAAAAAACCTACCGATTGTGAAATAACCTACCGATTATGACAGTTTTTGTCGTTTTGTGTCGCCCCTAATTCTTTTGGGGTCGCCCCTAAAGACCCCAGGTAGAATAGTTCACATTTAATTATGTACATAAAACTCAGTATAGAAATTTATTGTGCATCCGACCAACGCGATCAGTAATGCAAATTTCACAGCTCTGATACTTCATATATATGCAAACTTGGGTTTGGTGGAGGAGCTTGAAGCTGATTCAATAAAGCTGGAAATAAGTTACAATCTTCCTTGAAATATACCACTACTGCAAAAATGAATTAGAAAACCATCAATTCACTCAATAAGATCAATAACCATTAATTTTACTCATGGCAAGATTACGCTTTATTCTTTGCCTTTATAATCGAAACAACCACAACGAACAGAAAGAAACAATTCATAGGACAAACCTTACTTTTTATCCTCTTCTCACCTGGAGTAAATACGATCCGCAAAATACACTTAAAACATTATATAACTATACAAATTAAGCGACAAATTGAAAGAAAGATCTATAGATGAATCAGATGCTCGTATAATATATAAGGTCCTTTAATTAAATAAGACACATTTTGTCTATTGGGTTATTTAGGAAAATCAATCACTCCATCTGAATTGAGATGGTCAGGGACTCGGGGGATTGAAAAAGATGATGTCCACACACAAGGATTGAGAAACAGAATAAAGAAATGCAATTTTCATTTACCTCTCAAGTCTCAAGGATTTGTGAGCATGACCATTGCTGCAGCATCCTCTCGGTATCCTCTTTTCGACCCTTGGTTTCAGATTTTCCTGAATTGAGGTCCAATTCCGAGATGTGAATAGAAGTTATCAGGTCCATATCTTAAAGTAGGAGATTTATGATAATTTTAGAGAGAATGAGGGAAGAATTCACGAAGTGTTTGCGCAGCTGTGCTATTTCGGTGTAAAATTGGGGAAGAAAACGAAGGAGAAAGACGTAAGTAGAGGAGAGAGCGGCGGAGAATGAGAAATTAGAGTTTAGGGTTTTTAACTTTTTTATAGGCAGTGCGTTGAAGAATAGAAGATCCTACGGTCTAGGCTGCAGATTCCTGATCGTGGGTTTTGTACGTGCTCCTTTTTTTCTTTTTCTTTTTTATCATGTGTAGTGTAGGGGTCGGCCGGTCTTACAACTTTTTTTACGAGAGAAGAATACTCATCGGACTTCAAACGTTCTCCGCAAAACAGACTTAAAAAGTTAAATGCCTATTATACACATGCACTGGGGCAATGGATCCACTATCAAACAAAGTAAGTTTAAATGTATGCATTTTGGAATTCATGGGGTTTATTATTTATGAGTTGTCATGATGGTTGGTCACATAAACGTCATTAACTACTGTAATGGTTGATAACCTTCCCGTGGTATTATTTATCAAGTATGATCACGGTTGTCTATCTTTACTGCCATCTAAGTTAACGCCTGAGCTAACTTAACAGTTCACTGGAAAACCGTCACAGTACACCAGAAATATGTAACAGTTCATAAATGTCACCGTATGATAAGCCTATCCTAACAGTTTTAACATTTAACCGTCACTGTAATTTGTTTCAGTGACAGTTTATCCAACCGTCACCGTCTGGAACAACAACTAATGACAGTTGTCCAGGTTAACCGTCACCTATACTTGACCAGCAATCTATTGTGACGCTTTTGGTTAAAACCGTCATGGTATTAAACTTCAAACCGTCACCAAATCCCACATTTGGCCTAGTGCATCATTTTCGGCAGAAAAAAGACATGTTTAATGGAGAAATTGAGAGGATAGAAAAACCACCTGTTATGTCTGGTGCTGAGGTGTTTGAACATCAGAGTAGTATTGTGAATGATTTTGGTAAAGCGGAGAAGAACGAGGAGGAGAAAAGGAAAGAAAAAGAGGAAAAGAAGAATCATAAGAAGAAGAAGAATAATAATAAGATGGTAAAGGAAAAAGGGTCAGAGTAGTGCGGCAAGAGGTGCAAAGGATGCTAATTCTAATTGTGGGAAGCTAAAAAGGGATGTTGTTTTTGATGCGGCTAGATTGGGTGCAACTGACGAGGAAACTGAGCTTCGGGTGTTTAACAAACGGTCGATATTCTTCGACCTTCCTTACTGGAAGGTCAGTTCTAACTTCACATTTACTTGTTAAATAGTTTCATGCACATGATCATCTATGCTTGAACTCACTATAACCTGATTGGCCCCTGAACTTCCAAATAGCAGTTTTATGATGAGGTACTATCATGTTTGCTTGAACTCACTATAACTTCATATACATATATATTAGATTGTCAAAATGGCTTTATAGGTAATTATATATGTGTAAAACTTGATTTTCATTGAACATAGACTCATCTTTTTTTTTTTTTTGGAATTACTAATATTAGGTTTTTTCATGAATTCCTAGGATTTGTTGCTACGGCATAATATTGATGTTATGCATACTGAAAAAAATGTCTGTGAGAGCATCATTGGTACTATTTTGAATATAAAGTTCAAAACAAAAGATGGTTTGAATTCCCGTAATAATCAAGAGTATGGTAATACACTGCAATTGCATCCGTAAGTGATAAATGGCAAAACAATTCTTCACCAAGACCATACAAACTTAAGCCACAAGAATAAGGCTATACTTTATAATAGGATGAGAAATTTGAAGGTTCCATATGGGTATAGTTCGGATCTTAGGAAGCATTTCTCGAAAGATGGTTGCTTAGGTGTCCTTAAGGCTCATGATTACCATGTTCTTATGCAAAAAATATTACTTGTAGCTTTGAGAGGACTTTTACCTGAGGGGCCAAGTAAGGCGATTTTCAGGTTGTGTTCTTATTTTCACGAAATATGCCAAAGGGTAGTTGATCTCGAAATATTAGTAGAACTTGAAGTAGAAGTTGCTGAGACCTTGTGTATGTTGGAGGTGTACTTCCCTCCATCATTTTTTGATGTGATGGTGCACTTGAAAATTCACCTAGATCGAGAAGTGCGTTTATGTGGACCTGTACAATATCATTGGATGTATCCATTTTAAAGGTGTGTTATGCAACATGTCAGTAGCTTTCCCTTGTAGCTTAGAGTTACTACCTAATATTTAAGTGTTCTAACTGGTATAACTGTTTTATATATATGCTACTTTTGTATAGGTATATGAAGACATTCAAAGAATATGTTAAAAATTACGCACTACCTGAAGCTTGTATAGCAGAGTGTTATCTTGGAATGGAGTGTGTTAGGTATTGATTCTCAAGGATCAAGCTAAATTGAAATAAGAGAAAACCCAAGGCCCGATAAAAACGCTGGTACCACACCCGGCAAGACGTCCTCTTTCTAAAGGTGAACAAGTGCGTATGGATAGTGAAGAGCTAAAGATTGCTCACGAGATATGTGCTTTTAACACAAAGAAAATTGACCCATATCTCGACGTAAGTATCACGTTGTTGTTCATTAGAAATGGTTTGTCAGTTAATACGTCATGTTTTGATTTTAATTTTATCTTAAAATGCATATGGATGAGTTAAAATCTTCCATTGGGAGGTCTGTTACCAATGAAGACCAGCTCATTTCCATACGTATTTAAACATTCCCAGATTGGTTTAAAAAAGGTACGTTTTTCCCACTTTTAGTCGGTTGCGCACCTTAATAACTAGTTTAATCACTTATGGCTTTTGAGACTTCAGAAAACAAAAATAGAACCATTGTCTATGGATGTGCTATATAGATTGTTTGTTTCTGTTTTCATGTATGGGTTCAAGATATTATGTTTGATTTTGTCACTTAAAACCATCCGCATTTAGGCACAAAATCGCTATAAATATGTCTTCTCATGCTCAGAGATAACCATTTTAGTTATATTTTTATGTTCTGATCGTATGCATTTATAGGTTTATATGCAAATGGAACAAGGCATGTCATTATCAAACACGGTATAGTGGTTGTCAAAAGGGCCTTTAGAAAACTGCGTGTCATATAAAGGCTTGCTTATCAACGGGTCTAGGTTTCTTACGAAGGATGTTAAAAGAGTCACACAAAACAGTGGTGTCTCAATTGAGTCAAAAACTTTAGTTGCAGGACGATCAGAAACCACTGGTTTCTATGGTGTTTTAGAAGAAATTTTGGTGTTGGACTACATTACCCTTCAAGTTCCCATATTCAAATGTGACTGGGCTCACACCTATTTTGGTGTGAAGGTAGAGAAAGGATTCACATTAGTCAACTTAAAGCAGCATAAGAACCAATTTCGTAACGTCCCGTTCATTTTAGCATCACAAGCGCGACAAGTTTTTTATTTTCGAGAGTCAGATATATCTAACTGGTATGTGATGATAAAACCACCACCTAGGGGTTTCCATGAATTAGAGGTATACAATGAAAACGATGACACAAGTTGCCAACCTGTGGATACTTCAACTCTTTGCTTACAAATGGGTGGCGAGGGCGAGAGCGAGAGTTATATAAGAGAAGATGCTGAAGCTGTCGTAGTGGTTCCGAGAAAGAAGAAGAACAAGAGGAAGAAGAAAAAGAAGTTCACATGTTAGGTCAGTGCGTAGTGTACGTATTGTGTTTACTGCACGCTATATTTTCTTACTGTCTTCGTCCTTCCCGTTGTTGTCATTGTGTATCTTGTTGTCACAGGATCTTTTGCTTTTTGACCGGTTGTCAGCCGAGCTACTAGATATAAATGAAGTACGTGATAAGAAAGAGTTCGTATACACAGAGAGGCGATTGTTGTTATAAAATTTCAGTTTCTAAAATAACCAAGGGGGGATTTTTGTTTTATCTAAGCAATAAAAATAATTGAAAGTAATAAAATATTTTGAATAATCAATAAGGAGAAGATATTGATCACGGGATAGTATCATTCACAAACATGTATTTTCATCAATGATTAGAATTGGTATTTTAATCTCTCATTTACTAAAAGTCCTAGGATACCTTGATCGCAAGTATATCCCGCTAATTCCCTGATTTCATCACAACCACATTAAAAGATGCATATGTGAATTCTTCCTAGAAAGCAACCTAAAGTGTAAAAGCACAATCAAGTTTAACTCCCTAAAAGAAATAAGTTCTATGGAATAAGACTAATCAATGCAAACGAACGTGTAAAAGCATTAATCCGTTTTAACAAAAGTTATGATTCACTTGTGACTAGTAGGATATATCACTACAAGTATTACCCACAATTATGCTACTTAGAATCAGGGATAAACAACTTTTTCGTATTGAAAACCCTAATATAACTCTAGAGATGAATGCAAATCGGATTGATTCCGGACTCAACCTAACAAGTATTCAAATCATATAACACTATTAATTGTGAATCACAAACAATAAATTATTGAGACAAAACTAATTCATAGATTCAAATAACATGTTGAGAAATCAACTTTATCCCATAACCAATAATAATTGTTTAGCTACTCATAGCTATGGAGTTCATCATAAAAATATTAATTGAATAGAAGAAGATGAACAAAAGCAAACCCTAGAAGCGTAAACAAAAGCGGCTCTCTCCAAGTTCCAAGAATAATACGAGATCTCCAAAGTTGTAGAAGACTTTTCCTTTTTGTAGCTTTTCCTCTCTTCCTAAACTAGGTCAAGCCCCAAGGGTCCAATAGATAGAAGTCCACCAAGACCATGTGTGAGGAAAACCCATGTGAAAATATGTCCCAAAAAAATAGTCGCCAGAAAACTGGTATTGTGGCCGGAAATTGGCCGGAAAATATATCTCAGGTGACTGGCAAAGTCCACCCGGTCACCGGTCAATGAGTCAACTCGGTTGGGTCAACTCAGTCAAAGTCTCTGAGTCAAACCGAGTCAGATCATGAGTCAATTCCAATTCAGACGAGTCAGGTCTGGCTCAGTCTGGTTCACTTTGGCCTAAGACATTTGCACTGGTCAAATCTTGTGATGCACAATCCTTGTGCTTCCAGCCATGATGGCCCTGTATTCTCTCAATTCTTCCCTGTAGTTCTGTAGCTTCAACAACAAATATCCTGCAATCTTCCATTCCTCCTTCCCTAGCTCAGATTCATAACTCTATAACACCGGCAATCTCGCAACAACAGTGCACCACTTACTTCTCATATCCGCATCATTCATATCATAACTTACAGCTGCAAATATTCTCTACAACCTGCAATCAACACCAAGCACCTGTTTACTATTGCCACAGGACCACCACCTTTGTAAATAATCCACCAGCACCTCATTTAAGCCTCCATTAATTCAACAGTATCAGAGCTGAGCTTCCTGTTGTTAGCATCACCAAAGCTTCCATCTAGTCCTATTTCGGCTCAACATGACTGCAATCAACTCAGGCCAGAATCCCTTTTATTCAACTTAGCTCAAACCATTTGAGCACCAGAAAAAACTCCCCTTGCTATATCTCACAGCTGCTGCAAACATAGCTAGCACCAGTTTTGCCATTATCTCGCACCTCCAATTCCTCAATTTCAACATCAACAAAGATAACCCCATCTTTTCTTCTTCTCAAACTATTCAAATCTCTCTTTTCAGTTCTTCATTGTAAACTCGAACTCTAATTGCTTCACACAACCACACAATTACCGCCAACCCAGAACTGACCATCACCTGTGACCTAAGCATACATCTAACATTCATTAACTCAGGCCCTAAAGCAGATCCATGCAACCTCCAAGCTTAGCACCACCAATGCTGTCACAACCAACACTACAAACCAAATCCACCAGTGCATAGCCATTTCTGCAACTCCATTGCTACCTGCAATTCCTCAACTTCGAGAATCAATGGCAGAACTCAACAACCCGACTCCTCTCGAGCTCCATATGGCTGCAGTCGACCACCATAACACACAGCAAAAACCATTCCATATTAGCACCATTTGAGCCTTGCCTTAACTGCAGCTATATGTAGCTTTGCCTTATAACCAATCTCAGTTGTTTCTTGTGCACCACCAGAACCACGGACAACTCCATCTGACCAACGAACATTATGTGCATCTCACAACCCCTATCCGCAGGATAACCCCTCAACCTGAGTTCTCAACCCAATCTCTATTTCTGTCATTAGCAGCAACAACTCATTCCTCATCACCACCACAAATGCCAAACTTCTAAATTCCTTGTTCTTGTACAAAGCAATTGCAGCCGAACACTTCCAGACCAGTACCAAGCTCTCTTCTTCCATGATACAGCTCCATCTCTTCTCAAACTGACAACAACATCCACTGCTCAAAACAGCATCCTCCTTTGCATTGTAGCTAAACACCTTCATTGCAGCATCAACTCAGCCTGCAATTCCCATGAACATACCCATTGGACCAAAGCTTCACAGCTGCAGAACACAAGTAACACCATCACCTGCAGTTCAGATTACATCCCATGACAACCATCAACCAACAGAACCCATTAGGAAATAACATCCATTCAACCACCTGAGCCACCATGAGCTCAAACCCATTCACCAGATGCGAATCCGAGTCATACCCATCTCTGCAATCCAGATATACAACCAAAAGCAACTAATTTCTCATCCTCGTTCATCACTGATGTCTCAGTAGCAACTCCATCATCAATTATACTCATTTCTATTCTAAACTTTGAATCAAACCCACAATTGAACTCAACCCAACTCTATTCATCAACACAACTCTTAACTGCTTCATTACGGAGCTTCAATTTCTCCTCCATCATCTTCAATCGAGAGCAGCAACAAAATCCGCAGAAACCCTAACTCTGAATCGAACTCGAGCTCCTTCTCTATTTCAAACACCGGCAGCATCTGCAGTTCAGCACTGCATCAAACCCTTGTTGTTCTCAGACTTAAACCTGTAATACCCCCATCGATCTTGACTCATTCGAACCCTAACTTTGAGTCACCATCGCATCATCATCTCTGTTCTTGGCAAAGATCGTAATATCTTGAAAACAAACAACCATCTCTCGCTTCGCTTTTGCAGCTTATCGCTCAATTAATAGTGCAGCCATAACTCGTTTCGATCTCCTTTTCTCTCACGTATTAACGGAGCTGCCATCTTTCTCTCAATTTCAGGCACAGAGGAAGCAAATGGAAATTATTAGAGAAACCCTTCTCTAGTTTTCAGGTCTTGGTAATGATACAAATTCATATTGGCGCCCATGAATCTGATAAAGGATGCCTTATACTATTTGGCCTATCAGTTTCGCACAACCGACAATTCATCCTTCACTCATTCATGCGCACGTCAGCTCGCTCCAAATATAACTCACATGTGAATTGGCCTCTTTGCCTTTTACGCTCCCAATAGACGTTTTCTCCTTCTTTTGCTCATAATGACTCCAAAGTACCTAATAAACTCAAAACCAAACATAAGGTACACAATTTACAAGAAAACTAGCGAAGAAAGCATAAACTATAGATATAAATGAAGGTGTTTAAGACACCTATCACTTTTCCTTTGCTGATACTATAACTGTTCTTCTAATTGTGATGTTTGATCTTATTATTGTGATTGGGAATGTGATTGTGATGTTTGACCTTAGTTCCGAGTGAACACCCTTTTTTAACTCCGTCAGTGAAAATGATTTTTCATTTCATTCACGGCCTCAAGCCCTAAAAAGGAGGAGAGAAGAATGGAATATGTGATGGTACAATCATTTACAGTTAGAGAACTAGATATGCACAGTAATTTGTCTTCTTTTTCGTGTCTAGTTACCATTTGGTGCTATGGGTTGTCATTGTTTCTGAAAAATTTCCATTATTTTTATGTTTTTTGGTGGATTAGAAGAAATTGGGTACTTGAAGTCTTGAAATGTGAAATGAAGTGCCAGGGAACTAGTAGATATGAAATGAGATGCATTATCATGGTATAATGTATGTGATTGTTTCAGGGAAGGATTGTTTACAGGGAAAGCTTTGCGATGTTTGCGGCTCAGGTGACTGAGCCTTATTTTTAAACATCCTATTTTGTTTTTGCAACTCTTATAAATGTTGTCAAAGGTTGTCATGAAGTAAGTAAATATAGAAACCACAACCTGACAGTGTTGTGACCGTGTAGGCATGGTTGATGGTCTGGACTTTCACGCACGAGGCTCAGGATCAAATCCCCGCACCCTCATTTTTTTCCAACATCCTATATTTTTGCTTCAACAACACTTATAATGGTCGTTATACATTTGTATAAAAAAAGCACAAAAACCGAAGACTTGTGAACTGTAAGGATGGTTGATGGGTTGAACCAACACACAGTAGGTTTCAAAGGCCATGGTATAAGTACTTTACCGATTTATTCTTCACAACTTATATGTCTTGATATCATAAACTTCTCGAATTCTCGTCTTGATAATCTTCACTCTTGTACAATAGTCTTCAACTTATAAAAATTCTGCTCATTGTCTTGTTGCTTTACTTGAATCTGAAATCTGCTCATTTCTGTATCGTTGCTTGTAAACCTTGAACGTCTTCAACTTTCCTTCAAATTTGTGATGCTCCTATTGTTGATGATGATGGTGTTTCTATGGACTTGTTGGCGTAGAGAGAGATAAAGTGGATGGTGCTAACTGAGAACAAGATTACAAGTGGTATGTAAGTTAGCAATTCGATTTCACCATCATGGTTGATAAAAATAGCACTCAAGAGATCAAAATAGTGCTTCTATTGGTGGAGGTTGCGTATCACCATTCTGCCCGAATTTACGTATTTATGACACACACTCTAAAAGCACATATTTAGACAGTACAAAGAATTGAAGGTCGGTGCCTCGCATGATGTAACATAGGTAGTCTCCACTATAGGGGACCACTACTCTAATACCGAATTCAACAGACCTTATTTGCCACCGGCATGGTTAAATCCAACTTTAACTCTCATACAATTAAGAAACACGATCATGTTCTCTGTCATCTCTAAGTTCAGTCACTCTTATGAGAATATCGATGTAATCTTAGCGACATGTATACTATGTGACTCTAAACTAACTACAAGTTGGAGTTTTCTTATTCACTATTTTACACAAAAGTTGAAAATTTCATGAAAATTTTACAATGCAAATGCTTAACCACTCCCCCACACTTAAACTTACATTGTCCTCAATGTAAATTGAATCGTCCAAAGTAAGTCAAGGTGAGAAATTCTAACAAGATATATGATAAGAAATCAGAAAAAATAAAAACAAGACAAGAAAAACTAAAAACAAAACAAGAAATAAATACAAGACAAGAAATACTCATCCGATGGGTTGCCTCCCATTTAGCGCTTGGTTTAAAGTCGTCAGCCCGACTATCTCCTTGCTTTCTATGACTCCTCCAGAGGGAGTACATCCACAAAGTTAATTCCTTCCACCACTTCGGAAGTGAAATTCTCATAACATGGTTTCAACAGGTGCCCATTAACTTTAAGTTCTTTCCCTGTAGCTATGCTATGAATTTCCACTGCACCATGAGAAAACACATTAGTAACAATAAAAGGGTCGATCCATCGTGACCTTAATTTACCCTAAATAAATGCAAGCGAGAATTAAACAAAAGCACTTTTTTCCCAATGAAAAATTGTTTCCTAGAAATCATGTTATCATGAAATGCTTTCGTCTTTTCCTTATAAATGCGCGAGCTTTCAAATGCATCATTGCGAAGCTCCTCTAGCTCTTGGAGTTGTAACTTCCTTTGCTTTCCAGCCCCATCCATCTCCATATTGCATTGCTTGATAGCCCAAAACGCCTTATGCTCAATTTCAACGGGTAAATGACAAGGTTTACCATACACAAGCCTAAAGGGAGACATCCCGATAGGTGTTTTGTATGCGGTTCTATACGCCCACAAAGCATCATTAAGTCGCATGCTTCAATCTTTCCTTGTTGGGTTCACCGTCTTCTCTAGAATGGATTTCACCTCCCGGTTAGAAACCTCGGCTTGTCCATTTGTTTAGGGATGATAAGGTGTTGCAATCTTGTGCGACATGTTGTAGTTCTTCAACAAGATTTCTAAAATCCTGTTTTTGAAGTGAGAACCCCCATCGCTAATTATGGCTCTTGGAATTCCAAACCTTGCAAAGATATTAGCTTGCCCAAAATCTGTAACCACTTTAGAATCATTAGTTGGGGTGGCCTTAGCTTCCACCCATTTCGAGACATAATCAACAACAAGTAAGATATAAAAATTCCCATAGGAGTTGACAAAAGGACCCATAAAATCAATACCCCATACATCAAAAACGTCAATAAATTGAATAAAAGTTTGTGGCATTTGATTTCGCACCTAGATTGCTCAGTTCTTTGGCACCTATCACAAGTTGTACAAAATATATGTGCATCCTTAAACAAGGTTGGCCAATAAAAACCGCTTTCAAGTACCTTGTGAGAGGTTCTCTTACTCCCAAAATGTCCTCCGCAAGCATAGGAGTGACAAAAAGACAAGATAGAATTAAATTCAGATTCGGGAACGCACCTTCGTATTATTTGGTCACTACCATGTTTCCGCAAGTATGGATCATCCCATATGTATTGGTTCCCCCAACTTCTTAATTTTGTCCCTCTCAGCACGAGACAAGTTCTTTGGGATTGGTTTAGAAACTAAGTACGTAATTGACAATATCGACATATCATGGTTCTCTAAAGGTAATTGAGAATAGTTGCTCATCCGAGAAACTTTCACGCAATGGGATAGTCTCCTTGTCCACAGTAAGACGACTCAAGTGATCCGCAACGGTGTTCTCAATTCGTTTCTTGTCCTTGATTTCAATATCAAACTCTTGCAAGAGTAAAATCCACCGTATGTGCCTCGGTTTCGCTTCTTTCTTCATTAGCAAGTACCTAAGTGCTGCATGATCAAAAAAGACAACAACTTTGGTACCAATTAGATAAGAGCGAAACTTTTCTAAAGCAAAAACAATGGCTAACAACTCTTTTTCAGTGGTTGTGTAGTTTTGTTGGGCCTCATTTAATGTTCTAGAAGCATAATAAATAGCATGAGGAATCTTCCCCACACGTTGCCCAAGCACCGCACCAACCGCATAATCACTTGCATCATACATGAGCTCAAAAGGCTTGCTCCAATCCGGTGGTTTAATGATAGTGGCTGAAATCAAAAGTTCTTTCAAACGATTGAATGCCGCCACACACTTTTCATCAAAGTTAAAAACCACATCTTTTTGCAATAAGTTACAAAGTGGTGATGCTATCTTGGAAAAATCCTTGATGAATCTTTGATATAAACCTGCATGACCAAGAAAAGAGCGTATCTCCCTCACCGTAGTGGGAGGGGTTAGAGCACGAATAAGGTCTATCTTAGATTTATCAACTTCCAAGCCTTTAGAAATTATATGGCCTAAAACTATGCCATGAGTTACCATAAAATGGAACTTCTCCCAATTCAGCACAAGGTTTGTTTCAACACATCGTTCAAGGATTAGAGACAGATTGTTCAAGCAAAGGTCAAATGAATCACCAAAGACACTAAAATCGTCCATGAACACTGCGATTATGTTTTCAACATATTCTGAAAAGATACTTACCATACACCTTTGAAAGGTAGCTGGAGCATTGCATAAGCCAAAAGGAATCCTTCTATAAGCAAAAGTACCGAAAGGACAAGTGAAAGTGGTTTTCTCTTTATCCTCCGGCACTATCACAATCTGATTATAACCTGAATAGCCATCAAGGAATCAATAGTAAGAGTGTACAGCTAAACGTTCAAGCATCTCGATCAATAAAAGGCAATGGAAAATGATCTTTCCTAGTGGTGGCATTCAATTTCGTAATCAATACAAACCCTCCAACCGGTTTGCACACGAGTTGGGACAAGTTCGTTCTTATCATTCTCCACCACCTGTCACACTGATTTCTTTGGTACTACTTGCACGGGCTCACCCACTTGCTATCCGGATATGGGGTAGATAACACCCACTTCTAAAAGCTTGAGTATCTCCTTTTTCACAACTTCCATCATGGGAGGGTTCAAACGACGTTGCGCTTCCCTATTAGGCTTTGTATCATCCTCCAAACGTATCTTGTGCATACAACGACAGGGCTTATACCCTTGATATCGGCAATTGTCCATCCTATGGCCTTCTTGTACTTCCTTAGCACCCTTAGAAGTTTTTGCTCCTGTAATTCACTAAGCTTGTTAGAAACAATCACATGTAACTTTTTCATTATCACCCAAGTACAAGTACTTTAGGTGATCTAGAAGAGGTTTCAATTCTAACTTTGGAGATTTAAAATCAAGGTACAAGATTTTCATCACCGCATGGTAAAGAAATAAAAGAGATATTATGAGTTTCCTGGGCATCCTTGTAGTGAATTAAGATCACCAAGGGCTTCTTTGAATTCATTACCACACTCTACACCATTATCCATGGATGTAGTTAACACGGTTTCCAAAGCGTTATCACCATTTAATTCAAACATTTGTTGTGCCAATGTATCCATAACATCAATGGAGAAACAAGAGTGGACATCACTAGGATATCTCATCGTCTCGAAAATGTTGAAACGTATTGTTTCTCCATCAAACTCCATAGTTAGCGTTCCCTTGTCCACATCAATTATAGTTTTCGCCGTTTTCATGAAGGGACGCCCAAGTAGCAATGGAAGAGACGAGTCCGGTGAACCTTCATTCATCTCTAACACACAAAAGTCAGCTGGAAATACAAGTTGATTAACCTGCACAAGAACATCCTCAACAATACCCATTGTGTAGTAGCAGGTTTTCCCACACTACACCCCTTACTCGATTTTGCTTAATTAGTTCATTGAAAGTTGTAAGATCAAGAATGTTTATTGATTAATTCATGAATTGTTTACACAAGAAAATAGAATTACACTTAGAAATTAAACACTCTTAAACTTTCTCTCCTAATGACTTGCCCAACAATTCCCAAAAAGATCTCTCCTCTCACGACTCACTTAACCCTTTATATAGGGTGATACATAGTGGATGACAAATTAAGCTACCCTTTATTTTCGGGAATGTCCCGCGAAGTGTCGCAGATGCACAAACATTCGCTCTCGCGACACTTCTTATCCCTCGCCAAAGTCTCACGTCTTTTTTATGTTTTGCCTGTCGTTATTCATTGCGTCGCTTATTTTAGCTTCCTCGCGACTCCCTCGCGACATCGTTGTTTATTAATCCCGCGAGCCCCATCATTGCGATATTATGATCCTACATCTTGCCTCTTTTTCCTTGAATATTGCTTGAAGAGCAATCTTTGAGGAAAAATCTGTTGTTGTAGTAACCTTTGGTCTTTGCCGATGAGGGAACGAGCGAGAAGAATACCGTACTTGAAAAGTACGTACTTGCCTCTATTCTTTTGCGAAGTTCCAAAGTTTCTTTGATATGTACATTTAGTATCGATCTCCTATCTTCCTCATATTTCCTCTCGAAGGAAGAGTATCATGAAAGTGATTCTTTTGATTTACCATGATCGCTTATTTTTATTTGCTTCGGTTTTGTACTTTTACACGGATTTTGATTTATTAATGTCTTTTCTTGACACGTCTCTTTCAACCGCTTTATTCTTGACCGTTCATGTCTCTTCGCGCATTAAATGACCTCGTTTTTCTCGAGGGTCTTTTTCCCCTATATATAGTTTTCTTTTTCTCTTCTTTTCATCCTTTAGTTTCTCTCTCAATTTTTCTTTGACTTTCTTCTTCCGCAATTTGCGCTCCTTACCGCAAATCTTTTCTTCGTCCTTTTCTAGCGCTGTTCTTAATCCCCAATCTTCCATCCATTCCCATACCGATAAATGGCTTTCATTACCGTGCATATAAAGCTTCTTTTGAAGAAGTTCAACGAAGTTACTCGAGAAGGGTTTTACTCTATCAACCATTCCTGATCAAGAATCTTCATCCATTCTTTCTGCAAAATTATTTTCTGATCATCAATGTGATGATCAAAGGATTATAGTCTCGCTAGGTCAGCTTCTCGCGGGACTTCCCATTCCCTTATACGATCCAGAGTTGCCTCTATTTTATGAAATTTTGGCCCATGAAAAATTCTCTCTGGCCGTTTATCAATTGAGTGGCGATTGCATTCGCCTAATGCTTGAATTCGCGAATCGTGGTGCCGGCAAAGGATCTTTATACCCTCGCTATCGTTAGACACCCCGATTTCAAAGATTTGGAAATAGTCACGAGAAGTACACCGTAGAGAACTTTTTTGAAAACTATTCAAAGGATAAAGATGGTTAATGCGAAGTCTCTGGGCATTCGCCCGAAAAGAAGGATAATGTCCCCGAGGATAAATTGCTCATGCAGGATATTGATTGGCACCCGGGCAATAATACTACTCCTCGCCACTCCAAAGATGAGAAATGGTGGGTTGTACCCTTGTTTTTAAATGGTCCTTATATCGCGGGCCCACATGTTCTTCCTGCGAATCTCGCAGGGTATCATCCTTGGGAATTCAAATGGCCTGATAAAGCAAATGAGGTATGTTTCCCATTTTAAATCTTGCCTCTGCAACTTTCTTTTTATATATGTTGAGTTTGTATAATTTTTCAGATCGCCAAATTGAGAAGAAAGTACAAGGATAATCCATTGGAGAGTACTCTGACCATACTTCGATCGCTTACGAGTGAAGTAAGAAACACTTCCTTTGTTATTTGAAACAACATTGTTGCCTCTGTTTCTTATTTTTAACCGTATGCGAAGGTTGGAGTTGAAGAAGCTTTAGCCGCGAAGACTAAAGGTAAAGGCAAAACTATCATTCGCAAGGGTAAATCTTCTGCTCCATTAACTAAGAAGCGAAAGGTTCAATCTTCTTCTCGTCTTAACTCAAGCTCCGAATCTTCTGATGGGGATAACCATGATTCGAATCTCTCTCTTGCTAAGGAGATTCCGTTGGCCGGCTCTCCTATGGATCGATTATCTAGCATCTTCTCAGACTCTTTCCAAGGAATGGGAGATGCTCCCCTAGCTTCCCTTTGCGGTACTCTCGCAAACGTGTGTAACGCTACTTTATTAGAAGGCAATGATTCTTTCAATGGAGCCTCTAGAATCGTGTCTCCTACTTCTTGAACGCCTTGGGTCTTTGGTATGTATGCCGTCTCATTTCCCGTTAATTTTAAATTTTTAAATATATATGTACTTGTGATGCTTTTTCTATTTTCTTTCATAGGTTGGAAGAACTTCTTTGTAGTTGCCTCGGATCTCGAGAGAAGACGCAACAATCTTGAAAAAAAGAACTCGCAGTTGAGTAAGAAGATTCGAGAATTAGAGACTGAAGTCAAGCGTCATCTCGCGATAAAGACGAGAGAATTCAAAAATTAAACACCGAGCTTGACTCCCAAAGGGATAGGGTGTCCTCTCTCTTCGCAACGCTAATCAAGAACTTTATGGTATAAGATTTCACTTCCTTTTATTATTTCTATCTTATCGGTCGCATACTACTACCTAATTTATTACCTTCGCAGATGTATATAATCTCTCCGATGAGGCTATTCTTCTCCATACGTTTCGAACCCATGGATAATGACCTTCTTCTCGCACACCTCAATCAATCTCTCGAATAGTTCCTCGATAAAACTAACCTCCTTTCATTAAAGGATCTTCACCCAAACATCGCCTTTTAAAGATCGAACACAGATCTAATTTAAATTTAACTAACCGCTTTAAACGAATGTACCTTGATTCCGAGAAGAAAATCAAGACTTTAAGGAAGAAAATTAGTGACCTCATAGATGAGAACGATCGCATTACTAACAGAGGTGCACAGCATTAGCGAATTCCACAAATCTCTTCTTGGTGTGCAAATTGAACGAGATGAACTCCTTCATCAAAATACTATGCTTAAGCAGCGAGAAGAACAAGTTCGTTCTCTTCTTGTTATTAATAGTGATGATGAATTCGCCTGGGCTGCGAAAGTTTTAGATAATGCCAGAATAACCTAGGTGTTGATGTTAGTCTTCATGCCGAGCATACTTCCTTGATTAAAGATATGATATCCGATAGAGAAGGTTACTTATTATACCTTATCGCTTCTTACTTCGTGGTATTGCTTGTAAATTATTAACTTGTTGTTTCTTATTTGCAGACCGAGAAGAGGCTTCAAGTTAGAATTAGAGAACTTGAATCGAAAGGGAACAAATTTCCAGAATTTTCCAAATGAGAATTGAAGAACTCAAACGAAAAACAACAACTCGCCAAGAGTCTCTCCTTCGTAATAACAAGTATTCCAAGTTGAAGAAACAATTTGAAACAACAAAGGAGAACTTTAATAATGATGTCGTTCGCTGCAATGGAGCCATGGAATATGTTTGTAAGCACTGAACATCCTCTGCATACATATCCCCCGGCTTCTTGAAAAGGTTCCCGAGAATCTACCTGTCTCTCGATGTTTCGATAGTGAAGCCGGCGAAGAAGAAAATTTTGGCGATGAGAATAATAAAACCGAGAATCGGATGAAGAAGAAGAATCACCAAAGATATAACTCTTTTTGTTTTCTTTCTTTGCGTGTAATATCTCGTATATTGTCAGTATCTTTGTTATAGTGAACTTCTTGGATTTTTTCCCCATGAATTCAATCTTCACTCCCTTTTTTTTTTTTTTTTGGTAGTTCTTCCTTGTAATATAATTGGCTAACGTTATTGATGTATAACTCTTTCGTCAGAAGATGAATAACAATGTTCCATCTTTTCCATTCCCATACTTGCCTCTGTTATTTATCTTCAGATGGAAGATTTTGGTTATCTTCTTGTATTTGATAATAATCTTATTGTTGATTGAAATGGATCATCGCGACGGAGTCGCGGGTATTTTCATGAATTGAGAATTCTATCTCTTTTGTTGCGACAAGGTCGCAGACCGCCTTTACATTTTCATGTGATGGCTCATTGACCCTGCCTTATCATTTTTGTGTGGTCTTCCGAGTTAGACCTCCCTAATTAGAGGTCCTCCCCTGCCATCTTTTACGGCGACAAAATCGCAGGACGTCCTTACACTTGCATGTAAAGACCCATTGATCTTGTCTTATCATTTTCCAAGTATTTTTGCCTCTGCAGGATGTTTTAGTTGCGACAATATGACAGGCCTAGATATCCTCGCGAACATAAAGCCCCATGACATTGCCGTCGTGCGACGAAATCGCAGGACGTCCGTACACTTTCGTGTAAAGACCCATTGATCTCGCCTTACCCTCGCGTTAGTATTATTGCCTCTGCAGGATCATTGCACAAATATGACGAGCCTACGTTCTCTTGCGAAAACATAGCCTTATGACATTTGCGTCTGCTTTGACACCCCCTAATGGAGAGCGTCGCCCTTATCATCTCCCCGGTTGCCCCTTCAAGGAGGCGAAACATCGGCCATACAAGACTAGCTCCTCCCATCCAGTCTTAACAACAACCAGTTGTTTTCGCAGCCTCTTATCCCTTATACCTATATGGTTTATGGTTACGAGACTGCACCCTAAGTGGAGTTTTCTTCGGCGAGTGCAACGCATGCCAAGACTTGCCAAGAATGGCCAGGGGTAGGTTCATCCATCCCGGCACTCGGCTCAACTGTGTACCTCGGCGCCTTGTGCATACACTCGACTCTAAGAAGAGACCCTCGGCCGCCCAACCAGGGTATAACCTACATATATAGTTGGGAATCCAAGGTATCTCTTCCGGATAGGCTTTCATGGGCCCCAAATTTTCATGGTTCAGGCTTCAGGAGCGGTGTAACCTTCCCCCTGAACCATGGCGAGAGATACCCCCTTATATGACGCACTTTAGGTCTTACATTTGCCTCTTACGAAATGTTATTCGCGAACTAGGGTGTACGCCATAAAGGTTCGTCCCATTCTTTTGCGCATTTGTTTTTGTTAGATCATTCAATCATTCATATTTCATCATTTGCTGATATTTGTTTGCGAAGTATTCGCATAGTTTTGTTTCACTTGTTGTATTTCACTTTTCTTTCTTAATCGAATTCTCATTTTACTCTTTGTTGCGAGATTCTCGCACATCATTACTCCAGCTGCTACTTTGCCTCCTGCTTTTTATTGATTGCTCACTTCTTATGCCTTTTGTTCCTCATATCTTTTGCTTCTTTGTTGTCATAACATTTGTCTTTCTCCTGGCATTCTCCTCGGGGGATATGTTCAGTCCTTACTTCTATAGCATCTACTAAACGATAGAGTTGCAATTCAAATTCTTTGCCTTTGTCCCAATTTCTATCACAAATGATTCCTTTCCTTCACGACACTCGTCTATGCATCTCCGGTGGTGGTGGTAATGTCCGGCCCGTTTCTTCTCCCTTTAGAAAGTGGTTCAGCCTTCCCCGATCAATCATCCCGAGAATAATTCTCTTTATGTTTCTACAATCATTTGTGTGATGCCCATGGAAGCGATGGTAAGAACAAAACTCATGACTTCTATCGCCCGGCGGTGGTTCCATTCCCACGTTCCAAGGTGTTTGTACATTTTCCATCACAAGTATAGCTTCCCGATCTTTTCCACACTAGCATTCAAAGTGAGGCATCTTAATCTGTTCCCATACTGCTCGTGGTTTCTCTGCCCTCCACGGTTATTTTGCCTTCGTCCACCATAAGTTTCTTGCACATGATCCACTCCTCTCCAATCTTATTATTGTCTGCATTACGGTTGTAATAGTTCCTTTCGCTCAAACTCTTCTTGATCGTGGCTTCCCATGGCTACTATCTTCTGTTGTCCCTCATCGCCTTTCCTTGCTCTGCTGTCCTTGCGAAGTGCTCGCCACCGTGTTTATGAATTGAGGCACAAGCTTGCATTCGCAGCGTTAGAGCTTGTGTTCGCGATCGGATAAGAATTCATTTCATTCTCGTCTTTCTTCTAAGGCAATATATTCTTCCCGTAATTCTCATGCTTCGCCATCGTGATTGTATTTTTGATTCTAAAAATTTGAATATATAACAAATTGGTCGCGAAGAGAGCATTCACAAATGATAGGATGAGGTATCTTTCCTCAACACGTCCCCGCCATTTCGCTACACATGGTCCTCCATCTTATTGTCAACTGCCTTAAACTCTCGCCAACTCTTTGTTTCAACCCGAATACATCTTCAATACCTGGTCGCGAAGAGTTGTTACTTATGTATGCTCCTAGGAATGTGGCTTGTAAATGGTTGAATGATGTGATTGTATTTCTTGGCAGTCCTTCAAACCATTTTAGTGCTTCTCCTATTAGGCTTGACGCAAAATATTTGCATAGTATAGCGTCATGATTCTCCCATTGCAACATGCATCTCATATAAGCCTTGATATGTTGTATCGCACAGGTTGTTCCATCAAAGATGTTGGTTAATGCAGGTAGATTACACTTAGGAGGTATTCCTCCCATTTGTACTTCTAGCGTGAAAGGATTCTTCGCAGCCTTCTCGCGATGGCTTCGTCCATTGTCTCCTTCCTCCTTCCCTTCTATTATTCAAGAATCCTCTCATCTCAAATGGCTTCTCTTAAGATTTGTTCATTTGCCTCGAGTTTGTTTCTCTTTGGTCTTTTTAGCTCGCTTCTCTCCTTCTTCGCTCCCCGCCTATTTTGATCTTCTTGCTCGTTATTTTCTCTCTTCTTTCCCCCGCGACGCTCTTCCCTCGTCTCTTTCACAATTCGCACGCCATTATATCGGTTGTTCTCTCTTCTTGGCTGCCTCTCGGCAGCTCTCATCATCTCGCACCCTCTCATATTCTTCGTTGATATTTCTATTGGTACGATTTTGTTCCCTTCTTCTTTCGCGGTTGTCATGGTTATTCTCGCCGGATTGCTTCTTCCATCTCTTGATTTTCCATTTCTCGCTCTTATCCTTTCTCTCTCGCGAGCTAGTCGCGCTTGTTCAATGTAGTGTCTCTCAATATCATCCTCGATCTCTCGGTTTCTTCTCAATTCTTCTCTCCCGTGCAAGATTATTCTTCCCTCAAGCACTGGGTCATTCGGCCCTTGAGTTGCATGTTTCCTTGATTTTCCCTATTCCGCTCGTTTTGAAAATTTTCGGCCGAGGAATATAACGATCTTCCATTTCTCCTCTTCTCTCGCCATGCTCTATGCTTGGATTTTGTGTTTCTGTTGGTTTCCTTCCTCGGTTTCTTCAGAACTCTCCCTCTTTCTTCCCTAATCGATCTCGAGCTTGATCTCGCACTACTTCTTGATCTTCTATTTTGCAATCTCATATTTTCCATCCTCAACTCATGATTCTCGTCTTGTCAAGTTTGCTCGTTCTTCCGCCTCTAGCCGTCTCTCTTCGTGTATTGTTTGTCTCAATCTTTCTAATGTTGTGATTTCTTCGTTTCCCCGGATTGGTTTCTCCATTCGTCCCCTTGCTTCCCCTTGTCCATTGCTCACCACCGCCGCTCCTCTTCTCTCTCATCTTCGAATCGGATCTCCAAGTATGCACACTTACTCTATCATAATCCACACCGCATTTGCTACTTTGGGAAATCGGTGGTTGATTTTGATCTTCTCCATCATTTCTCATATTCATCCTTGACGATTCTCCTGTTTCATTCCTCCTTTCTCCAGCCAAGTCTCCCACTTCTTCTTACAATCGTTGGTTGCCTTTGTACATTTCTTCTTCTAGCCATTTTTCTTTTTCACCGAATTCTTGAGTATCACTCCAAATCTTTTCTCTATTAATCCAAATTCCTTTCGATTGCAAAGTCAATTCCTCGCTCTCTTCCCTGTTTCTAGCGCATATGTAGTAGCAGGTTTTCCCACACTACACCCCTTACTCGATTTTGCTTAATTAGTCCATTGAAAGATGTATAATTGAGAATATTTATTGATTGAATCCATGAATTGTTTACACAAGAAAATAGAATTACACTTAGAAATTAAAACACTCTTAAACTTTCTCTCTCCTAATGACTTGCCCAACAATTCCCCAAAAGATCTCTCCTCTCACGGACTCACTCAACCCTTTATATAGGGTGATACATAGTGGATGACAAATAAGCTACCCTTTATTTTCGGAATGTCTCGCGAAGTGTCGCAGATGCACAAACATTCACTCTCGCGACACTTCTTATCCTCGCCAGATCTCACGTCTTTTTATGTTTTGCACTGCCGTTATTCATTGCGTCGCTTATTTTAGCTCTCTGCGACTCCCTCGCGACATCGTTGTTTATTAACCCCGCGAGCCCTGTACGTTGCGATATTATGGTCCTACAATAATAACTTTTTCCTGCATACCGGATACATTCCGGAGGTGAAACTCATATGAGATTAAATTGCACCTGTGGTTGGGCTTGACAGTTGGGCTTAATAGACTTAAATATATGCTGGCTACGAATGGGTTAGAAATTTAAGACGGAAATAGCTTATTGCGTCAAATGGCACCCGGCGGAATAGGATATAGGGAAAATTAGGCGCAGGCCCAAAAAAAAAATATATTCTCATTGTCAGGCCCACAATTAATTTTAGGTACCGTGACACCCATAATTATTTCCGTGACACCCATAATTATATGAAACTATTAAAAATGTGTGCATGACGGATTATGCATCCGCATGACGAGTTATGCATCAGGGGTATAATTGGCAACGCAACTTGGATATAACATATCTAAAAATCCGCGCCTTGGAATTTTACAAATTTTATATCGTTGGAAATCTTTTTAAGAGAGATACGCAACGAGTACAAACAACAATATCAAATTTTTGTTTTTCACGAAAAAATCGAAGGTGATCATCATTTTAGGCAAAATTTTCGAAAACTTGATACATAACCATTATGCAGCTACCAAAAAAGATGCATAACACATTCTCGCAAACGCATAACGAATTATGCAACCATTTTCTCCATTGCATAACAAATTATACATTTGGATAACAAAGTTATGCATCTATAACAAGTTATGTAACCATTGTTTTGGTTGATTTTAGTGCGTACATAAAAAAAATTGATGCATAATGCAGTATGCATCCATATTTACGGATGCACATCAGATTATGCATCTATTTTCTCGGTGCATAAAAGATTGTGCAACAATTTTCTCGATGCATAAGGCATTATGCAGTCATATTTTCGGATGCATAACAGGTTATGCATCCATTTTTCACGATTGCATAACATGTTATGTAGATATTATTGTAGGTGCATGACAAGTTATGCGGTCTTATTTTTTGTTGGTTTCAATACTAAGAAAAAAGTAGCTGCATAACGTGCTCTGCAAACGTTTTCTAGACTGCATAACAAGTTATGCAAAAAAAAAAAAAAAAACTGCAGAAGTGTTATGCAACCAATTTCGAGAATGCATAACAAGTTATGCAACAAATTTTGCAGACACATAACAAGTTATGTGTCCATTTTCATAGCTGCATGACAAATTATTCAACCATTATGACCAACACCGACTCCTCAAACTCAAGTTATCCAACCATTATCCTCCATCCATAGTTTCGCCAACTCAATCACTCTGTTCTATAATCTTGAGCTCATAATCACTCATACCCATGGTACTCACCAGCAAGAACACCATTTCATTTTCAGTTCCACAACTACCAGAAATAGTCGATGGCATAAACATCATATTTTTGTCAAGACCCATCAATTTCAAAGCACCATCTTCATTATCTCCTCAAGCCAATAGCTCAAACATCATTCTTCATCTGCAATCATTCCATACGCCCATTAATTTCATCACATACTCTCTAATCTCAAACATCCTCCAACCACCACCATCTTAGTTAAACACTCATACCCATGATACTCATCAGCAAGAATACCATTTCTAAATCCTGGCTTAGTCTATGATGCAGAACCAGTAGATTACTATTGTAAGAAGTTTCATTTGTAAAGCATCTGATGATGTTCCCAGTAGAGCCCCTCCAAATTCAGAACATACAAAACTCTAAGTTCTTACATATGCTTAGTAAAGGACAGAGCTTCAAAAGTAAATAAAGCCTAGAACTTCGTAGTTTAATCAACCAGCCTAAGATTTAAGATAAGGCTTCGATGATGGCAAAAGAAAGGGCAACTGATAAACAATTGCAACCGAAGATAATTCTTATATATCAAGGATTCAAGCATAACTTTACTCACATAAAAGAAAAATATTTCACAGAAGAGGGGATAGAACTACCATTCATAGCCATGAAAATATGTTACGAGATGGATTTAATCTTAATGGATCGTTAATTTCAATGTTTGGATCATAAAATTAATAAAAAAAAATCTAAGAAACCTAAAAAAGATTAAAATTGAAAACATAAAACGAAATTAAAAATTGAAATAAGAAAAAAAAAAGACGACAAACAAATTTTGAAACGATAAAAAAAAATGATGAATGGTCTTCAGCTATCAGTTGCATATCTCCTCTTCCAACTCTTGATCCATAACTTTACTTTCGAAAAATCTCTGAAAACGACTAAATAGAATCCCCTAATGGTAAGAAAAAAAACAAGATTGGATGGTAACCTAGAGATAATTTCAGTTGATCCATAAAACAATCAAGCTCAGCTCCTCCACAGAGAAAATCGAATGAAAACGAACACAAAGATAAGCGAAAGCATAATTTCAGAAAATATGGGCTTGCACCTAATTTTTTCTTCAAAAAGGGGTGCGCCCGTGAACTTTTCTGATGGTGGGTTTGACAGTGGGAAAAATCTGAAAAATGGGTGTGGTTGTAGTTTCACTAGGTTATATTATTAGTATACGCAACAATTTTGCTGACGTACCTAGGGCTTCACTACGACGGAACCGCGATTAATACTGTTGACCACTTACCGTTTAATCTCCTTGATATCAGCCAACTGCAGCAATTAACACGGTGATAAAACTCTGCAAAACCGGGTGATGGTGCGGTACTTGATGGAATATTTACACCGACGGAAAAGAAATCTTCGATATGTAATTTTTTTTTTTTTTTAAGGATATGGGGAAAGATGGAGAAGATTGTAATGGGTGTAGTGACGATGATTGATGATGATGGTTGCGGAAGTTGGGATAGGAAAGAACTTGCTCTGATACCAATCGATAAGAAACGATTTGTTTCTTGATCAACGGCCAGCAACTCAAGCTCAAAAGGGCATAATTAATCAACTGATAAGGCCTATTTATAGGCTACATTACTTAGAAAATAAGAAAACAATACTACTCCTAAAATACTATTCTAAACAAATATCAACTCTAAATAAAATAATTAAATATTTAAAATATAATAAAATACCTAAATAAATATATTATATCTAATAATAAATAATTTATGCTTATCCAATGCCTTGTGCCTCCATTGCACTTGTGTACTCGCTGCGCCCTTTACTTGCTAGCCAGGGTGGCTTCCACAATCTTGAGAGACTTGACCCGTATAAAGGATCATATATGCCAAATATGCCTGAGTGACGCATCGGTTCAACACCGTTGACATGGACCATAAAATGTTGTCTTATCAAAGTTACAGCGGAAAAGTGTTGACAACTCACCAAAGAAATAACCGGAGACTTTATGGTATTAGGCAACATCTTATAATTCTTGTTCCTGCCTTCTCCGCCATGAACAGTCGCTTCAGCTTCTCAGAGGTTTACATCAATTCGTGGTCTTACATTACGACAGCCCTGTGGAAAAGAAAATTTTGATGCAATAATCAAAATATAATCATCATAATCTTATGAAGACTCTGTAAAATACTTACTTGTGAATATCCTGGAGATGTTTTTCGTTTGTCACTACCAGGGAAATGCTTCAATCTTGGTCGAGTAGCAATCATCTCAGGAGAAGGGGGCTCCTTCACTAAGGGTTGATTAACTCTTACAAAATCAGATAAGTGCTTGAGTTGTTGATCCGAAAAGTCTATGTAACCCGGAGTTACATATGAAACTCTTTCAGAGCTGGGGAACCAGAATTTGCTTCATTCCACATGTGTGCGGTCCAGGCGGGTCATAAGCTGATCAACTGAGGGTTTTCTTCTTCGGAAAGTCGAAACACACTTATCCTTACCCATTTTCCAAGCCGCCCTATCAATATTGTATTCTTCCACTGAGAATTCACCATGCATTATGGATATTAGATAATCGGGAGTACAACTTAGCATAAAAGCTCTCTCACCTTCGTCCAAATCAGCACCAAATTTCAAATCATTAAAAGTTCTCAACTGAGAGATGTAAGGGGGAACTAATACCCACGGGCGGAAGTTAAATTCAGATTCACAATCCACAACATCAACAAAGCGAGTCTTCAGTCGAGGTTGCTTTGTAGACCAGCGCATGATCCTGGCATTAATTTTCTCAGAGAAAACATGACGAGCATCAGTATTCAATCCTTGCAAAATGGTACGTGGAATAGGTGTATAATTCTTGAAGTGCTCCCACATCAAAGCTTGAAGGAACATTGTATTAGCGTAATATACAATCTTCATAAAACTGTTCGAGACACTAGAGTCCATGATCAAGGAGTCCAAGTTAGAATACAAATAACCCATGAACAAGCTACCTATTGGGAGTTGCTCGCCCTGAGCCATCTTAATCGCAAAAGTAATCACGGACGGCTTCAACAAGTTTCCAGCATCTTCAAATATGTCTCTGGACAGCCATAAACACAAGAAAGCAGCAATAGATAACGTACCGTCAACAAAGCCACTCCATAGGAGTATCTCTTGGCCACCAGTGTATTAACCAATGAGCATAACAACCTTTGCTGCTAGATGCTTTATTAATCTCCTCCATCGTGGTTGTCAAGATGTTAGAGATTGCAACTTCCTCTGGTGAAGAAAGATTTTCAGGAAGATTGCCCGTGATTGGAAGATGCAACAAAGCAACTACATCTTCTAAAGTAATGGTAAACTCTCCCCATCTGCATATGAAAGAGTGAGTTGGAATACACCATCGAGCAAGTAAAGCTACAATACCTCGCGCATCATGAAAAATAAATAAATCTCCAGAAGCTTGAATAGCTCGTATTACTCGTGCGTCATGCAACTTAGCTCGAACACGAGGAAAACCCGGATGTACCTCGCCCATCCGTAAAACTTTTCCAAGGGTCGTCGAGAAAGCTTGAATTCAATGATTGATGCAGAAAAATATCCTCGTTCGAGACATAACCGAATAGATGCCTAAGGAGTCACCAATTTTTTCTGAGTAACCTCTCTGGGATTTATCAGAAGACGAAATGTTGGAGTTTTGAGACACTTTTCAGGCCCTTAATCTATGAAGAATGCATCCTCTATGTTCAGAACGTTCTTGATTCCAGGAGTTTCATCTTCGCCAATGGAAGTCTCATCCGTGCATGAATCATCCCTAGAGGCATCATTGTATATGTGTGAATCTTCCCTGGAAGCATTATTGTCCACACACATATCATCTCTGGAAGCATCATTGACTTGAGAATCAGATATCCTTGCAAAGTAGTTGTAACGTGCACACAATACTTCGCTTCAGTATATCATTCATACAAGATGCAAACGTCTACAAAATGGTAATTCTAAACTCTTACCTTTTTACGATTCTACTAGCGATATTGATTGTAATGCAAAAGTTAACACTTCAAAACTTGCTCGTTTCTTCAAATCTACAAAAGACGATAAACTCATATTTTCATAAAATCATGAATATTTCTACTGCGTGAGCATTCACCATGGAATTATGAAAACTAAAACATTATTTCATCATATAATTGTTTACTTACAAAGAATACACAAAACTCAAGTTTTGATTTATATATATATATATATAACGTGATTAATTCACGTAAATAAATAAAAAAATGTTTTGAGATGAGTAAATCTCATGAAAATAAAATCCATGGGATATCCCACGGTTTCATAAAAAATACTTATAAAAAAAAAAAAAAATTCCTTCGTACGATCGTTTTTCTTTGAAACGAAGGTTTATTTCGGTTCTGTGAAAGCTCACATCTTTTCAAGGTAAAGTTTTGGTCTTCATGAAAGCTCATAAATAAAAATTTTATCACTAGACACAGGTCTATACATAAAAAAAATCTCTACTAGGTCAGGGATTATTAATGGGTTCTCAAACTAACGATGAAACGAACGTACCTAAAAATAAGGGTTTTCAACAAAACTCACACTCAAATATACACATATATATATAATTTCAACATGATCAAAGCATGAACTCAGCAAACTTCTGTAAAAAAAAAAAGTGTGGATGTACTTGGTCAGCGCCGGCCGGAAATTTGTCGGACGGTGATTACTCTGGTCGGACGACGACGGCGCTCCGGCAAATTTTTCTCTTCTCCCGTTGACGCGAAGGAGATGATGAGTTGATGAAGGTGGTGGTCGTTCAAGGTGAAATAAAAAAAGGGGGAATTAATTCCCTTTTATATCAAATCTTATTTCCAAAACCTAATCTCACAAGGATTTCCTTATTGGGCCCGGACCAAGAATCCTAAAACGACCAAGGTCCTGTCATCAAAATCAGCGGTTCAACACCAATTTATTATGCTCATCAAACGATAATCTATCATTCCACTGGAATCTTCATTCAAGTCGTGTTTTGCTCGTACTATCAAAATCCGGTAAGGTCTCTAATAACTAAGTTCAATTGTTTATATTGTTTGTGACCGAAAAATCACCATTCAGTGCTGACTGAGGAACTGACTGTCCCCCACTAAGCAGGGGACTTAATGTAGATGGTGGATTTTCGACAAAGGGTAAAATCGTAAACCCATGATTATAAGTATTCCTGATCCAGCAATCAGACGAATATTGAGGCTCATGTCTCTTATCGAAAGCATGAAAGCTCATGCCACAATAATCTCTGACTGAGAATACTGTCTCTCAGAGTATATATGGATATGTAGTCTTTCGGGTGAGGTAACAACATATCTCATGAATACTGATCAATTTCAGTAACTACTTCTACATAGAATCGAAAGATTAGACGGCTCCTAGATAGCTTGCCTGCTAGTATAGAGCAATAACGTCTTCATGATGTAACAATGTTTTCCCTGACTATATGAAAGAAATATGACGCTTCAATAAGCTCATAACACTAGATTCTGAATAATTAATACTCCTAGACGATCGTACTAGTATAGATCCATTAATTAGTTATTCTCAAAATCAATAGATTCATTAAATGAATCCCTGAAAATATTCAATATTTTCATAATATTTCGTTACTTCAATTCATGGTTCCATGGGTTAGTAATAAATATTCAACGTCACGGGCATCCGAGCTACCTTTGAGTAAGCCCAGATCAAAAAGCGGTGCAAGTGTATTTAACATTAATGCACTAACGAGCACCCGAACGAACGAATGAGTATTTCGAGAATCACGACGAGACGATGAACCTATACAAAATAGGAAGAAAATAATAAATAATAAAATATTAATCAAGGTGCTAGGGGACTGGGCTCACCGGTTGCCCAGTCATGCCATGACCAGTCCCACGCCAAAATTCTATATTTTATCATATTTTTATTATTTTCTTTGATTTCATGAAAATCCTTTCATTTGAACAAATATCCTTCGTTTTGAGGAAAATCCTCAATTTCATGGTGTTTCCTTCACACTTAGGAAATAATATAAAATTAGGGAAAATATTGTGGGGCCGTGATTATTGGCCAACCGGCCATGCCTTGATCTCGGACGGCCCCACACCTCATGGTTCCTCATTATTTTATTATTATTTCCCTAATCTCATGAAAACTCCTTAATCTCATGATATTTCCTTGATCCCATGAAAAATAATATAAAATTAGAGAAACCCATGGGACCGGGCTATATCCGTCCGGTCATGCCCTAGCTGGCCCCACACGTCTTATATTATTATTATCATATTTTTCATGTTTCCTTAATCCCATGAAATTCCTTGATGTTTCCTTCAAATCATGAAATAATACATAAAATTAGGGAAAACTCACGGGGCCCAGGACCTGGCCAGTCCAACCATGCCCGTGACGGTCCCACACGTCCCTTATTTTATTATTATTATTTGTTATGTTTTCCTCATCTCATGGAAACTCCATGATTTCAACAAAACTCCTTGGCTTTATGATATTTCCCTAAAATCATGAAAACATAATAAAATTAGGAAAAATACCATGGGACCGGCCCCTTGGCCGGCCGGCCATGCCTTGGCCATAGCCGGTCCCACACTTTATGATTCTTTCATTATTTTATTATTTTTCCTTCATTTCATGAAGTTTTCACGGTCTCAGCAAAAATCCCTGATTTCTTCATATTTTCTCAAAATGTTGCTCAAACGCACACCAGAAAATATCAAAATTTTCATAACTGAGATACGAACACTTTGGTGACGTGAACATGTTACCTTGACCAACCAGGGTTGGCTCTTTGGCTTGCAAGAGGCCGGTCCCATGTGTTTTGACAATTTTGACCTAATTTGCGCAATTGCACGTATTAGGTCCAAAACTCTTCCAAACAACTTGGAACTTCATAAGACGATCAATATTTGATCCCGTGACTACCCCGGTCCGGTTTCATGACCCCTTGGCCGGTCCCTCACATATTCATAATTAATTAGGTTTTATTACCTAAGGTTCAGACGAGCATTATTTTAATAAATGATTAAACCAGCATTTAATCATCCTTTCATCAAATCAACCGGTCTTCAGGAGACCTTGATATTTGCTCACGTGAGCATCTGGGCGCTACACGGTTGATCCATAATCCCATGTAGCCAGTCCCTCCTTCGCTCCGTGGTTAATTTTCAATAAACCATCAGTTAATCATCAATTGATCAAATTAGGGTTTTGACTCCAGGGTTCATAATTCCATATTCAAACGTTAATAATATTACGTTGATCCCGTGATCAACATTTTATTTATAATACTCGGTTCAATTGCCAGTATCTTATTTGGTCATGCTACCAATAATTCATCGAATGAGCAACATTTGCTCAGACGAGCAATATTTGCTCAAAACAAGGAATACTGGTTCAACTATCAATATCCAACAAATCATTGAATGAGCAATATTTTCTCATGGTAGCTTATTCACGCATTATATCTCTGTCTCAACAGACATGTTCAATTCATGAGTCTCAGAACATTTCAAAATCACGTTCGACTCAACAAAACAAGGACTCATCGTCCCATGAAGTCGAAGAATCGACTAACTAAATACACGTCTGCCTTGCAGACTCCACAATCACATGAGACATCAATCGTGTTACATGGGGGGATATTAAATAGGGTTTTGGTCTGGGGATATTACATGGGGGGATGAGAATGTGAGCAAGTCGTGCAATCAGTTGAAGTAGTTAACAAAGTAGTGGATGGAAAATCAACCAAGCCTCCGCACGTTGAGCAACTGGTTTTAACACGATTTTTACTTCCCCATTCTTTGATTCCATCAAGTCACACTTCATGAGATCTTGGTGTTTTCAATTCCAGCAATATAAATAAATCTCTGAATCATGATTGAAACAAGGACAATCTCAGGTAAAACCGATAACACGAAATTAACAATCCAACTCTCAACAGAGCAAATTCAATTATTCAGAATGTATATTATTTACAGAATACAAAACACACCTACAATCTTCGATCACCATTGATCTCACACATTTCTCAGTTACCCTCCTACATACCGACCCATCCTCTCTTGTGACTGAATTTACTCTGGAACGACCATTGTCTTGGTTTAGGCCGGAGTACTACTGATTGATCTCTCGAATTCAAAGCACTCCCTTCTTGCAGTGCATATGTGTGAGGTTAAGCATTTCGCGCGATCATCTCCTTAATTCCATAAAAACCAGCGAATCGTTTTTCCCCATCTACACCTTTCTTAACTATTGTTGAGATTCTTGGTCGTAGAACCGATCCTTACCTATATTGGGAATCATTGTAAAACCGGTCCTGGTATTTGTTGGGAATCATGGTAGAACTGATCCTTATCTATATTTGGAGACTTGATAAAACCGATCTTAAACAATGTTAGGAGTCATGGTGGAACCAGTCCCAAGAACAAAATCGATTCTTATATTTACATATTACTTTACGGTTTTGCGTGAGTTTGGAATCAGGTGTTCCCTTTTCTTTTCGATTATTGATTTGATTGACTAGCGGTGGTTGAAACTTTGATTACCCTAGTTTGATTATTCTTGAGAGCCTTCTATTATGACATAACGTCACTCAAACTAGATCGAAGTATTGACGGGATCTTTAGAACTGTTTTTAGATTTAAGACAACTTTTTATCATCCATTGTTAACAGACTCCGTTATGTATGTGATCAATCATAGGTGGATTCAAGTTTGTGGTGTGTAGGTACATAAGAAGTTAATTTATGATTAAAAGGCAAGAAGATTTTTTTCTTATTGGTTATCGTATATCGTGATTTTTGCACACATCCTTATCGGCTGAGATCTGACTTAGATACGATTTATCTTTGATTGATTTGATCATATAGTCATTTAGATTGGAAACTATCATTTGGTGGTGTTCTTTAATATCTGATTCCGATAGTTGTGAATCCGAATTAAAGCCCTTGATTTGGATTGATCTTACCCGACAAAGGATCGATTTTACTATTTTAAATGGAAGAGCCTTTTTTCAAAACTAAACGAATTTTTTTCTAAAAGTTTATTAAAGTAGTTACCAAACAACTTTGTTCGTTTATTGTTTGGAAGACGATCAAAAGGAGTTGAGTGCTTAAGACTTTACATCAGTAAAGCAAATCAATATAGTGATTTTCTATCTTGGGATTCACGTGCGTGACCAGACGGTTTTAGACGCAGGGATACTGAGGGAACTCAGTACAACTAAGGGTAGATTACTTTGTCTCAACTATACGAATTTGGCTTTTTTCTTTGTATAGCGGCTTTATTCTGAGAGTATTCAAAACTGCACTAGGTCCCAGGTTTTTCTGCATTTGCGGTTTCCTCGTTGACAATTTTTTATTTTTTGTTTACTTTTACTTTCCCCAATTATAATTGATAAATACACTAATACATTAATCCTTATCACTTGACATTGATCTTATTGTCAATCGGTCTTGTACAATAACTATTGTCAAGTAAATATACCTTGTTATTGTATTGTCTCGATATTATCAATAGACGATCACACTTGGTATCGGACTTATAGGTTGAAAAGAAAAGATTGTGGTGTACTTGGGTACCCTCGTCATTTCAAGTTTCAAAACATCAAGTATAAAAGTTCGGCCCATACGAAATTTTGTAGGCAAGAATATTTTAAGCCGAACTGTTCATAATCTGAAGAAAAAAAGAAAGTTCGGAACAATCGTATGTGGAAAATAATCGAGATCTATTTCTCACTCTCCAACTTCAATCAATCCACTTTCTTCATCGACTTTTTTTCTTCCAAAAACTCTAAGTTGAGTCGCTAAAGATGAACTCCCGAATTAGGTGTCCTACCTTCAACACTTTGCTTATAATTACGGCTTTGCATATTGTAGATTGGTTTAATCAAAAATCCAAATTTTTTGAATCGACGATTAAATTTTGACATTCGGGAAACGCTTCAGCCAATTCTAGGGAGAAGAAGTGGAATAGGACATTAATTTTGATTTGGATAAAGCTTAAATTTATATTTATATTTTTATTTTAGTGGAAACTAATTAGGTTTTAATTAAGATTTTAGATTTAAGTTTTAATTTGGTTGAAGGAAACTAGTGTAATTCCACATATTTAAGGGCATTATAGAAACTTAACTCACACTAGGACCCTAGTTAGCGATTCGGGATTCGGAAAACGTACAGAACGGCAAACGTACGAGTATTATACGTTTTTGTAAAACCCAAATTCGGTCCAAAGTTCGGTCAACGAGACGTGATTCGTCAGTAATTCGGAACGGCATACGTACGTGTATAATTCGATTTATAAATGTGAGTTCGGCTCTGAAAATTTGGTATCTATTATAATAAATAATTATTATTTATAAGGACATAGTACTATTTTTTTTACATATATGAGAGTTATTTAAAGGAAAAATAAACTTAATATGATGATATTAATAATATATATACAATATTAGTCATCCAAGAGGACGTGGTATAGTGGTTTAGATCCACCTTCAAATCTCTTCAGTCATTTTTGTTTCATAAAAGTTACAACAATGTCTAATATTGGGTTGTGTATGCTCGGAGGCGATAAATCCCAAAAAGTGAGGCCTTTAAAAACGTAAAAGCTAAAGAATTTACTCACGAATTAAGCGGACGTATTATTCGGGATACGTAAAGTTCGTGATTCGTGAATAATCCGGGAATGCCATATAATACGTGTCTTGGGCTCGGAGTTGCAAACGTACGCGAATAAGACGGTAAAATTCCTAATTAGGACTAGGAGTGGATCGGAAGAAATGATAAATGTTTTAGGCCCAGTAACATTTTCTTTGGGATAGGATTCGTTTGGTAGGGAGCTAGGGTTTTATAAGGGATTAGATTCAGTAGCAGTTTTCACTTTCCTCTTATCCACATCTTCTCAAGCGAAAATGGTGGATGAAGACCGAGCGGCAAAGAGACATAAGTTTGATCCACACATTACCAAGTTATTTGAAGATTTCGTGGATTCGATTTTTGCTGAGCCTGAGGATCTAGGTGTGATACAGGACGATGAAGAAAACAATAATCCGGTAACTATACTGGGTTACACACCAGATTGGGCTTATACGAATGTTTTTATGCCGATGAGGTTACTTATTTGCATAGAAATTGAAGATAATATTAGGGGTGTTAACTATGATTCTTCTCAATTTCAAGTCAATCTTGCTCAGATGACTCGTCCGGCCTATAGAGTCGAATCTAAGAAGGCGATCTACAGCATTTTACCTCAACATTATGCGGCGGGAGCGACAAATTTTGTTATAATGTGGAATGGTGTAGTAGTGTCGGCAGACAAGGAGTTTCGGTATAAGCAAGCCGAATAATTAAGGTAAAATCTTACATGTTTTTATGTTAGATCTTGTTAATGAAGGTGTGTTTGGATGTCTTTTTCATACATATATGTGGATTTGGTATGCTTTTTGTGGGTTAAATCACCACCTGTTGCTTTGTGTGGTTTGGGGTTTATGAGTAGTAGTTCATTGATCTTTCTTCACTTATATGTCTCTAATTTCTTGATTCATTTAACAGTGGTTTCGTTTCGATATTGTCAGTGTTGTATGTCTTATTATAATGCTACTACTATCAGCATGATCACAAGATTCACAACTTGATGAAATTCTGTCTGGTGAAAGGATTATGCTGCAGTATTTACGGTTCTCTGAATGCGAATAGGTTCTTGAATTAGAAAAGTGTACGATTAAGTTAATGATTCGGTTTTCCGAAACTTGCTTCTGAACACAGGACAATTCAGGCTCCTACTGCACATCTTCTTGCATCCTAGAGAATGATGCAAATGATGGCTACTTTTAAGAGGGGTAATTATAAGTAACACGACTGAAAATTTGCGATCCACATGGCAAATTCTCAATTGCATTGTAGATTTTAAGTTACCATAGATATTGGATTCGTAGTCATACTGTAGAATTTGGGTCCCAATGACATACTTAGGGTTATAGGATAGATTTTGAGTCACCCGGGACAACTTGGATTACGCAATAGTTTTTATATGACAAGGGCGTTAGCCAAGCACTCAAGTGTCGTGAATGGAACCACAATCAGCCAGCAAATGTGGTGGACACAGTCAGGATTAAGCAATGTGGATCCATCAGTAGCCATCTCATATTTGCACAAATTTAAATACTTACTAAACGATTGGATTTTGGTCAGTGAATGTTATCTGTGGTAGCGAAGGTACTTGTGGTTTGCTACCAGTATGAACACAACATTTAGCCACATCCACAATGTTTTCTATTATTAATTGATTTATGTTTGGAGTTCATTGACGAAACCCAAGTATTCTGAATTACAATTGTTCTGATTTCGTGGTATGTTTTTTATTTGAAAACAGGGTCAGAGAGTAAGAGTGGAGATTCGTGTAGGTCTGAGCATATCTTTTCAAGTAGAAGCCCTAGCTGAGGAGTTTGGTTAAGATATTATAAGTATTGCATCTTTGGTTTTCTTTTATTTTTTTCTAGGTCGTTGATATTAGTCCCTTTTGAACTCCTTGTCTCAAAAATATTAATGGCTGGTACATGAGTTAAGCGTCAGAATTACTATTGTTTTGATGTGTGATAGCTTTTGTTGTTTTTGAAGCGGCAATCCCAGGTAGTATACTTTACCGCTTGTACCTACAAACCTTGCCAGTGGAGATGAGACATTGCTTGATGTTGTATGGTGAGGTTTTTAACATGGTTCACATTGTATTTTGTAAATGACTTACACGGCGTTGTCAATCTAATTAATCATGAAACTTCTAATGGTGTTTTCTTATCTCAGATTGCTTAGTGTATCTTTGATCTGTGAATTTATTATATATGTGGGAGTTTGTTATTTTAACTCCGTATGATTACATTTACATTTGAGTTGTGTATCTGCTTTTTCTCAATTGATGCTGTCTTCGTATGCATGTTAACCGACACTTTGCACTTTATTTGGAGCCTTAGCCTTAATCAAAAAACCCTTGTTACATCCTCGGAAGGCGAGAAGCCCTCCATTCTCACTGACTCACTGATCTCCAGTACTGCTTTAGTTGCACCTTGTAGTTTTATTTTTATATGGTTGAAATAGGGGTGCAAGTCTCTTGTAATCCTTATCAGATGGTTCATAAGAAGGGTTCCATGTACCAGTTTCAGCCTTGCTGTTTCTGAATAATTAGACTGTTTGATATCTGAGACATCAGGTTGTGACACTAGTGACTATCTGAAGCTTATTTTACTACCTTTATTTATGTTTTTTTCTTTAAACTTCAGTCTGTCCAGTTATTGGTGTACAGAACCAGATAGGTATTTGTACGGATTGAACCTGAATTTGGTATATGAGCTTGGTAATGTAATTGTTTGATGGTGATGCTTAATGAAAGATTTCAAACTTAGAATGCATTTTGATTCATATGTTAAAGAAGATTGCATGAATTAATAATTGCGCTCATTTGGGTTCCTGAAAATCTCTGGGACAGACGGGAATTAGTAACCCAGTGAAGTTCGTACCACTGATTAGCCCACTGCTCATGTGCAGCTAGACTTCGGCTGCAAATGTAGTTTCTGATATGGACCTTGCCATTACACCGTAGCTATTCTAAAAATTATGAAACTGACTACCACTGATTAGCCCACTGCTCATGTGCAGCTAGACTTCGGCTGCAAATGTAGTTTCTGATATGGACCGTGCCATTACACCGTAGCTATTCTAAAAATTATGAAACTGACTACAAATTCTAGTCTCTCCGTGTCTGGTGTTTAAGAAAGGATGTTTCCTTCTTTACGAATTCAACGCAAAGAAGGTGAAACTCACAATGACTTCAACGCAGAGAAGGTGAAACTCACAATGACTTGCTTCTTCAAGTAGTGCACAAATTCCCTGTGAGATCTTTGGATTCAAATCCATGGCCACTGATCAAGGATCCAACAAATCTCACTTTCAAGAATCTCAAAGAATCCTGGCATTCATCTGAACTCTCCAACGCTCAAAACAGTAAATACGAACAAATCAAAGTGATGAAAACTTGTTTAAGAAAATTTATGACCAAGTGCAAAAAAGTCAGTAAAAATGCATACGAAGCAAGCTTCAATTTAGAAGAACTGCTTTATGTAATCATATAAAGAGTTAGAAAGGCTAAGCTGCTGGTACCTGCACAGCAGAATCCAGAATCTTTTGTCATTTTTTTAACACAAACAGTGTCACAACCTCAATAGGCATCTGCAAGCCCAAGTGCCTATATTTCCAGAATAATATTTAAGGAAAAATTCATGAAGAAACAGATCTAAGATACACTATGCAATATGAGATAAGAAAACAACATCAGTAGTTTCATGATTAATTAGCAACGACTCCGTGTTAGTCATTTGCAAAATACAACCTAAACCATGCAAAACCTCCAAATCCCACATCAAGCAATGTCTCATCTCCACTGGCAAGGTTGGTAAGTACAAGCGGTAAAATATACATGGGATTGCCGCTCAAAAAACAACAAAAGCTATCAGACATCAAAACAGTATTTCTGACACTAAGTCATGTACCAGCCATTGATATTTTTCAGAGCAGGAGTTGAAAAGGGACTACACACATAGAAAAGGAAAAACAAATCTGTAATACTAATAATATCTTAATCAAACTTCTTAGCTACTGCTCGTACTTGGCCAGATATGCCCATACCTAGATGCAGCTCCACTCTTACATTGACCCTGTTGTCAAACAAAAAGAGTACCAGGAGATCAGAACAATTCTAATTCAGAATAAATGGCAACTCCAAACATAAATCGGTTCTTAAGCCTCTGCTTGACAACCTATTTCCATATATTTAACAGCCACCCAAACTAAAGAAGAAGATAAAATCGAAAAAAAAATCTACTTTGAGTATGACAATCCAAGTACGTGAAACCTTGAGAGAATTCAGATACTAAGTGTATTTGACCAAGATGTTTTAGAGTCCAGACAGAATTTCATAAACCATGCTCATTCTGGAAATCGAATCGTCTAAAGTCTAAAATTCAAGCAGGGAGGATAGTATGGCCACCTTGTCTAGAATCAGACATTTAACACTGAGATATAAGCACATATGTTTAAGAAAACTGAAACAAACCACATATAGATGAATCGAGATGCCAAAGACAAATAAGTGAAAAAAGCGAAAAATGTCTGTTTACCAGATTTGGAATGAATTCTTTTTTCAGCATTGGCAAGTTCTCGAGCAATGAGCTGATAATCAAGGTTGATAGCAATGTCTTTGGCCAGGGATCCTGCTGCGACTTCACCCATTGCTTTTTCAGTCTTCAAGGTAACATCAGCTCTTTGATTTGCAAGTACTAAAGCAGTACCTCTCCTACGAAAGAGAATTTATATATCAAAGAATGGAAACAAAAACAAAAACAAGATAAACAAGTAATCGAGTAGATAACTTACTGTTGGGATATTAGTAATTTGTAACGTTTAAATGAATCCAGACAGTTAGTTTGATAAGTGCGAACAAGGTTCAGAAGACTCTAGAGTTAGCTAGAGGATGTAATGTGAACTGTCTAAGATAGTTTATCTTAAGAACAGTCTAGAGCAAACTGGAGTTTACTTAGTTCGGTCATAACAGGTTAGTCGAAGTTACAAATGCTTGTTAAGAAAAAAAAAAGTCTAGACAAACAAAGGTCGGTCTTGTTATGAGTTTTCTAGAGAATCTTAGAGTGTTCTATGTTCGGTTATGTACTGCCTATAAATAACTTAAGCAAGAAATGAAATAATAAGAAGAGAGTTTCAGAGATTCTAAGTATGGATATCTAGGAGCTCTATACGAGCAACTCTAACTATGCTAGTATATCTCCGTTGTATTATTATCGTTGAGAGATTAATTTTTTAAAAATTCAACACTTACCATCCATGATATACTGCCCAATGAAGCGCTGTCCAGCCATTGCGATCCTTGAAATCAAGCGAGAAACCAAAACGGTTGTACAACATGATTGCCCAACTGTATCCCAACATAGCACAAATATGAATCACTCCTTGACCCTTGCTATCAAGATTAATACCGTTTCTCTCGTTCCCATCAGATTTTCTCTCTTGCAACCATTTCTTCAACCATGTCCTCAGAAAGATCTCGGGACGTGTCTTTTCAATCCTTGATCGACTTAAAGCTAACCTTATACCTTTGAAGCCGAGTAGAAGCCCAAGTCTGGTCTCCAACTTAATCACCTCATCTTTGAGAATCCTAGTATCATCTTCAGCAGACGGGAGATACTCAAAACAAAAGATTTCACTAATGGGTGTGATCCCATTTTGTGTGACAAAAACGGGAACACGACTAGGAAAGTGTGGAACTGTAAGAGAACGAAACTCATGCTCCTTAACCTTGCTCAACTTCACATAAACATCTCCAATCATAAGAGCTAAGTACTCTGGATTGATGGAATCATTACGAATACGACCTCTAACAGTGATCTGAGAAGAAAACATCAAAACTTTCGGTACAACCTCCAACACAAACTAGAACAAGAAAAGCACAAAGAGAAACCCTTACCCATTTGGTCTCCGTACAGACGAGCTTAAAAGGACGCACATCTGCAACCAAGAAAGGAAGCTCACCACCATAACGGTTCTCTATGATGGAAATTAAAACTGTTCCATTTTGAAAACAAAATTTTAGTTCAGAATTTCTCAATCATGAAGAGTAAAGAACAAAGTAGCAGTAGTAGTAAGTATGTAAATAGCTAGAAGTTCTTACATTTCTGCCTCTCGTCAAATTCAGCGTCCTCTCCTTCCAATCTAATTTCAAAATTCTCAGCAGTCAATTCGCGATTGTCATCCATGTTTGCTCAGATTAAGCCCTAACCCTAGACAGAAGAACAATCATCAATCAATCAGTACAAGAAACAAGATAATAATCTATTCAATTTCAGATATATATACAGTAATTAAAAAATCAGTAGAAGAAAGATGGAATTTTTATTTTTATTTTCAGATTCAATCACCTTCTTTCCTCCGCCTTTCTCCAAATCAGAAATTGAACCCCATACCTCTTTTTTCTCGATTTTTCTTTCTTTTCTTTATATGTGGATTTTGGTGCCGCCCGGACCGGCCCGTCCCCCACCCGTCTCCCTATCAAGTGACCACGTGACATCGTTTAAGGGGCCTACACTGTAGAACTCCTCTCCAAAGAGTCCATAAGTCCCGACAAGTTTGCTGTAGTAGGAATCTGCATAGTGGAGAAATTTCTATTCATGAGGTGTTGTAATGGCTCGACTATGAATACCATGGGAACATCATCAATTTTTATTTTTTTTAAATGTTAAAATGAATTTAGAATTTTCGATGCTTCAAAAATCCACACATGCACAGATGAAACACGAGCCTGTGCTAATCTATGTGGGTACTAGTCCAGAAGGGGCTATAAATCACGAACAAAATCTGTTATAAAACATGGTTTATCACGGTTTTCATCTGTTATTCGAACCGTTATATATTTGATGTGACTTTTTAAAAATGACAAATAGGGAACGTTATAAAATACGACGTCCAAAATTTGTAATTTAAAATCACATACAGAATCTGTTATTAAGTATCACATTTATAGTATGTAACATTAAATAACGGTTGTTTTCTGTCATAGAAAAATCACGGTTATGTGAAGACGTTATTATGTATTGATGCATGTCGGTAAAAAAACACGGTTCATATATTCTAACGAGACAGTTTCTTCATTTTCTGGCTACTGATTCGGATTTTGGTACTCAGATTTTAGCTACTGATTCAGATTTTGGTATTCAGATTTTGAATCATTTTCTGCCTACTGATTCAGATTTTGGGAATCTGAAATCCGTTTAGAAATATAAAATCGGTGCACAATTACATTTGGTGTATCAGAAATTCATCGACATAAGAAATAAAATAGACACAAATTGACTTTATTAATTAATTTTTTAAAAGAAGATGGAATATTCGAACATATCCTAACCCAAGTTACATCCTGAAAATTAAAAATAATAATCAATATACTCTCACTTGATGGCTCTCCTACAGTAGTGTCATAGGACTTGGGCCACTTGATGACATTCCCAAGTACAGCATCATCATCTCTATAGCACAACATTGCACTTGGATCAAAAATTTCCTCAATCATGCAGTTGTAGTGGTCATCAATCAGTAGCTTAGTATCAACATATGCAAGTGCAACAGCCTTTTTCCTAAAGTTCCTCAAAGTTCAAACAGCAAAAGACCAAACGACGAAGGTGCCGCTGGGATCCCAATATCCTGAATATGTAACACGAGAAATTTTCAGATACCATAATAGCAGCATTGTATACATTACTAAGAGATATTCGAGGTCACCCGCTTCTCTTTCTGCAGATTGTCCTTCTCTTCCTGCAACTTGGACTTCTTAAACTCAGAAGCAAGAAACTTAGATTTAGAAACACCACCACCCATTCCGCGTATGTATCCCTTTAGATCAGCGCCAAATACCTAGCCATATATATGAAGCAAATTCAAATTTCATCGAAATTCAGTTAAACAATTAATGTAACACGGCATTTTCTAGACTACTGTGCAGATGGAAAGTCACCAGCAATAACAGTATACCCACTTCGGTTATTAACAAAATTTTCCAATACAATCTAGAACTCATGTCTTCCAGCATATGTTATCACGAATTCAAGACTACTACTTCAAAAACTAATGAAACTTACATAGTGGTGCTGGCTACTTGAAGCAACGATTACTACTAAAACACAAAACAAGACAGTTCTGCAGATGCAACAGTATTACAGTGTGGCAATATAATTATAAGAGAGAGAGAACAATTTCAAATCAAATCAGCAAGGATTACTGTCTATAAGAAAGCAACGTAACTATTACCACCATCCAATATGATAATTCAAGAAGTAAAAAGATTCATGTAACAACAAATTCACCACTAACCTTGGTAATAGCGTCGGTGCCCAAACACTTATGTGCTGAAGGATCTTTATCATACGTTTCTTTCACTAATGCCTACACATCAATAGAAGCCAACTAAAGTTAGATACTAACTGATATCATCAGTATATACAAATAATATATAAAATAGGAGAACTTACAAGTTTTGCAGCTGCCACTGATTTAGAAGATGAGGGATTATCATCTGGGGTGACTTTATGTGTGTGCAGAAACACGTCTGGCCATATATATCGCACCAGTGGGACTTTCCTTTTCCTGTGACAACACAACGCATTAAATACTTGCAAAATTTTGCATCACAAGATAACATCTATGAATAAAGAAGAGGTTTACTGACAAGATATGTGCATCAAAACTCTATTAGCTACTAAGATTAGTAATTATCCTATAGCAACATGCCTTATAATCTAACCAACTGAATTTCTTCAGCTAATGTTGCACTTTAAAAACAAGATGGTTTGAAACTAATAAGTAACCCTTTCAGTAAATAATGGATGGAATGAACAAGAACCAACAAAACAAGTATAAACAAAGACTCTTGGCATGCCAAAAACTTCTTATGCTATCCAATTAGTGAAACAAATGACATAAGAATAATAGCTTAAAATGCAATATAGTGTTAAGAATTTACCATTTCAAGCCACCTTGTAGGCACACCTTTCCTACCACCTGTATATTGAACCTTCACCAGGGTCATGGATGTTATCAATAAATTTCTCCCAGTCTTCTTTTGTACTGTATGTTGGCAACATTCTTTTCTTTTCTTGCACAGATGAAACATCATTGACCAATGTTGATTTTTCTGTTCTCCATGCACTGTTTGCTTTTGTCAAAACATATTTTACCGTGTGGATATTTTACCTGGTACATACTCTGCTATAATAAAAGAAATGCTCTCAGATATCTGACATTGACATAATGCAGTGTAAGCATTTAATTTCAGCACTTGGTAAGGTTATAGAAAGCCAAGAAAATATAGAATGACACATGAACATAAGCTTAAGAAAAAAAATCAACTGGACTCACTTGAACAGAGTTCCAAATATCATCTTTGTATTCATTACAAAATTAAATTATGGTTATTTTGGACAAAAAGATGGGAGTATTTTTTATGGCAAGATATTGTTGTAAGATTTTGGTAACATGAAACATGAATCACTGAATCAACTGGAGCATTTCAGTTAAAGCTTAAGATACTAGATTTCTACAACCGACACCAAGAAGCAAGCATTACTCATCCAAAAACATTTGGAACCTGAACAAGTGAAAATTTGACAGACTCTAAAGCAAGCCTTTTAGAAATAAGGAAATCAAAACAACATCTATTACCATCTGTTATCACAAATCCATCTGACTTCTCCCTCTTAGCCAAATACATGAAATATGTACCTAAGTTCAGATTTTTTTTAAAGATGGTCTGATTTGAAACCCAATTTCAGATTCAATCAAAAATCTTAAGTTATTTAGCTACAGACAAGCATATTATTATATGTAATCCAATTTCAGATTCAATCAAAGAAAATCTAATAAGATTGTATTACTACAAAACTAGATAAACCCAATGTAAGCCAATTTCTGATTTAATCAAAGAGTCTAATATGAACTCATGCATCTTTCAAATCAAAAATCATAAGTTATTTAGCTATAGATAAGAATAAAAGAGATATACCTTGGATGTTTTTGATCTCTGAACTAATATCCCCCAAAAAGATATATCTCTCCACATCTCTGAATTGGTTTTAGGGTTGAACTTATAGTTGTTCCAAAACACCAAGCGGGAATAATCCCTCCTAAAATGATTTTCGTTTGACTTCATCCCGCCCAAAATGAAATTGTTAAGGTTCAAATTGAAAAAGAAAATTGACAGAGCCACTAGATGTTCTTCTTACATTCCTTCTCAATAGATGCAGAAATATTTCCAAAATGATTTTTTTTTACATAGATTTTCATCCTACGGCGGCGATGCAGAAATATTTCCAAAATTGCAGAACAAATCTTTTATGAATAACCCCTAATTTTCTGCCAGAATATCTGATGAAGGAGAATTTTTTTACCTTGGATGGAAATAGAGATATTTTTTAGATAGAGATGAAGCGATGAAGAAGGATCTAGAGTACTAGGGAGAACTTTTACATCGGAGACATCATCAAACACGCGTGTTTCCCATTTTTTTTTTTAATTTTTTAATTTTTTTATTATGGTATATAGGCGTACACGCCACAACTAGACTTAATAAAAGAAGATAGGTAGGCGTACACGCGTCTTTCCCCTTTTTCCCCTTTCTGTACTTCTTTCGTTACTTATGTTTTAAGCAGATTTGACTAGTTGACTAGAGTTGACCGACACCAATAGGTTGATCGATTCGACGGGGATAAAAAAAATGTGATGTTTTTTTGTTAAAATTATAATTTATGAGTATAATAAAATTATAGCCACACCCAACGAATTTAACTAGAATACCGCTGCCACGTTGTGGAGAGTCGGTCGAAAAACAATGAAACACTATTAATTGCATAACGTGTTATACATAATTCTTTTGTTGGAATTTTATTTTTAAGGCATATACATCGTTATGGTGATTATGGTGATTGCATGCATCAAAATACGACTGTGTAAACTATTATGCATCCTTTGTGGTGGCTTTATAATTTGTTATGCATCTTTTTTTGTTGGAATGATAATTTTAGGCATATACTACATCTATTTCAGTAAAAGAGATATTTTTACGATTTCATTTTTCCCTAAAAATAGGCCTAATTGAAAAGGTAAAAGTATCACTTTTCCTTAAACTTGGTGAAAATATCACTTTTTCTGAAACGGAGCGAAAGTATCACTTTTTCTGAAACGGAACGGAAGTATCACTTTTTCTGAAACGTAACGGAAGTATCACTTTGTGATAGTATCATTTTTCCTGAAACAGAGCGAAAGTATCATTTTTCCTAAAACGGGGCGATAGTATCACTTTTCTTAAAACGGGGCTAAAGTATCACTTTTCCGTCCGGTCGGCCCTATTAAAATTAGAAATTAAAGTTACATAATATTTTTTAGTCATTGCGACAATTCCTGGTCTAGCTCGTAATCAGGTCGACCTTAGTTACATGGCATGTTGCAGCCATAGGGGTAATTGTCAACTTTTTCTCATAATTATGAAGAAACCGGAACTTCATCATTTCGAATTGAGAAGATTTTCATAAAAATTTAGTTCCATAATCAAGACTCGACAGTTCAGTTAAAAATTTGACCCAGTTTGAAGATTTGTGTCAAAATTTAGTTCCATAATCAAGACTGGACACTTTAATTCAGAATTTTACCGAGTAGGAACGAGTTCGATCAAAACTAAAGAAACCGGAACTTTATCCTTTCGAATTGGGAAGATTTTTATCAAAATTTAGTTACATATAATCAAGACTCGACAATTTAGTTGAAAATTTGACCGAGTTGGAACGAGTTTGAGCAAAACTGAATAAACCGGAACTTCATCATTTCGAATTGAGAAGATTTGCGTCAAACTTTAGTTCCATAATCAAGACTGTATAAAATGTTATGCATCCTTTGTGGGGGCCATAAAAGAGATTTGTGTCAAAATTTGACCGAGTTGGGAGATTTGTGTCAAAATTTAGTTACAGAATTGTATAATAAATATAAAAAATAATGTTTCAAATTAATTGCAACTCAATATTTTAATCATAATTGATTAAAACCCAAGGTAAAAAATTGAAGAAGTACATTAGAAAAAATTGCAAAGTAACATTTTTATCATAATGAAAAATTCCACTCAAAATCGAGTAGTGATAATTTTTATCGCGAACCATTGTTGGGACTCTTACTGGTGTCGAACTTCCGCCTCCTAATTTTCCTGTAACATCATAGGTAATAATCTGTACAACACTTCGATAAAATTAAGCAAGAGTTCAATTCAAAAAACTTAAAACTTACAAATGCGGCTTCTTTCGAATTACCGTTATCATTTAAGTTTGCTGTCATTATTTTGGATGGCTTTCCTAACAGCCAAAAAAATAATTACGCTACATGTGGTAGTTCAAAATCATTCGGTAGAAAGCCTTACAGAATCCTAAACACATCAAAAACATCGTGCCTAATATCCACTGAGAATCCCTGATTGCTCATGTGGTATTATGTGAAAATTCTGATAAGCATAGGTAATGGGGAAGGCAATTGGAAACATTTAAAATTGATCGGGCTAATTTTCTAAAGGGGATCTTTATCCACTAAAAAGCAAGAATAAAGATTCAGTACAGCCCACTGTGAAGACAGCTTGCTGACACTTTTGAATATTGGACACCATGAATTAACCACCGAAACTTTTATATTAATATATATTAGAATACACGTTTGAGAAATCAAAAACAAAACCAACACAGAAACAATCTCACTCTTTTCAGGAAAGTAAATTTGCGAGCAAACTGAAAAGAATTAAGTTTAGCCATCCTTTAGGAAATAAGCATAGGTAATGGGGAAGGCAATTGGAGTTAACGTAGGTTTAATGGTTCGTTGGAATTGACATAATGGGCTAATTTTCTTATGACAAAGGGGATCTTTACAATCCCACTAAAAAAGCAAGAAAAAAGTAAAGATTCAGTACAGCCCACTGTGAAGACAGCTGAAGTTGTTGTTGACGTGACACTTTTGAATATTGGACACCATAGAATTAACCACCGGCACATCACTTTTATATTAATATATATTAGAATACACGTTTGAGAAATCAAAAACAAAACCAACACAGAAACAATCTCACTCTTTTCAGGAAAGTAAATTTGCGAGCAAACTGAAAAGAATTAAGTTTAGCCATCCTTTAGGATGCACACATCATATCACAAAGGAAAGGATTCAAAATACTAGAAACCGTATTTAGATTAAAAAATTATTATGCTAGTTCAAAAACACAAACCCGATAAGGGAAATATGCAGTTACACTTAGATAACAGTTCGCAACAAGATTGAACACACAATACCAAAATAAAATCAATTGTCATCCATTACCACTACTGACAGTTGAAAACATATTAACACATAGGTTGAAATCCAAGAGAAGGTAGCATATTTATATATAAGAAGGAACATGCTAGTACATTAAGGTTCAAATAAACGGAATTCAAATTGGATGGAGGTCCAATTTGAAAAGGTAGCATAGTAAACCAGTTGCCAGTAAATTAACGTGTTTGTGCAAACCAATGAAAGAGTTAAATGTTTGAACCTCATTCCAGCTCAACTTTAAGAACCTGGAAATTATTTAGTGCAGTGCTTGCATACCAGAAGATAGAAACTTTTAATGTGCATATGGTTACTCTTCTAAATTGGTCCATGAATTGAACTTACATATATCTGCAATTTCCATTCACTACTCAAATTAGGTACTATCACATGGACATAATATGCTACAGTTGATCAATGTGAATGTGATAAGACAATATGGATCCTCCTTAAACTTAAGTTCTTTTCAATGTGCAGCTCTCAGCTAGAAATTACTAACCATGTATAACAGAAGAAAGGAAACCCATATGTCATACTCTCATCAAATCTACAGACCAGTTGCAGAACCAATTTAATTATCAAACAAAAATATTTGCAATTATCGATTCTTAGAATACATTTGAAAACCCAATTTTTTCATTAACCAGATAGAAGCTTAAGCAAAAAGAACATAATCAAAGATGAAAAGAGATTTGAAACTTACTTTAATTTGATATCTTCTTCTTTTCCGGTCTCCTCTTAGGTTTGTCTAGCAAAATAACAGAGAGAAGGGTTTGAAGAAGTGTATTCAGAAACCAATTTCATTCAATCAAACTAATCAAAATCATTCCTTCCCAATTTCTACCTTAACCAATTTATCAAATCAAAAGACGAAAATCAATTTTTTAGGGACCAGAGAAAAACACAGATACAAAGATGACAAGGATTTGATACTTACTCGATACCGTCTTCTTCTTCTTCTTCTTCTAAGTTAGAGCTTGGATAGTTAGGTTTCCGGAGGGAAAGAAAGAGACGACGGGTTAAAGATATGAACTCAGAACTTATCTTCTGGTTCTAGGGTGTTAACTCTTTTGCTAGAATGGAACCGATATGGGTCTAGGGACTAATGGCAAGTATGCTGGTGTCTATGCTAAGACAATGGTTAGCTATTTTTTTGGTGCATAACGGAATATTATGGGGGCGTATTAAAAATTCTGATATCCGACAGATTTATTCCGTGATATAAAAAATCACGCACCTACAAATTTATCACATTTGAGAATAACAGTTTTTTTGTGTTAAATGATGGGTCCCACTATTTTCATATTATATGACATTATTTTCTTGTGATATCCCAATCACACAATTAATCTGTCATTTAAAAACGTGATTTATAGCCCATTTTGGACTAGTCCTACTAATTTTATTTTGTTAGTGTTGCTTTTTAATGTGTGAAAATTCTCGGTTGGTGTACAACTATTTATTCTTTTTACTTCAATTTAATGTTTTCTCAAAATGTTCGAGCTAGCAACTGTTTTACAGACCTTGAAAAAAAATATCATAATGGTGACATAAGCTACATAAAAATATTAAAATCTTTTGGATGTCTGTAAGAGCAAGTTTTATGATGGGATCTAAGCTTGAAAAAAGTGTGGAATGTCAAGTCTAATGGTTTTCAAGTTGGGCTATTCACATTTTTTCGAAGTCGTGTTACATGGTTTCGTGGAATGATACGCGGAATCCAAGTGAAAACGGAAATCCGAATATAATAGCGTTGAACGCAATTCCAAATTGCGTGCTGGGTGACAGAAAATGCCATTCTGTTTCGCGTTGTGTGCAATTCGAAATAATGATTTTCCTTAATTTATTTTATCCGATAACAAACTCCAGTAATAAACATTGATTCTTTTTTTTTTAAGAAAATGAATACACATGTCCACAAGAAGTTGGAAAAAAAAAAGGTTTTACCTATTTTCCACCCATACTTTTCCTATTTGCCACCCTCATTAATTGCCACCCCATATTATCCTAATTACCACCAAAATATATTTTAAATTATTTTAGATACTCCCTCCGTTACTTTTTAATAGGCTGGTTTGGTTTTTGAGAAAATTAAGGAAATTAAGAAAACTAATCATTGAAAGTGGTCCTCATGACACTTGTCAATAAAAGAAGTGAATTGAAATGGTCCCCATGACACTTGTCATCAAAAGAAGTAAAGTGAAATGGTCCACATGACACTTGTCATCAAAAGAAGTTAAGAGAAAAGTGGTCCCTAAAAACTAAAGTAACATTTGACTTTCCCAATTAGGAAACCAGCCTATTTTTTGTAACATTTATTTATAGAAACCAACCTATTAAAAAGTAACGGAGGGAGTACTACATTCATATATTTCGACTTTTTCTTATCCACCCTACATCTAAAAACCCTAAAATTTTGATCTGAAGAAGAAGAAAAAAAAAAAGCAAACCCTAAAACCCATTTTCCCCACCGTCAACTGATAGGTTTTGGAAGATACCTATATGAATAAACCGCAATCGCACGGCGTCTACAATGTAGACAGCGGTAAGAACGGGTCGAACGCACATGGAGCGGTAAAAAAATACCGAATTGATTAATCTAATCACTAGTGGAAAAGGGGGTATTTTTGACTCACATCCTCGACCCTCAATGGTAGTCAATAGACCATGGACCGGTCAAAGCAGTCTCAGATATAAAAAAAATATCCGGAGTACATTCCGGAGTGCCTATGTTAGTCGTTGTATGAATTTTTTAATTATTATTTAATTCCTCACACACCGACCCACACTGTGACCGGTGAACCTAGCTTTTGCTATGGTTCAATTTACTAGGAGACCATTATCCTTATCCCTTCAGCTTCACATCTCTATTTTATTTCTCTAGGAGCCCATTATCCTTATCCCTTCAGCTTCACATCTCTATTTTATTTCTCTCTCATCTCAGCTCATCTGTTTTTTTTTTCCTTCGTAGTAATACCTTACCTCCTCCTTTTTCTCTCTGCAAGTTTACATAATTGTTCTCTCGACCAAGCTCTAAATTATTTCACTCAGATCACTTGAAAAAGAAAATTCAATTAAAAGTAAATTTCGTAAAACCCTAATTTGTTCTTCAGCTCTAGTATGTTGTTTGGGTTTGAAGATTCAACATGAACAGGTAAGAATAACCATTTTCTTCTCTATTTCTCTAGATCCATCTGTATTATGTTTGATTGAATGATATTTTCTTCGTTCCAAATCACTTCAACCATTTTCTTTGAAAACGTAATCTTGCCCCTTTCATTTTGTTCTTTGTTGATTGGGTTTGTAGGGTTTTAAATCTCTTCTGATTTTTGTCGCAGGATTTATTTTAAGACTAATTATCATCCTCAGTTAAACTTCTCAACATTTTCAGGTATAACTACTACACCAATTTATTTGATTTGATTTTTCTTTATTGTCAAATTTATTCATCTGGTGTTGATATGTTATTATGGATGTACCCAAGGCTCATATTTCAAATGTTTACTGAATTTTTTCCCTTCGTGTTATGGAGGTACAAATCCCCTGAAAATTTTGTACCAGTTTACTAAATTGTGATAAACAAAAGGGTTCATATAAGATGCAAGTCTACTAACTGTTGAAGAAATCTGAGGTTTGGTTTTCAACTTTTCTGCTCCTTTTTATTTAGGGGTTTTCCTGAATTTAAGAAGGTTTCACATTAATGTTTAGGCTACTAGTTTCTTTGTAAGTTGTTGATATTGTTGTGTTTAGAGAATATAGAATATGATTGGTATGATACAATAGGATTGTTTCTTTTAATCACAAAGTAGTCTTACTTCTTTCATGTTTTTACTCTTATCAACAAGCTATGGATGGCTCCCGCTTGTGATTTGTTGTAGTATGGAGTGGGTAATAAAGGTGGTGGATTTCTCCTGGAGTTATAGCTACAGGGTTATATGTACTCAAATTGGTAGTTTATATTTTGATTATTGAAGTTGTATTGAAATATGATTTTTCAATTTTTATGCTAGTTAACAACAGCTCTGGAAAAGCTCAGGGACCTGAAGGAGGAGGAGTAGGGACGCAGACACTAACAACCAACGATTCTCTAGCCAATCTCAAAGATGTAAAGGACATGTTTCAGGATAGGAGGGACAAATATGATGAGTTCTTGGAAGTTATGAAAGATTTTAAGGCTCAAAGTTCTGATTGTCTTTCTGTATACTTGTTTTAAATTCCACAAAATTCATTCTTGGGGTGTTTTAAGGGCGAAAATTTACTATTTTCCTTTCATTATTGTTTATTGCTTTCAGAATTGACACAACATGGGTTATGGCTTGGGGGAGGATTTTTTTAAAGACTATAGAAACCTTATTTTGGGTTTCAGAACCTTTTTACCTGAAGGTTATGAGGTAACCCTCCCACTTGAGGACGAGCAACAACCTAAGAAACTTGTAGAATTTGATGAAGCCATTAACTTCTTTAACAAAATAAAGGTAACAAATTTTAAGTTACTTGATTTTTGTAGATCGTTTTAGTTTTGATCTGGGGTTTTTCATCTAACTGTTTTTTTTTTTCGTATCCAGACAAAATTAAAAGATGATAACCAGGTCTTGATGGTGGTTTTTAGCTTAGGTTTAAAATCGTAAAACCCTAGTCGGACAGTGACGTCACATAATTTGAGTAATAATGTCTCCACTAAGTGCATTTATTGAACCCTTTAATATGTCTGCGAGAAAATTACAAGGTACCATTTTTTAGTATGCCACACCACCGTGCCAATGGAAAACCATGCCAGCCACATCTACCGCGCCAAGGCATGCCAACCATGCTAGCCGCACCACCGTGCCAATGGAAAACCATGCCAGCCACATCTACCGGGCCAAGGCATGCCAACCATGCTAGCCGCACCACCGTGCCAATGGAAAACCATGCCAGCCACATCTATCGCGCCAAGGCATGCCAACCATGCTAGCCGCACCACCGTGCCAATGGAAAACCATGCCAGCCACATCTACCACGCCAAGGCATGCCAACCATGTTAGCCGCACCACCGTGCCAATGGAAAACCATGCCATCCACATCTACCGCGCCAAGGCATGCCAACCATGCTAGCCGCACCACTATGCCAATGGCAAACCATGCCAGCCACATCTACCAAGCCAAGGCATGCCAATCATGCTAGCCAAGCCAACCGCACCTTCCCTTGGCACTAAACATGCTAGCCGCACCATGCGCCTACGGCATGCCAAACCATTGGCCCCCCATGCCAAGCCAACCACACCTTGGCCCCATCATGCCAAACCCTTGGTCCCACATGTGCCAATGGCATGCCAGCCACCTTACCGCGCCATACCGTGTTGGCCTTCCCCATGCGGCTACCAAAACAAAGGCCTACAACAATCAACGACCATCTTCCCGTCTAAGATGCAAATCTTAGCTGTCCAAGGTCACCAACCAACGCATGGTAACCTTTGGCCCAACGCCAAAACCCTAGTTTGGCCACGCCAAAGCATGCCATGTCAATGGCATGCCAACCTAACCGCGCCACCATGTTGGCCTTCCCTATGCGGCTACTAAAACGAAGGCGTGCGACAACAATGATCGCCCTTTAATCTCAGAAGCAAATCCTAGCCGTCCAAGGTTACCAGACAACACAAGGTAACCTTTGGCCCGAAACCCTAGTTTGGCCACGCCAAACCGCGCCAAGGCATGCCATTCCAACCTAGCCGCGTCACCATTCCGGCCTTCCCTATGTGGCTACTAAAACGAAGGCGTGCGACAATCAACGGTCGCCCATCAATCTTAGGAGCAAATCCTAGCCAACCAAGGTTACCAGAAAATGCAAGGTAACATTTGGCCCGAAACCCTAGTTTGGCCACGCCAAACTGCGCCTTGGAATTCCATGACAATGGCATGCCAACCTAGCCACGCCACCATGCTGGTCTTCCCTATGCGGATACTAAAACGAAGGAGTGTGACAATCAACGGTCGCTCTTCAATCTCAGGAGAAAATCCTAGACGTCCAATGTTACCAGACAACGCAAGGTAACCTTTGGCCTGAAACCCTAGTTTGGCCACGCCAAACCGCGCCAAGGCATGGCATGCCAACCTAGCCGCGCCACCATGCTGGCCTTCCCTATGCGGCTACTAAAACGAAGGCGTGCGACAATCAACGGTCGCCCTTCAATCTCAGGAGCAAATCCTAGCCGTCCATGGTTACCAGACAACGCGAGGTAACCTTTGGACCGAAACCCTAGTTTGGACATGCCAAACCGCGCCAAAGCATGGCATGCCAACCTAGCCGCGCCACCATGCTGGCCTTTCCTATGCGACTACTAAAACGTCGGTGTGCGACAATCAACGGTCGCCCTTCAATCCCAGGATCAAATCCTATCTGTCCAAGGTTACCCGACAACGCATGGTAACCTTTGACCCAAAACCCTAGTTTGGCAACGCCAAACCGCTCCAAGGTATGGCATGCCAACTCTTCCTCCCCACCATGCTGGCCTTACCTACACGACTATCTAAAACTAAGCGTGCAACGATCAACGACTACCTTTCCTCTTAAAAATCTCGACCGTCGAAGGTCACCAAGCTAGCAAGTATCCTAAGCTCGACTTGCCAGGAAACAACCATGCTACATGATTTCCACGAAAACATTCGAGACATCAATACATATCACAAACTGGGGGATCCACTTTGGGTATTGGTCTGGGTATTGATTTTGAAAATGGTTTTTTATTCATATTTTCTGGTTGAACATGGGTTCCTTCATTTTCATATGTGTTTTATGTGATTTGGAACATGGGTTTTTATTTATATTTTATGGCTGAATATTTGATGGTGTTTGTGAATGAGAGAATTGTATTTGTACTTGGTAATTATGATAGAACATGGTTTTTTAGAAATAGTTGTATTTTGAGGAGTATTACGAGCTTATGATGATTTGTTAATACATGAATTTGTTCACTACCAATTTATTCTAATTATTTAGGATACCATTTGGAAACCATTTTACATTGCTAGTTAAATTGCCTTCCTTTGTCTTTCATTGGCATTTCTACTGAGATTATACTACTTTCAAGTAGAAATGGTATACTATTAAATTACCATATCTTGTTTTCCATCTCCAACTGATTCATCTTAAATTTCCATACTTGGGATATTGCTTAAAACTCAAAAGTGGTTGAGAAACACAGCATTTTGATTAAAGCTAGTGGATTGGTTGAAAATCTAGTGGAAAAAAAATACATAATGAGATGTGAAAAGGTGAACAGTTTGTATAGCATCTACTAATCAGGAAGTTAACAACGATAGGTTAAATCATTAAAGTAACAAGGCCAGGAATAGCTCTTCATGACTTACTTGGAAAATGTGTTCTCGTTGTGATTACGAGTTATACAACCATTTTCAACCGTTGTATAAAGCTCAGACAAGTAAAAGCCGTGGGTCCTCGTATTTAAATTATAATATAAAAATATATAAATTCGGAACAAAAATAACATTACTTTCAAGACAAAGTCAAGTCAAATGGAACCCATCAAGTCAAATGGAACTCAAACAAAGTCAAGTCAAGTCAAGTTCAAATGGAACTCAAATGAAACCCAAACCTTTCTCAAACTTGAGAATTCCACATTCACCATTCATTTTATCCATCGGGTTTAAAATTACACAAAAAAGATGAAATTCCGTTCAAGATAATACATGTACAAGCTAGCTTGTAGTTCTAGCAACATGAGAATAAGCTATATTAAACAAAAAAACGATAAGCTCCTCCGATATATAACTAGCCCATACTTCAAAATGATATCAAGTAGAGTTCCATGTGTCGTGGTCTCCCTATTTCACATAATGTTGTTCAAATCTAAATAACTCATATATCTTAATGACTCATCTAAAATATCCATTTTATCAACGAGTTCTGGGTCCAGGACCACCTGTCAATTAAAACAAGAGAGGTTAGGTAATATGCAGTATGGTATCGACTTGTTTAGAGTATTATTGAAACTCTACTAAGTTCACAATCATTATCAACATTTGTTTGAAAGCCATTTTATTTTGAATTGAAATTAAATCAATCCAAACAGATCTCTCTCAAATCTCCATAACCATTTTCTAAATTCTCAATACAAAAACTCCGTGTTTGTCAGACGTCGAATCAAAACAAAGACATTCATCAAATATAAGATGCCATTTGTTTCAAAAACCGATGACATGAATACCGCACGCCTTTTGTATTTGTTTTAGCCAGCCAGGGTTCTAGCATCCATTACAAGTCTAGGATTAGAAACTCCAAGCAATAAATGAATAAAGAGATGAAAGAAGATGTATACCATGAGAACTTAAGATAAATTTTGGAAACACACCAATGAGACAAGCAAAACAACATTTGTCAATGAACTTCTAGTGATATTTGACAAAAACTATCCTTGGTGATTTTGGGCGAGGATGGGTACAAAGACTTACAAGATGATTGGATGGCTCAGTGCTCTTTCCGACCACCGGATATCATTTAACTCACGCTCAAAGAATCCAACTGATACCAATATATCACTATTCTTGTTTTAAGCATTTGAGTTTGACAATGAAATCGAGTTTATATACATATCACGTCAACTAAGTCAAAGCCTCAACTACAAGGCAGCTGCACTGGCTACAACACATATCTTGTTTCCTTCGATGATAGTTTGATTACTTTTTTTTGTATCTCATAGACAAAAAAAAAAAAATCTCAATGGAACAAAAACATCAATCTACATAAGTATGTGTATGTATTTGTACTCATGTTGTAAATCTATAAGAAATTTCAAGATCAAAACTTAAAACCCTAAATCAAAACTCCTATTTCAACAATTCATGATCAATAAACTATTAGTTACCACCAAAACGTATCCTTCAACACCTAGTGAAAATGTATATATATATATATATATATATTCAAATGTTCAATGATTTGATGAACTAAACATACACAGACTAGCCTGGCAATGTCTTAACTTACAGTCTTGCTCTTTCACTTTATCCATTTTTATTTTTTTTTGAATTCCCTGTGTAGTAGATAGCCACAATTATACTTTTGTTTCAAATTACCCACGCCTTGTATTTGTTTTACTTTATGCTAGTTCTCTATGGAGAAAAAAGAAGATGAGAAAGAGAATAAGATAAATTTTAGGAGCGTCCCAGAATTTAGAGGGTTATTTATTGACCAATGTTTAGCACAATATACTGAGTATGGGTTTTATGGAACTTCTTTGAAACCAACTTTGTGGGGCAATTTTTGCAAGTTATTTTATGAGAAGTATGACTGCAATATCACACAAAATAAATTGAGAAACCACTGAGATTACTTGCGCAACCAGTATGTCGCTTGGTCCCGTCTCTTAGCAAGAACCGGTTATGGGTACAACGCGAAGACAAACACTTTTGATTGGAGTGAAGAGAAATGGATTGAATTATATAAGGTAAGAGACTGTTTCAGTTTTGTTTGGACTGTTTCAATTTATTTCTACTAGATGTCAGTTATAACTAATAGATATTGATTTTGCTTTGGTAACTCGTTAGTGTTCTGAATACCTCCTTAAATTCATTCCTCATAATGATTGCACTGGTGACCTGACCATAAGTACCAAAAGATTTTTAATGTACACATATATTAATGAGAGAACAGTACAAATATATACCCTTTTGACTGATCAGTATTGTTATCAGTCGCCACATTACTAGAGAGAACTGCAGTACCAAATTATGGCAGCATAATTAATACTGAACGAATCTCTAACATAATTGTCAGGCCCTGAGTTATGATGTTTGATCATAATCATAGATTCTTTGATCTTGAACAATACCATTTAAATTGTTTTTTTGGTGGTACAGAACTTCATGAGCTACTGTTTGGTACTAATTTTATTCTGCACATCTTCCCTGTTACGAGTTTGCATAACCTTAATGAACCAAATGTTCTGCTTGGTGCATCTAATTATAACTTCGATTGTATAATCAGCTGAAAATATTTATTGATTTTACTTTCTAATTGATGCATACAATCAAAAACGCCAGTCAATTCAAGAACAAGGGACTGGAAGATGCAGTGAAGTTGCAGAATTTATTAGATGGGAAGTTCTCTACTGGAGTTAATGGGGATACATGGTGTGACTCAATAATGTTGTAGTAAAAAGGTTCGTTGAGACTTGTGAAAGCAAAAGATTTTAGACTTATAAAACTTAAAAATAATGAAAACTTAACACAAAATTGATTCAAGATATGAGAAAATAACCAAGACATTGATTCCACTATTACACATGAATGAATAACGGTAAATAACCCAAAACTCTAATTATCTTTCAAATCCCTTGTTTCTTAATTCACAAATAATTAGGCAAATTCTCAAAAATTAATTGTATCCCCTAAGCATAGATTATCTTAATACAAAGCATAATCTATCTAATTGAATCACAACTAATGACGAAAATTATGCAAACAATTTAAAACTCGCAAAAGCACAGTGATTGAGTGAATTATAAATTATAAATTAGAGAAAATAAAATAGTTACCAATTATTCATGCGTAAATAGCTTCCTCATTGCCTTGGTTGTGGGAGAATTAGCCTCTCATCATGTTGGAAACACACTCAAAAATCATTATTATTGCTCAAAGGGTGTTTACAAAGATGAAATGGATAATATGATGAAAATCGGGTGTTTGCAACGATTATAAGTGTTGAAAACACTGTTACAAAGAAGGTTAAAAACTGTTACTGTTGCATTTAAGTCTGCCTCCGTATTACGACCCACAGTTAAGTGTCGTTATTACTGTTGAAAAACGACGGTTCCTTGTGCGTTGAATGTTCTTTGTGTTCTTCAATGGCAGCAGCAGGAAGATATTCTGTAACTCGTTTTTTCGACTCTGTACGTCTCCCAAACTCTCCCAAACTCTCCGTCTCCCTGGTAAGACATCACAAGACTTCTTATATACTCAACAGGGCCAAAATCTTTCGCAATAACTCTCAAAAAATCTTCAAAAATCCTTCCTTCCACCCACGGGCAATATTTTCCTTCTTTATCCTCTTCACGTGTCTGTGGTTGGTTAACACGCTACAAACTCGTATAATATTGAGTGAAACTTCTGCAGCAACAAATATCCACGAACCTTACACATAAAAACCCAAGAAAGTCACGGAAGATATTCTTATCTTTGTTTATCGAGAGTAAGTGTGGAAACTCTCCCTTTAAACGTAAGTAACTCCATTACCATCCCTGGTTTGTCGATACAGGGTATTATGACACCAAATCCATGTGAATCTTCATAAAATTCTCGCCAAAAATCTTCCACAGAAACCACGCAGATGTGCAGCCACATTCCCGCCACTTTTCTTCTTTTAAATCGTGAAGAAGCCGGTGTCCCCCTAACCTGTGATGGGGTGCCGATAGCAGGTGGTTGTGAATAGTAAAGAGTTTGCCCTTATCAACTGGGTGCCCCTTATCCAAAGAGGGGTCCGTTTAGCAAATGTCCTCCGAGATGCCTTTAACAACTTTTCAAGCCGAATTTTCCAACAATCTTTATTTCCAAAAAATATCTACAAACACACAAAACACCATAATAAGGACAAAAACGAGTACTAACAATACGAAACATTAAGGACAAATTAGACACATAAATGCGTCTATCAAATACCCCCAAACTTATTATTTGCTAGTCCTCGAGCAAATTTATTCTAGAAAATAAAAAAACATTTGAACCCCTAGGTGGCCCTAGTGGCGGAGTGTTGTCTCCGGAGGGTTTACCAGAGGTGTACCCACAAAACCTTTACTCTAGACCCTAGCTATCTACGCAGAACCTTGGAAGGCACTAAAGAATCTCCTTGGTTGGCATACTTATTGATTACAAGAGGAAGTACCCCGATGCGAAATTCCAATTGTTGTACACGAGTTTGCACTCAAGCATACTAAAATTCATATAAAGTGACAGAGCTCTACTCAGATAGTTTCCGGACATCATAAACCGGAGTCAACCAATCACATGGAAAGATTAAGAAGATGGATGTAGAGAAAAATGTGGAAGATGTTGACTAAGGTGAACCTATCCTAATGGACTGAGATACTGGTCTGGACTAATATCAACACACCGGCATATACAAGGGGACCAGTGATCGATAATCCTAACTCTAGGTCAACTCAGTTGGCATATACAAGGGTACCAGTGATTGACTTTATTGTATTTATTCCGGTTGGTCTAGTGGTCTGGTCTCAATTTTTTTTTTTTTTTGGTATCTCAGTCACTCTATTTCACCCTAGCAATGGTAAAGAGAAAAATAAAAGAAGTGATCAGGATTCTTTCGATGTTTCCATCACGAGGATATGGCGAAACTACCATGTTTTCTTTTTCTAACACCTGAGCTCTATGCTTTTATGAATAAAAGTTTTAGATGTTTCCATCTAATCAGATTGGTTCCTCAACTCCTACAACCAAAATGCTTCCATCCACTTAGATTGGTTAGTGCCATCCTTAATAAACATAAATTTCTAGGCTCTGGAGTTTATTTATTGCAACTAAAAACTAACAAGATGTTTCTTCCCACCCCCAATCTTAAATCTAACATTGTCCTCGATGTTTCTAATGAAAGAGCAATACCAAAAAGTAAAGTAACATGAGGAATCGAAAGAGAGAAGTCGGAAAGATAGTACCCGGGTGAAGAGAGAAATCAAAAACTTATATACAACATACAATCGCCTCGATGGTCAATCAAGGGTAAACAGGGGTCCTCCGGAGGGACCTCCTCAACATCACCCGTAGGAAAGGGCTCTAAAAAGGGTTTCAATCTCGACCGTTAACCTTCGAAGAACTACTACCATCCGGTGTCTCGATCTCAACAGCCCCATGAGGAAATACAATGTGAATAATAAAAGGACCCGTCCACCGAGAACGTAACTTCCAGGAAAAGATGCAAGCGGGTATCATACGAAGAACTTTTTGACCTGGAGAAAATGACTTCCGTAAAATATTTTTATCATGCACAAGTTTCATTTTGTTCTTATACTCCTTCGCACTATCGTAAGCATCTATACAAATCTCGTCCAACTCATTGAGTGGAGTTTCCTATGGGCTCCCTGCCTTGTCGAGTGAAAAATTTAGCTGCTTCACAGCCCAATAAGCTCTATGTTCTAACTCGACAGGTAAATGACATGCCTTGCCATAAACAAGCCGATAAGGCGACATTCCAATAGGGGTTTTAAACGCAGATGCGGTAAGCCCATAAGGCATCGAGTAAGCCTAGAAGACCGTCTTTCCGATTAGGATTAACTGTTTTCTCTAATATATGTTTTATCTCCCTATTGGAAACCTCTACTTGACCACTAGTCTGTGGATGATACGGGGTGGCTACCTTATGTGTAATACCATATTTCTTCATCAGAAGCCTAAAAGGTCCATTATTTCTTCATCACTAATTATATCTCGCGGTGTACCAAAACGTGTAAGTATATTATTTTTCAAGAACTCAATCACAACCCTATGGTCATTGGTTTTACACGCAACCGCCTCAATCCACTTAGGGACATAGTCTACGGTGACAAGGATGTATAGGTTTGGTGTGACTCAATAATGTTGTAGAAAGTGGTAGTAAGATGTCGTTCACTCAGACTTGTAAAGATTGATTTCAGACTTAATAATAAAAATATATACAAAAGATGTCACAATATCGAGAGATACCGAGACTCAGGGTTCCACCTATTCTCATTCATGCGATTCTTATATTTATCCTAGACAATTATAGCTCAAACAATAATAAAATATTGACTCTATGTCTTTGCCAAGGTAGATTTTTAAAAGATTAATTGTAAATCACAAGCATGACGCATCAAAAGTACTAAAACTAAGCATACGTCATCAAATGAAATCACAACTAATTAGTGAAAATCATAAAACAATTAAATCAAGTGCAAGAAGTCATATAAGAAATAAATAGAATTACCACATGCATAAAAAATGACTTCCTCCATCGTCCCAGTGTTGGGGTTTAGCTCCTCATGTTATTCACGTGCTCAAAATAGGTGTTCATAGCTCAAAAGGGTGAAAACAAGAGAAAACTAACAAAGCTGACAGTTTGCAACGCTCCAGAGGCGTTACAAACAGCTGTTACAACGGTAGTGGAGTTATAGTGGAAAACAGAAAAATAAGTCTGTCCTGAAGAGCGATACTTTGTCACAATGTGTCGTTGATCTCATGATAGTTTTCGAGACCTGCGATAGTTTTCGAAGCGTCAAATCATGGGTTGATGTTCTTCAATTCCTTGTTCTTCAGCAGCAGCAGCAGCAACTCCTCCCGCGGCTTTCTGTTGGCCTCCAATCGTACCCCTAGGTCTCGACCCCCTCTGATACTCGATAACACCTTTTATATATACCCACAATCCGAATAAAACTCTACAAAATCTTCGATTCTTTTCTTGCTCTTCACGGCCAAGTCACGGAGATGTTTCCTTTCTTCTCTCACCTTTTATATATACCCACAATCCGCTCTACAAAATCTTCGATTCTTTTCTTGCTCTTCACGGCCAAGTCAGGGATTACTCAAATCTTCCCAAACTCTCCCTGTTTCGTCTAAAGATAGAACGAAATCTTGTATAGAAGATACTCCCTCTTAAATCTCACGTGCCTACCAAATATACATCCCAATACACCCGAGAATATATCCCTTCTCTGTTTTATAGGAACTCAAATTATATTCCTATTTTCTCGAATCCACAGCTCATACCAATCCTGTTTTAGGATAACAAGCTAGTACTAACCCATCTGCACGTCAAACTCCGACCAAAACTGGCCATAGTCATCAACAGAACCCGGTAAACTTCCAATGCTTCTGTTCGCTTCAACACGGTTATTAAGCCCAGACTGGTCGATACAAACACACACGGAAACCCTATTTTGCTCTAACAGGTCGATCCCAACGAAATCCAGCGATTGAATCTCTTCACAGACGTTCACAGATTCACCAAACCCCGACAATATTTTCTTCTCCCTGATTCATCGAGAACTGATTATCCAGTCCACTTTGATCCGTTAAATATCTTATACCAGCCCTGTTTAGTCGAGTATAGTCCAACGCAAACAAGCTCCGTGATTAAATCTCTCCCATACACGTACAAAAACCGAGTCCAACTCTGCCAGTAAAACACGCAGGAGCAAACAGTTTCCCGCCAAATTCGATTTTTCAAACATAGAAGATGACCTCCCCCTATCCAGTTTCGGTCTGCCGATAGTAGTTGCCCTGAATGGAATGTCCTGAGGGTGCCCCTTAGTAATTTGGGTACCCCTTATCCATAGTGAGAGTCCGAATAGTAGGTGTCCTCCGGGTGCAACTTTTCGAGCCGATTTTTCCAAAAATGTTTATTGGCCAAAAATACCTACAAAGACATAAAATACCAAAATAAGCGCAAAATCGAGTACTAACATTACAGAGAATTGAGAACATATTAGACACATAAATGTGTCCATCAGGTTAACTGTTTTCTCTAATATACGTATATTAGACACCGATTTTTTTTTTTTAGGTTTCCCAGTTAGGTTTCCCAGTTGCTATAGTTCTCCTTTATATAGTTGATGTGATTTTGAAGTTGTTTGTAAAGTGGTAGTAAGATGTCGTTCCTCTCAGACTTGTAAAGACTCGATTTAAGAAACTACTAAAAACAAAGAAAATATATTCACAAGATTGTCACAAAATATCGAGAGACTGAGACTCAGGATTTCACCAATTCTTATATTCATGTGATTCAACTATTAATTCTAGACAATTATAGCTTATAAGATATTGACTCTTTCTTTGCCAAAAATAGATTTTATAAAGTATTAGATGTAAATCATAAGCATGATGCATCAAAAGTTCTTAGACTAAGCATACACCATCAGACAAAATCACAACTAATCAAGAAAAATCATAAATCAATTTAGAATAGTGCAAAAGTCATAAAAGAATTAATTAGAATTACCACATGCGTAAAGAATGGCTTCCTCCATTGTCCCAGTGTTGGGGTTTAGCTCCTCATATTATTCACGTGCTCAAAATAATTGTTCATAGCTCAAATAGGTGAAAAACAAGAGAAAACTAATGACTCAAACAGTTCGCAACGTTGTAGAGGTGTTACAGAACAAATAAGACTGCCTTTAAGCGCTGAATAAATAAGATCATTCTGAGCATTTAATAAGACTGCCGTTAAACGATACTTGTATTCTGCAGTAAATTTGCGACAGCCCTTTGCGACAGATTGTGCTGGTCTGTTCTTCGTCTTCTTCTTCTTCTCCACCTGCTGCTGCTGCAATTTTTGTTCTTCGTTCCTGAGCCCTCTGTTGGCTCCCCAAAGTCTCGACACCTCCCCCAGAAGCGTACAAGTCCTTATATATATCCATCAGACGTAAAAATATCAAAAGAATATATATTCCTTTCCTGTAAGTCTCGGTATATTTCCTCTCCTTTTTTATCTTTTACGCGGCTTCTCTGACTCAGCCAAAACTCCAAACTCTTCCTAAGATATATTCGAATCTCTGGGAAGATATCCTTTCCCTTTACCTGCACGTACTTTCCAAACATAATAACCAATTCCCTGTTTTATTTCATGCGGCTGCTGAGTTGTTCAAACTCTTTCTGTGTTCCGCAGACACAAATTTCTCCGAGAATATCTTCACAGAAGCCCCCGTGAATATCTCAGCTTCCCTGTTTTTAGGCCGATAACTTCCTTGTTTAAAAACCCAAAGCTATCACGAACTCTGTTTTATCCAAACTCGGTCACTACGGGAAAAACAACGATTAACTACCCCGGAAATCAGTTGTGGTACCACATAAGACGACGTTTATTGATAGGTTGCACAAGGGGGGGGGGGGTTGTAGAAAGTCTTCAATTGTTTGCAACTCGTCAATATTAGTCGTAAAAACGATTGTCGTTCCATTGTATACTACGCTTTTTTTAGTTGTGAATGTCGTTCGAAATTTCCTCTTAATGCCTAACACAACTCATACCTGGGTTGTGAAAATAACTCCTACGCAACACTTGTTGGGATTGTAGAAATTTCTTTGACAACTATGGTTAGAGTTGTATGTGAATTCTTTGACAACAATTTTTTGAGTTGTATGTTACTTATTTGACAACAATGGTTTGTATGTCATCTCATTGACAACTAATGCTTTAGTTGTATGTCACTTCTTTGACAACTTTGGTTTGAATTGTATGTCCCTTATTTGACAACTATGGGAAGAGTTGCATGTCATTTATTTGCCAACTCTAATTATGAGTTGTGGTACATATTCGATTTGAAAAAAAATTAAATTTTGAGAATTTAAATACAAAATTAAATCTGTAATACTTTAATAACCATGAAAGAAGATCAGATTTCCAATTATAATCACTATTGTTTGTTACTACAGAAGATCGGTTTTTCTGAACTTCAACACTTGAAAAAAATAATCTAATAACACTTCTGGTTTAGTAAAACCCTTGTAGCTATTCTTTCTCAGCTTCAAAAATCATCTCTTAACCCTTGGAATCCTACCGTGGGTGAGATTGTGACCGCAAGCTTCGGCTCCAATGACAGAATCTATGTAAACAAAAAGTGAAAACTTAAATATGAATATTAAAGAGTTACATAATGAATACTAAAGAGTGGCGGCAGAATCATGTATACTAGACATATGTATACCTAGAGAACTGATTTGGAACCATGTTATAATTCACCATTACGTAAAATCCATGTCAAATTCAATGTTTATCCCAAAAATGTAGCTCCCGGGACATGAAAATCTATCCAATTTAACCTAATTCCTAGCTAAAACTTCAATACCCGATTTTAACAACCTAAAAATTTCATTTTTTTTGGTAGATTCAAAAGAAAAATTATACCATTAGTTGGAGGTCCTCCATAGTAATCAACGGGATAATGATCTCTTATCTTCTTCTTCTTCTTGTATGGTTGAACTCTTGGTCGTACTTGATCCGAACACCTGAAATACATACATAGTACAAAATGTGGCATCAGTATCAAAAATTTCAAAAAACAGTATCAAAAATTCAAAGAAAAAGTTGTTGGGCAAATTAATATAAGACCGCACTCATCAAGATTCGATACTCTTGAACAAGATATAATTAGATTCTCATACCCACCACAAAGTAGGTAAGACATGATAACACACAGGCCCCCTTTGGACAGCAACATGCACCCAAAAAAAACATCATTTTTTTGTTGGTTGGAAGTGAGTGTGACTTGCTACTAGAAGATACTTTAGTGTAAAATGAATTTTAGAACTCATGGACAATCTCTTAATGTGTGTCCCTTTCTCAAAGGCCCATATCACAGAAGAAGTAATTTAGGAGCTTTGGTGTAGCTGCTCTTTGAAATGACTTTCGATTGTTTGCCACTACTTCCAACCACTAACAATTTGTTTACTTGGAATTCACCCTATTGGTAGCCTTTCGATATCATGTTTAACAATAGGAAATAAATAATCATGTTTCGAATTAGTTTAACAAGGAAAATATCTCTTTATGAGGTCTCAAATCTCTCCATATAGCGTGAAATGACTACGAACACATAATTTACCTTCCAGTCAAAGCTGCGCATGTTCATTATTAGAGTAGGAGTTATTTTTTCGCTAATATCATTACGAGGTAGACCATCCAAACCACCAGTAGTTGCAGATGACGCCAAGTTTACTTCCTTCACTGTTATTTTAGGAGCAGCCGCAGCACCCTGTTGCAAAAGGAAAAAATAAGCGCAAGAGGTAACATGTTGGGGAACGAAGTGGAAAAAACACAGTTAAGCAATGAGCTTATATACCTTGAATGGATTGTTTTCATACTCTTCCTCGAGTGTGCTAAGAAGTGCGGGATTCACACAAGTCATAAACCCTTCGGGATTCACACAAGTCATAAACCCTTTGATATCTGCCACAAAAACAAATAAAAGATAAAACGCCACAAATATTAATAATCACAAACTGTACATCATAACAAGCAACAACAGGAAAAAAAAAGTGATCACCTTGGGCAACAAAGTTATAAAATGAACCAATCAGCTTAATAATTGAATTTCTTGTGGCAGCGGTACTTGACTGCAGTCCAGTGTCTTTACAGAAATCAATCAAGTCCTGCAAAAATAATTCATACTCATGAGAGGGGGTATTGTGTGTATCTGTGAAGTGTTATGAGAGCATATTCAGCTTTACCTCAAACACATTGACACGGCCATTGTGACCACCGACATCTGCAATTTTTCTATAACTTCATCTCTGCATCTCCATTACAATCCATTCATTCATACAAATTCAATTTCATGTCAACTCAAGCTCAGCTAACTGCAATTTCATGAATATCACTCAAAATAAGTATCAAAGACAAACATCACTCAAACATCACTCATATAAGTATCAAAGACAAATATCACTCAAAATCAAAAGATTTTAGTTCTTCCATTACCTGCAATTTATCTTCTCAGCCATCACTATACTTGGTTTCTCTGTCAAGCCAACAACACTACTTGAAATCACTCATCTCTGTAGTTGTAGCTGCACCCTCCACCATCACCTTATTATTCCATATTGCTGCTTCACCATCTCACCCTTGACTATAATATGCTAACCTCCAAGACCATCAACATCAAGACCACTAGTAACTCTTTCGACCATTCATAACAAACATACAATTGCCTACACATTCATCTAAACCAAATTCAACTCATCCTTGCAATAAACAACATACAATTGCCTCAACTAACCCAAAGATGCACCACCAACATCTTTAGTTCCTCCTTAGAGCTATTCTTCACTGGAATCCTAACTTCAAGCTCATCTCCTAACAACACAGAAGCATGGAAACTCTACAACCAATTTAAAAACCAGTGAGACTACATATTCAAATAAAGCAAATACGCAAGATACTGGTAGAAATGTGAATGAATTGTACTTACATTAACAAAATAATCATGGAAATGGAGACTAAGAAGCCATGCAGCCATTCCTGGATCGTTCATCACAGCTTCCTCTACCTTTGAATAAATGATTCGTTCAACATTAGGCATTAATTTGGAGAGAAGCAGCACCACCATTATCAGTACTGAAACAAGCTTGGGTGAAAGAAAATGCAGCAACACCAAATCTCCTTCTCTGAATTCGAATCAGATGGAAGGTTTCGGAAAATGTTCCATTCAATTTCGAAATCAATCCCTATATCTGCTGCAAAACCTACTCGTTCACAGCCATGATACAATCAGTCCCATTTCAATTCAATCGACTATCTTCACTGCAACAAATTCATCTCCAATTCTCGATCTAACCGTCAATCCAACCCTAGTTCTGACATACTGCAACACCATCATCTTCTCTGAGATCTTCACAATGAAACCCTAACCGCTTCTCGATCTAATTCATATACGTCCGTAGAAGAACCCAATTCTTGTTCATCGGAATTCATCAAACCCTTTAAATCATCACAGATCCAACCTCAAGCTTGCCATATCCTCGATCCAGATTCAATGGCAGCAGCCGCTGCTCGATCTTCTTTCTGTTCTTTGATTTCCTGTCTCGGTAATAATAACAACAACTAATGTTTTTAACTCTCAATTTCAAGTGAGCTCAAGAACACAAACCATTAATGGCAGAAACCTCTTATTCATCTTCTTCATCCAGATTTAGACAATATTTACTTGATTTTGAAAAGCTATTGAAAGAAAGGGGTAAAGGATTTTATCTCCATTGATATTGTTTTTGTATGTTGTCGATTTTCTACTAATTAATTTTGTTTTCTGGGTTTGCTGATTAGGGTCGAAGAGGGATGGTGGAAATGGATAAGAATTGACCGAATGGTTGAGAATGGTTCGGTGATACAACCAAATGCTTCAAAAAAAAAAAAAAAAAAAAAAATTGAATCCGAGTGTAAATGATCAACGGACCACGTTTTGTTTAATCCACTCATACAGATTAAGAAAGATCTTGACGGTTGAGATTGTATTTGGGATGGTCATACGGATTGAGAAGAATGTGTGTTTCTCTTTGTGTTAATACGAACTCATGTTTTCGGTTTAATTATCAACCTTTGACATGAAAAAAAATCTTAATAAATTTAGGACATTGTTATCGACATTCCGATATAAAAAAATCAAAAAAATGTATAAAAAAAAAATCGGGAAAATGAAAAATGAATTCGATAATTGGTGTGCTTCTTTGTGCTTCCGGTTTGAATTTCGACTAGTTGCATAGGTCATGAAGTAATTTTGACAAGTCAGACAGGTCATGAAGTAACTTTAGTTCACACTGGTAAACTCAGGTTATAAAATTACTAGAGATGGACCACGAAATTCAGGATTGTCCTGACTTCAAACTTAGATGGATACATCATCAAAATCGATAAATATGAAGCTCAGTGTTGATTCGAACTTCAAATGTGGTATAACGGCATACAAACTGTGAACCAAGAAGCTTCGGGAGGGTTTTTGACTTCAAACTTAGAAGGATACATCATTGAAATCGATAAATATAAAGCTCAGTGTCGATTCGAACTTTAAATATGGTATAACGGCATATTGTATTCAAACCCTGGATCCAAGATCGAAACCTGTCCGTGAGTGGCCTACTATAAGTCGGAAACTTCGTAAGAACGATGAATCCATCCATTTACATGTAGGATTCCTTTGGAATATTCCCTGAAACCTTAAACAAACCCTATTCTGGCATATTGTATGCATACCCTGGCTCCGAGATCGAAACCTGGCCGTGAGTAGACTACTCTAAGTCGGAAACTTCGTAAGAACGATGAATCTATCCATTTACATGTAAGATTCCTTCAGAATATTCTCCAAAACCTTAAAAAAAAACCATATTCTGGCATATTGTACGCATACCCTGGCTCCGAGATCGAAACCTGGCCGTGATTGGACTACTCTAAGTCAGAAACTTCGTAAGAACGATGAATACATCCATTTACAGGTAAGAGTCCTTCGAAATATTCATTGAAACCTTAAACAAACCATATTCTGGCATATTGTACGCATACCCTGGCTCCGATATCGAAACCTGGTCGTGATTGGACTACTCTAAGTCAGAAACTTCGTGAGAACGATGAATACATCCATTTACAGGTAAGATTCCTTCGATATATTCCCTGAAACCTTAAACAAATCATATTCTGGCATATTGTACGCATACCCTGGCTCCGAGATCGAAACCTGGCCGTGATTGGACTACTCTAAGTTAGAAACTTCGTAAGAACGATGAATACATCCATTTACAGGTAAGATTCCTTCGATATATTCCCTGAAACCTTAAACAAACCATATTCTGGCATATGTACGCATACCCTGGCTCCGAGATCGAAACCTGGCCATGATTGGACTACTCTAAGTCAGAAACTTCGTAAGAACGATGAAGACATCCATTTACAGGTAAGATTCCTTCGAAATATTCCCTGAAACCTTAAAAACTATATTCAGGCATATTGTACGCATACCCTGGCTCTGAGATCGAAACCTGGTCGTGATTGGACTACTCTAAGTCAGAAACTTCGTAAGAACGATGAATACATCCATTTACAGGTAGATTCCTTCGAAATATTCCCTGAAACCTTAAACAAACCATATTCTGGCATAAGGTACGCATACTCTGTCTCCGAGATCGAAACCTGGCCATGATTGGACTACTCTAAGTCAGAAACTTCGTAAGAACGATGAATACATCCATTTACAGGTAAGATTCCTTCGAAATATTCCCTGAAACCTTAAACAAACCATATTTTGGCATAATGTACGCATACCCTGGCTCCGAGATCGAAACCTGGCCATGATTGGACTACTCTAAGTCAGAAACTTCGTAAGAACGATGAAGACATCCATTTACAGGTAAGATTCCTTCGAAATATTCCCTGAACCTTAAAAACCATATTCAGGCATATTGTACGCATACCATGGCTCCGAGATCGAAACCTGGTCGTGATTGGACTACTCTAAGTCAGAAACTTCGTAAGAACGATGAATACATCCATTTACAGGTAAGATTCCTTCGAAATATTCCCTGAAACCTTAAACAAACCATATTCGGCATAAGGTACGCATACCCTGTCTCCGAGATCGAAACATGGCCATGATTGGACTACTCTAAGTCAGAAACTTCGTAAGAACGATGAATACATCCATTTACAGGTAAGATTCCTTTGAAATATTCCCTGAAACCTTAAACAAACCATATTTTGGCATAATGTACGCATACCTTGGCTCCGAGATCGAAACCTGGCCGTGATTGGACTACTTTAATTCATAAACTTCGTAAGAATGGTGAATCCAACCATTTACGGGTAAGATTCCATGGAATATTCTCAGAAACCTTTAACACACACAAATTCGTCAACTTTGAGAAAGAAACTGGCTCCAGGATCGAAACGTGGCCATGAGCGGACTACTATAAGTCTGAAAGTTTGCAAAGACGATGAATCCAACCATTTACGGGTAAGATTGCATGTGAATGATCTCATAAACCTTAAACACATACAAATTCGTCAACTTCGAGAAAGAAACTTGCACCGGGATCAAAACTTGGCCATGAGCGGACTACTATAAGTCTGAAAGTTCAGAAAGACGATGAATCCACCCATTTACGGGTAAGATTCCATGGGAATATTCTTAGCGTAAGTGAATAAAATTTAGCGAAGTGAGAAAAATTTAGCATAAGTGTTTATACCTCAACGACAACTCTTATAAAGGTTGTCAATAGCGATGAAAAGAAAATTTAGCGAAGTGAGAAGTTTTTTGCGAAGTGAATAAAATTTAGCGAAGTGGGAATTTTTTTGCGAAGTGAGAAAATTTAGCGAAGTGTTTATACCTTTACGACGACTCTTAAGGGGGTTGTAGAAAGTCTATTTATCCTTTTTCTTCTTATCTTTTCCATCTCCCATCATAACCATCCATTTACATCATAATCGTCCATTTATTTCTTTTCCTTAACATGTTTTTTCCTTATCACTTTTTTATAAAAGTAAATGTAAAATATAAGCGGACATGCATGTAAATGTGGAATGGTGGTTGAAATCCAAGTCTTAGACGAGAGGAGGTTCAAAGTTCGATTCACCTTAGCCTCATTTTTTTTTCAAAGTCAATTTATCATTTTACAACTCTTGTAAAGGTTGTGAATGTTGATTAAAAGAAAAAGCACAAATCTACCAAAGATTGTGAATCAAGCGGGATGGTTGACATCTTGTGCTAACACCTAGTAAGCTTGGGTTCGATTCTCTACAAGAACATTCAAAATTTTTTTTCTTATCTTCAACGACTCTTATTAGTGTTGTTTTAAAAACATTCACTACCTTTAGGATATGAGTCGTAAATTCTAAAGGTGGTCACTTCTCTCTCGCAACCCTTTTCACACAACAAGTTGTGGTTCGATTCTCGTCACTACTCTTAGGAACTCGTTGGTCCTAAGAGTTGGACATATTTTACTTTGACAACGCTTTTGTTGGAAAAAGTTGTAAAAAATACTACATTTTACAACTTTTAATTTACGAGTTGTCAATCTACAGTTGTAGATTACTAATTTTCCCGTAGTGGGTGTACCTCCCCATATTTTTGAATCTGCTTTCCTTACCAATCCTGTTTGGATTAAACAGGCCCAAACCAACCTAACTGGATGAGAAATTCCGAGTAAAACTCGACCAGAATCAATCCATGATAGCTCTCAGACATGAGCTTCATTTTCCCGCCAAAATTAGTTTAAACGATGAAGATGGTTGCCCCCTAACCAACTTCCGGGTGTCTTTATCACTTGGGGTGTAAATAGCAAGTGGATGCCCCTTAGTAAATGAAGTGCCCCTTATCCAAAATGAGGGTCCGTATAGTAATTTTCTCCCACGAGCGCAAAAACCACTTTTCGAGCCAATTTCGCCGCAAAATCTTATTTCTCCAAAAACACCTACAAAGACACGAAAAGCCATAATAAATACAAATCGAGCACTAACAAAATATACAATTGAGATTAAATCAGACACAAAATTGTGTCTATCAAATACCCCCAAACTTATTATTTGCTAGTCCTCGAGCAAAAATAAAATAAAATCTAACTCACTTATCCGCAGCATCGTCGATTGCATTTAGCGTATGCAACAAGCCTTTAAACCCCTAGGTGGCCCTAGTGGCCGAGTTATAGTCTCGGGAGGGTTTACCAGAGGTGTACCCACAAAACCTTTACTCTCCAGACCCTAGCTATCTACACAGAACCTTGGAAGGCACTAAAGAATCTCCTTGGTTGGCATACTTATTGACTACAGGAGGAAGTACCCTGATGCGAAATTCCAATTGATGTACACGAGTTTACACTCAAGCATACTAAAATTCATATATAAGTCACAGAGCTCTACTCAGATAGTCTCACTATGGAAATCAATACCCTGAGTCAAAACTAATCACATGGATAGATCAAGAAGATGGATATAGAGAAAAACATAGATGGTTTTGATGTTTACTAAGTGATCGATGTTTCCCATATCTGTCTGAAGGCCTCCGCCAAAAATGAACCTATTCTAATGGACTGAGATACTAGTCGACTAATATCAACACGACCGACATATACAAGGGAACCGGTGGTCGATAATCCTAACTCTAGGTCAACACAACTGGCATATACAAGGGTTCCAGGTGGTCGACTTTATTGAATTTATTCCGTTGGTCGAGATGGTGTGGTCTCACTTTCTTTTTTTTTTTTTTTTTTTCACTTTTGTTTTTTCACTTTTTCACTTTTTTTTTTTTTTTTTTTTTTTTTTTTTTTTTTTTTTTTTTTTTTTTGGTATCTCAATCACTCTAATTCACCCTAGCATTGGTAACAACTTGAATCGTGGGACCCACCTAATTACTTAGAAAAACATAGTTTGAAAACAAAATAAAATAAAAACAGAAGTGAAAAGGACTCAACGAGATTGGTGAAACTATCATGTTATTTCTAACACACCGAGCTCGTGCTTTTATGAATAGACTCTTTAGATGTTGCCATCTAATCAGATTGGTTCCTCAACTCCTACAACCAAAATGCTTCCATCCACTTAGATTGGTTAGTGCCATCCTTAATAAGCATAAATTTCTAGGCTCTGGAGTTCAATAATGCAACTAAAAGTTTCTCCCATACCCCCAAACTTAAATCTAACATTGTCCTCAATGTTCTAAAGATAAAATTAAAAGCATGAACAAGGAGAAACTGTTACCATTTGAAGTAAAAGAGTTAAGGAAAGATATTACCGTGTCGCATGAATATTGGGTTACCTCCCAAAAAGTGCTAAGTTTGAAGTCTTCAGCCAGACTAAGAAAGGATTAGTCACCTCATAGAATCATAAAGTAATAGCCGAAATTTCTGTGGGTCATCGAAACCAAATAGAGCTATCACAAGTAAAAGGAATCTGCAACATGCCAAGAAAATGAACAAATAAAGCACACCCTTGTCTAGTTTCCTGTTTAAGACAACTACATCTAGCTGTGGTTCAGGTTCAGGTTCTATAACTGGGTACAAATAAAATATTTTCATGGGTTGGATTTCCTCGAAGCTAAGATCCGGTTTAGGTTGTAAACACTACACCAAATTCCCGGATTAGTAACAGCAATTCGTAACGGCTTATGGGCCGTTACAAATTTCCCGTTACAAAAGGCCGTTACATAAAATTCGTAACATGCACAAGCCGTTACTAATTTTTTAAAAATTTGTAACACTGCTTAGCCGTTACGAAATTTTTTATAAGCGTGTCAGTCACACGCTTGGTCACACTTGGGTGGTAACACCTTTAGAATGTGCGTGTGCCATTCACATGCGTGGCATTATGTTTCCACCCACGATGAGTTATACCAGAGGATATTTCCTCCCATGCGTGTGCGATTCACATGCGTGCTTTTGAGGATATCTCAGCACTTAGCCAAATCGAGATTTCAGTTTTCAGTTTTTTCTTCTCCCTTTCGTTCCCGTTCCCGTTCCCGTTCCCTCCTCTCGTCTCCACACTCGTTCAGTCTCACTACTGATCTTTGATGAACTGTGTAAGCTTAACGAGTTTAGGTTTCGATCTGCATAAGTCATCATCAATTTTTCGATTTTAGGGTTTTATTATCTGTTAAATCAGATTTTAGGGTTTCATCTGATACCATTTTTTTTTTTCGATTTCATTTTAGGGTTCGTCGGAGTTGGAGCTTTGAAGAACTGATATTGAATCTCAGCTATGAAGGTATATGTTTCTTCTCATCAACTACAACATTAACAGCATCATTATCATAACATTTTAGTAGATGAATCTCAAATTACAGTGAAGGAAGTAAAGTTTAGGGTTTTACGCAAATTGAATTAGAACTCGATTTGGGAAAGAATTAAGACGAGTTAGACAAAATTACAAGATGGGTTTGTTTAATTGAAGATTTTGATTGTTGATTTGGGTTTGAATTTGAGAGGTGTTAATATGAGAGTTCGAATTGAAGAATTGAAGTTAGTTGTGGTTGTAGTTGAAACTTAAATTGGAACTTGTAGATATAACATGTCCTAGAAGTAACATTTTAGTTCAAAAAGTTGTATACTTTAAGCAGGATTTACAGTACACATAGAAGGATTAGAATACTATTAGAGTCACTATAAACTTAATGATTAGAATAGTCTCTTCCCAGAGAATGTAAGTCTCTTAAACTTCATAAGACTGTGAAACTTGGCATAAGCAGATTTCCTGGTCGATCCTGGACATGTTCTGCACATTAAGGGTCTCGTTGTGCACTATTATGTTAATAGCAGTCTGACTTCTGGGTCAAAATCATGATTCCCTTCAAATTTGTGCTTAATTCTATGTCCATTACTTATCTATTTAATGTTTATGTGGTCCAACTCTTGAACATTATTGAAACTGTAATGCCAGTTACCAGTTAGTCTACTGACATATAAGCAGTTGCTTTGATGCATGTTTGATTCTTTACTATTTGAAATTGCTGGGTGGTATAGATTTTACAATGGCTAGTTTCCACTCTGGACAGATGTGAATCATGAGCATGTTGTTTACCCGCTGAAACAACAGAACTCATGCCATCACCACTGCAGCAGAGTTTCCATCACTTGTAGTTCAGATTGCTTACCACAAACGAAAGAAGCTCATGAAAGGGGTGTTCGCTGATGAGAACTCTCAACCTCTGAATCTTACATTGAAGAGACTACCCAGAGACCTGTAATTGATCTCAAAAAGTCTCCTGAAGATGTTTTTGATGCTTTAAAGAATCGGACTATAGATCTCGTCTTTACTGGACATGCTACTCAGTCGTTCCAGAGATCATTCCTTTAGAACCATGGAAGGTTAGCTTCTCTCTCTCTCTAGTTGTTCTTGTCTTCTTTTATTTAATGACAGATTCTTTTCCCTTTGAAATCTTAGTGAAGCTCTCTTGTTTTCTTAGTTTACTAACTAGTCATCTTGTTTCCATTTCCACAGAATTTGCATTTTGTTTGGCCCAGTTGTACGCCAAGGACATCACTTCTGATGGCAACCAAAAGCTTGGTGAGGCTCTTCAGGGAGATGACTGTATGTTTTTTTTTCCCCTTACGAAAGCCTAAGCCTAATGTGACCCCAGATTTGTTAAAGCCTTACTTCACCTAAGCACTTTCACTTAGTACTTGGATTTTCAGTGATAAGTGCTGGATCTGGTTGTTCGTAGATGCTATTTTTCACTGAAATCTGAATACATTAAGGACAGTGTCTGATGCCTTCTAAAAGTCACCATTTTGTCATCACGAAACACCATGAGCAAGAGAATAGGTGTGAAAAACGCCTACTCTTGAACAAGGAGAGACAAGATACAATTATATTACATAACACACCAGTTAATTACCTTAGGCTGTGACTTGCTGCTTCTTTGGCATAATAGTATATACAGAGAATTTATGGGTATTATACACTCATCATCCACATATATTTTGAAACTTCGTGTTATCTTGGACAAGCTCATTACCAAAATCTTAGATCTTATGTACTTGCATCTGTTGTTTAACGAATGCAGTCGGATGAGCTCGTTGATTCTTAACTTTTTTCGGATGTAGAAATCCTAAACAAGTTATTCCAACCGAACCTTATCGGTTTCTTCTTGGAGATGTGATGGATAAGCTTTATTAGACACGTGGGCGTTCTCGCCATTATTAACAAATACAATCTCTGACATTCCTGAGGAACCAACTTACACTAACATCGAACAGGTATGTACTTGATCCCATCTCTCTCTATTGTCTGAACTAGAATAGTTTATAAACTTCAAACTTGTATTAACTAGAGTTTATATGTATGCTATACTGGTATACTAAAATATAAATTCCATCAGCATGCAGTACTACTCTTTTTTCCTAACGTAACAGAATTACTTAGTGCAAGGATTTTGTTGGCAATTCTTTGTCATATTGGTTATTTTTTAACTCCAGTATTTTCTGATTTTCTCTTTGCTCTGTAGTTCTTGAATCCCCTTGATCTTTGTTACAAATCCCTCAGCGCATGTGGAGATAGATTAGTTGCTGATGGAAGGATTTTCGATATCTTGCGTCAGCTTTCTACCTTTTGCCTGTCCCTTGTTAGAGTGGACATAAGGCAAGAATCATATAGACACACTGATATTCTCGATACCATCACGAGTCACTTACGCATCAAATATGAGGAGTGCCAGCAAGAATGGCTATTATCTGATCTCAATAGCAAACGCCCCATTCGGTCCTGGTCTTCCTCAATCTGAAGAAGTAGTAAATGGTTTGGATGCTTTCCATTTCATATTTTCATTGCATAAATTCCTGCAGATAACTTCGGCGTCTATGTTATATAAGCCCAGTGGCTATTATCTAAGCCCAGGCACATGCCCTTCTCGGTCCTGATCTTCCCCAATCTGAAGTAGTTGATGTTTCAGACACTTCCCATGTCATTGACTCATTGCATTAACTTCCATGGATCACTCCCAGCAATCCCATAGACCTATGCGTGGACTCATACACAGTAACACCAATGAATCCATCTCTTTGAGTATTCATGTATTTCGACCACTGTGACCCGTTTACACTTTCTAAAGGGCGCATATCTTTTATCTTTGAGTACAACATGGTTAGATCAGACAATTATTAACTAATGTGGTTTTCTTTGCCTTTTAGGTTGATTTTGTGATGGAGATACTCACCAAACTTGTCAATAAACAGGTACTGAGGTTCAAACCATTGTCTTGTTCTTTTGCCAATGTTTGTCTCTGCATATGTTCGGGTTGTGAATGATGTTTGGTGAGGTATTGATTGTTATTTTTGGCTTTAGATTTGGAAGATGCCAAAGTTGTGGGTAGGATTCTTAAAATGTGCACTTAACGGGAGGCTTGCTTGACTATAGCTTTAAACACGATTCTTGTTTGTATGGCTCGCTTATGGTTTTCTATTTCAATTGCGATCTGCTCTGTTCATCCGCAATAAGATGTACGTGCAAAGGCTATCCGTCTCAGTAAGCAAGTGACTTTTGTTTATCTATTATTAAATCCTACTAATAAGTTCTTTGGGTAGTCTTAGTTTTTTTCCTTCTAATTTTCTTCGGATCCATCCAAGTGGAAAGATATTCGTATGAATGGGGCATTGCTTTAACGTTTTTGTTTATTGTTGGTTAGGTTGCAAACAAACTCTATCGGCTTAGCTGCGCATCAGAAAAAGTTGAAGAGTTTGCAACAAATATGCTGTTGTCAGTTATTGATCAACGGATTCCGAATACAGAGTCCTCACAAGTTGGTGTCACTGAATCGAACCCCGATGAAATAATCTCAACCTGTTTTCAAGGTCTTGGTCAACTTCTTTTATATTATTTAAAGCATTCGACATTCTTATGCTTTCTTTCAACAGGTTGGAGTTCGGGAAACGTCTATTAGTGGTTCTCAAAATTCAGATCCTGGAGTTGTTCCTGGTAGTGAGCTTGCGAAAGATCTCAGCCCAGCTCTACAGACTGTTTCTAACGTATCACTATCTCAAGCCCAACGGTGCATGTCATTATTTTTTGCTCTATGTACAAAGGTCAACCATTTAGGCTCTCTGTATTTCATTGAATTTTTCCAACTGATATAATTTTAAATCCTTGGCACTAGTTGGACTAACTTTGTTCTCTTCTTTGAATTGGCTTAGGTACCAACTCATTTCCTCTAGGTGCTGAGTCGTATTGTTGGAGCAGGTGAGGCGAAGTGCTGCAAATTTGCGACAAAAACATTACGCAAGAAAAGGCAGAGACTGTTATGTGAGCTCTGCATTTGTTAGTTTTATCTTATATGCTCGTAAACAAATGTTGTATGAGCTTTAGGCCGCACATAACTTGGGCATTCTCTTAAGTTTCTAAGCAGATGTTGCATTCCCTCAAAACTTAGGAATTCTTTTAAGTTGAAAGAACAAGTTATTATTATTATAAAATGTGTATGGATTGAATGACAGACTTGTGCAGCTAATTGAATTTAGAATTCCGGTTTATTTCCTAAAAAAATGAATATTTGGTCGGCCTTGACACGGTCAATGTTGATTTGTGATGTAATTTTTCTTTGTTACAAAAAAGTTCGTAATGGCTCGACGACGTTACGACAGCGTTGTTACAAAAAAAAATCGTAACGGCTCCGGGCCGTTACCACGTGGCAAATTCGTAACGGCTCACAGCTGTTAAGAGAGCTGTTACAACCGAAATTCGTAACGGCCACAAAGCCGTTACAAAAAAATGTAACACCCACTTTTGCAACAAGCAAGAGCCGTTACAACCCGTTTTAGTAACGGCTTGGTTCTGTTTCTAATCCCAGAATTTGGTGTAGTGAAAGTCTGTAAAAACTCAAATAAGAACTTAGAAGCACATAATAATAACCTGAATAATTGTGGATCCTTAAAGTCAATCAGTTTTGACTCACACAATTGACCACGATGAAACTGGCGGTCAATCTTAAGCAAATGTGTCGTTTCTATTCTCCTAAAGTACTTAGGTTTAGTCTCAGAACTTAATAACTGACACATTTTGAACTCATACATTCCCACAATTGGTTGAAAAATATTTGGTGGGAAAACAAAATCAATCTGGGTATCATAGCCTGGGCTAACCACATCAACCAGAGGATGGGTTTCTAACAACTGAACTTCCCTATGGATATCACTAGGTTCAGGAAAACGTGTATGAAGATAATCTTTTAAAATGGTTGAGGCACATATGTCAAGTCCAAAGTGAGGGACTTTTCTAAGTGTTAAAGCACATGGAGAATGATAATCACCCCCAAACTTAGAGTTTTCAGTGTCTCTAGGAAGACTAGTCACAACTTCCCTAATTTCAAGGTCATCTGATTCCTGAAAATGGTCAATTGATTCTTCTAAGTCGGGTTCATCCTCACTCATCTCTACGAGTTCATTTTCTTTGTCTACGACTAATGTTTCTAAATCTCTAGACTCTAAAACAGTATTCTCATAATAAACTCGTTCCTCTAAACCATAATCGTCTTCGTAATCATAAGGAAATACTACCTCGTCTAAAACGGTGGTATCTCTAGTCAAATCCTCGTCCTTTTGAATAGGTGAATAATTATTAAAATTATTTGGATTTGAACTAGAAATAATATTATCGTTGTAAAGCTCAATTGGAGTAGCTAATTCCTGATCACTATGCCTACTTATTTCAAATTCTTCATCAACACTATCCTCATCATAATCATAATAACATGAAAATGGTTGAACCTCATCTAAAGTAGTGTTACCAATTCTATCCTCGTCATCTTGATTATGCAAATAACTATCCTCATTTTCAAGGGTACTATTGGAAGCACTATGTTGGAAATTAAGATTATTTTGAGCCAATTTTTCTACAATCCTATTTGTACTCTCAGTATATTGCTTAAGAGTTTCTTCTAAAGACATCTTTGTTGACTGCTCGTCTGGAAGAATGTTACAGGTTTCTTTCACAAACAAGGTATAACTCTTGAGAGCCTCTTCTAGACAAATAGAGGAATTGTTTTGCTTGTATGACCCGTGCGTGTGTGGATAGTAATTGAGCTCATCATGGTATGAGCCATAACCTTGAAAAGGCTGATGTTCCCAACCACTATTCACATTATGGTCAAAGTAACGTCCATTTTGAAACTCAGTCGGATATTCGTTGTATTGGCTATTGTAATACCAGTTCGACATTCTATTGCAGGGGTGTGAGTTGTCACACAAAATAAAACCCACGACGGGGGATTCGTGAGTGGATAGAGTCTTACCTCCGTACCCGGACGGGCGATGAACCGTTGAAGTCGACTCAGGCCACCGACTCCGATGTCAGTGTACGAACCCGAGGGGCCGAGACAGTATCGTAACTGTCGTCCTTCCCTGCAAACAATTTATATTTAATTTCAACCCTTCCTTAGGGTTTTAAAAATAATGTCCAGTCCAAAGAAAATAAAGTCCAAAAAGTGTCCGAAAATAAAAAGAAAAATTACAAAAATACAACCCTACTTACAGTTTCTAAAAATAACACAAAATAACTATATACAAAATCTTCTTCTTCACTCCTTTCAGATTCCTCTTTTCTTTCCTTCTTTGGCGATGCTTTCCTTTTATAGCACTTTTGTTTCCTTGTAGCTTCGCTCCAAATCTGAAAAGAATCGAAAAATACCAAAGGCGTAAAAGAGAACAAAAATAATAAAAAAAAAAAGAAAAATAAAAACCTAAAACAAATCTAAATACAAGTCCGCGTCGGCGGCGCCAAAAATTGATGTGATTTTGAAGTTGTTTGTAAAGTGGTAGTAAGATGTCGTTCCTCTCGGACTTGTAAAGACTCGATTTAAGAAAACTACTAAAAACAAAGAAAATATATTCACAAGATTGTCACAAAATATCGAGAGACTGAGACTCAGGATTTCACCAATTCTTATATTCATGTGATTCAACTATTACTTCTAGACAATTATAGCTTATAAGATATTGACTCTTTCTTTGCCAAAAATAGATTTTATAAAGTATTAGATGTAAATCATAAGCATGATGCATCAAAAGTTCTTAGACTAAGCATACACCATCAGACAAAATCACAACTAATCAAGAAAAATCATAAATCAATTTAGAATAGTGCAAAAGTCATAAAAGAATTAATTAGAATTACCACATGCGTAAAGATGGCTTCCTCCATTGTCCCGGTGTTGGGGTTTAGCTCCTCATATTATTCACGTGCTCAAAATAATTGTTCATAGCTCAAATAGGTGAAAAACAAGAGAAAACTAATGACTCAAAATGGTTCGCAACGTTGTAGAGGTGTTCTGAACAAATAAGACTGCCTTTAAGCGCTGAATAAATAAGATCACATTCTGACGAATAAGACCGCCGTTAAACGATACTTGTATTCTCGTAAAATTTGCGACGACCCTTTGCGACAAATTTTGCTTTGGTCTGCTCTTCGTCTTCTTCTTCTTCTTCTACTACTGCTGCTTTGCAATTTTTGTTCTTCGTTCCTGAGCCCTCTGTTGGCTCCCCAAAGTCTCGACACCTCCCCCAGAAGCGTACAAGTCCTTATATATATCCATCAGACGTAAAAATATCAAAAGAATATCTATTCCTTTCCTGTAAGTCTCTCGTATATTTCCTCTCCTTTTTTATCTTTTACGGCTTCTCCTGCGACTCGGCCAAAACTCCAAACTCTTCCTAAGATATATTCGAATCTCTCGGGAAGATATCCTTTCCCTTTACACCGCACGTACTTTCCAAACATAATAAGCAATTCCCTGTTTTATTTCATGCGGCTGCTGAGTTGTTCAAACTCTTTCTGTGTTCCGCAGACACAAATTTCTCCGAGAATATCTTCACAGAAGCCCCCGTGAATATCTCAGCTTCCCTGTTTTTAGGCCGATAACTTCCTTGTTTAACAACCCAAAGCTATCACGAACTCTGTTTTATCCAAACTCGGTGTACCTCCCCTTATTTTCGAATCTGCTTGCCTTACCAATCCTGTTTGGCTTAAACAGGCCCAAACCAACCTAACTGGGTGAGAAATTCCGAGTAAAAATCGACCAGAATCAATCCATGATAGCTCTCAGACATGAGCTTCATTTTCCCGCCAAAATTAGTTTAAACGATGAAGATGGTTGCCCCCTAACCAACTTCCGGGTGTCTTTATCACTTGGGGTGTAAATAGCAAGTGGATGCCCCTTAGTAAATGAAGTGCCCCTTATCCAATATGAGGGTCCGTATAGTAATTTTCTCCCACGAGCGCAAAAACCACTTTTCGAGCCAATTTCGCCGCAAAATCTTATTTGTCCAAAAACACCTACAAAGACACGAAAAGCCATAATAAATACAAATCGAGCACTAACAAAATATACAATTGAGATTAAATCAGACACAAAATTGTGTCTATCAAACTAGTTGCTATAGGTTTAACTGTACTATAGGTGGTGTGGGATTACACAAAATTGAGATTAATAAATACAAAAGTATATTAATCTCAAAATTGAGATTAAATCCGATTGGGATTAACTGTTTTCTCTAATATACATTTTATCTCCCTATTGGAAACCTCTACTTGACCACTAATCTGTGGATGATACGGGGTAGCTACCTTATGTGTAATACCATATTTCTTCATCGGAAGCCTAAAAGGTCCATTATTTCTTCATCACTAATTATAGCTCGCGGTGTACCAAAACGTGTAAGTATATTATTTTTCAAGAACTCAATCACAACCCTATGGTCATTGGTTTTACACGCAACCGCCTCAATCCACTTAGGGACATAGTCTACGGTGACAAGGATGTATAGGTTACCAAAGGAATTAGGAAATAGACCCATAAAGTCAATACCCCACACATCGAAGACTTCAACAATTAAAATCGGGTTCAAGGGAATCATTTTCCTACGGGAAATGGTTCCTAATTTCTGGCAATGTTCACAAGTAACACAGTAACTGTGGGAGTCTTTAAACAACAAAGGCCAGTAGAATCCACACTGCAATATCTTAGCACTAAAGTGACCCCCACAAGCATGATCATGACAAAAGGAAATAGTCTTTATCTTCGGTCACTCTCAGGTATACATCTCCTAATAATCTTGTCTGGAAAATACTTAAACAAATAAGGATCATCCCAAAAGAAGTGCTTAACCTCGGCTAAAAACCTAGGACGATCTTGTTTACCCCAATGTTGGGGAATTCGACCAATAACAAGATAATTCACTATGTTTGCATACCAAGGTGATTGGGAAACAGAGAACAGTTGTTTATCAGGAAAGCTATCCCTTATATGAAGGGAATCATTAGGTGAACTAACAACCAGCCTAGACAAGTGGTCTGCCACTATATTTTCTGCACCCTTTTTGTCTCTAATGTCTGGAAAAAATTCTTGTAATAAAAGGATCCATCTAATCAATCTAGGTTTGGTATCCTTCTTAGACAAAAGGTATTTCAAAGCAGCATGATCAGTATAGATTACGATCTTGGAACCTAAGAGATATGGTCTAAACTTGTCTAAAGCAAACACAATGGCCAACAGTTCCTTCTCTGTAGTGGTATAGTTCAACTGGGCATCATTCAGAGTTTTTCTAGCATAGTAAATCACATGAAATAATTTGTTTTCTCGCTGACCTAGCACAACACCAATAGCATAATATGAAGCATCGCACATGATCTCAAAGGGTAGGTTCCAGTTAGGTGCCTGGACTATGGGGGCGGTAGTGAGTAAAGTCTTAAGCTTCTCAAAATCCTCTAAACAAGCATCATCAAAGACAAACTTAACATCTTTTGCAAGCAAATTGCAAAGAAGTCTAGAAATCAAGCTAAAATCCTTAATGAATCGATAAAAACCAGCATGCCCTATGAATGACCTAATATCTTTTACGGTTTTTGGGACCTGTAAAGTCTTAATAAGGTCAACTTTGGCTTTATCTACCTCTATACCCTTAGAAGATACGATATGCCCTTAAACAATTCCTGATTGAACCATGAAATGACATTTCTCCCAATTAAGCACTAGATTCTTTTCCTTACATCTAGTCAACACTAATGACAAATGATGCAAGCATTCATCGAAAGACGAACCAAACACTAAAAAATCATCCATAAAGACCTCCAAGAACCGCTCTACCATATCTGAAAATATGCTCATCATGCAATGCTGAAAAGTCGCAGGGGCGTTACATAGCCCGAAAGGCATGCGTCTATACACAAAGGTACCAAAGGGACAGGTAAAAGTGGTTTTCTCCTGGTCTTCTAGGGCAATAACGATCTGATTATAGCCAGAGTAGTCATCTAAAAAGCAGTAATGACTATGTCCAGCTAATCTCTCTAGCATCTGGTCGATGAAGGGAAGGGGAAAGTGGTCCTTGCTAGTGACCTTGTTCAATTTCCTATAGTCAATACAAACACGCCAACCCGTGGTCACTCGGGTAGGGATTATTAACTCATTGTTATCATTACGGACTACTGATATCTGGGATTTCTTGGGAACAACCCGAACGGGCCGACCCACTTCTTTATGCGAAATGGAGTATATAATGCCTGCATCTAATAGCTTAAGAACCTCGGTTCGAACTACTTCTTTCATATTAGGGTTTACTCTTCGTTGCATCTCCCTAGAAGGTTTGGTATCTTCCTCTAAATAGATCGATGCATACAAACGGTAGGATTTATACCCTTAATGTCTGCTATGGTCCACCCTAAAGCTTCCTTGTTGTTTTGAAGGACGGTTACTAGCCTACTTTCCTGATCACTATCCAAGTCGGAAGCAATAATCACAGGTAAAGTCTCAGAAGGGCCTAAAAACACATACTTTAAGGTATCTGGTAATGGTTTTAGGTCCAACTTAGGAGGCTCTTCTAAAGAAGGAACTAGGGTAGACTTAGAAACGGGTAGAGGTTCAAACTTGGGTTTCCGACCATTACTAGTGTCTATCAAAGGGTTGAATCTAACAAGGCATTCACCTCATTAATCACATCATCATCATCAAAATCAATCCCAAAGTGAGCTAGGCATTTCTCTAAAGGATCTTCTAACAAAGTGTTTGGTAATGACTCCTCGACTAATATTCCTATCATGTTCACCTCTTTTATGCTCGAGTCATCTAGTTCAGAGGGTAGCTTACTAATATGAAAGACATTCAGCTCAATAGTCATATTACCAAAAGACAAGTTCATAATACAAGTTTGACAGTTAATGATCGCATTGGATGTACCTAAAAACGGGCGACCTAAAATTACTGGTATCTGGTTCTCTAGCACTAGTGGAAAATCAAAATAAAAAAGTCTGCCCGAGAAAAACACTTAAAATCCATAGAAACGTCTGCTTTGGGGAGCCCTAACATTGTAGTCTTATTTCCCAAAATGTACTTTTGGGACCCGTTGATTTCATTCGATTATGACTCCCTTGGGTAGTCTATATATAATTTCTTGTGACAAAGGGGAAGACGTTTCCCTGTATTATATTAAAAATAAAAAAGTGAAATTAATTCAGCTGAATCTAAAACTGATTCAACTGAATCTTAAGCTAGAACTATCTACAAATATGAAATTATATTCAAATATCCTCAAACTGAACAAGAATTTGAATCAACATTATATTAAAAACAAAATTTGTTATACAACTTAGAAAAACTAGAATTACTCTTGGTCCAAATTTGAATTTTCTGTTGATAAAACTAGCAAGGAAACTTGACCTAAAAAGTATGACAATCCATATTGGTAATATGGTTTTCAATACAACTCCAACATCTTGAGCTTTGATAAACTTGACCTAGCGTCGCCCTCCAACAGATTACCAGATGTCAACAGATCTTTATGAACAAGAAAAGTTTCCTGTAAATAGTACAAGCAAACATCGTAGTGATTAATACTTTGTACTTCATTTAAACTATAGAGAAATGCAGAATCATCGATGAGCAAAATTCGAAGGGAGGCATACAAAGAAATTTAGAACAAATACTGGATTTTTATAAGTAGTACTGAACATTTGTTATTGTTGCCATAAAGTTAAACCTACTCTCTCTGGCACCATATATAATGTTAGAAATGTTTAAAGCGGGAAAGAAAAAAAGTTACCGGCGAGAACTTCCAATAATATAAAACCCAGCCAATAAATGTTGTCATTTTCACCATCTTCAGCTCTGCAATAGAGGTATAAAATATAAATAATCGTTGTTCCAGAACTCAACCAACCATTCGGACTTCACAATGTGTATAGGTATACAAAGTGTATATATAACAGGACACAAATGCATATTGATTAGCAGATATAAATAGTGTTTCACAAGGTCAGAAAGCTTACAAAGATGGGATGAAATCTAAACAGAAATATGTATCCCAACCATTACAAACTGAAAATGTAATAGTATATAAGAGGTCAGTGTAATGGCTACCAGGGGCAATTCAACTAAATATTTTGTTCCCCACCTAGCAGGAAGTAATTGTGCAAGCTACTGCGGCCAGTGCCTACAAACAGAGTAAGTATCAGAACTCAGGGATTACAAACACTTGGATGTATAACGAATTCCATGAGAGTAACAAGAATTTCATTTTGTAACAGGGTTTCACAAATAAGTATCAGAACTCAGGGATTACAAAAATTCAAACCATTAACCTTACTTGCAAAACCAAATAAAAAGCTGTTAACATATCCACACCGGTGAAATTCAGATACCGTATAAGGCTTCAATGATAAATCGATGCAAGGATGTAATACTTAAAGCAAATAAGTCAGTGTTGACAAAAGGTCACCACTCTGTAGTACAAAAAACAACAAAAATCAACTTACACTCGTTATGCATAATGAGATCTCCTATTTCTAACCAATGGAGAAACACAATCAACAAACCCGCAGTCTGGGTATCGCTCCGCCATTCTACATGAAGCCTAATAATACCCACAACTATAATTACTACACGAAATAACTAAAAAGAACTAATTATACAATCAAAAGGGGCTTATTACAAACAATGGCTACATTGATTACAAGTACTGGAAGAACAATTGATCCTAAACCTAAACCAATGCCTGCAATCATGTTGGTTCCATTCCCCTGTAGCATTGGCAAGAGCTAATGTACATGCGGGCTAATGCTTGTAATGGGTGTAATACTTAGTAACATAGACAACAACGTAGGCTCTCATAATCCAATCATCAATCCACATAAGGGAAAGTTAAAACATGCGATATGCGCACGCTCGCTAAAACATCCAACGTTACTGCTGGAGATATGATCCAACGAGGAAAACATCTCGATGTCAAATAAGCACGCATTGCAAATAATTACCAACTTATTTGTAAGGTAATAACAAGAATAAAAAAACAAGGTAACCAACCGAGCACAACAAATTTATATATGAACTTAAAACTTCCCGATAAGGATGAAGTATTACACGCCAAATGTACTAATAGCTAAAACAATCGTAATTGAATAGCCATTATGAAGAATCGCCATTGGATCCTCCATAAGTGTCCCGGTCCAAAGTGTACCCCTGATTGAAAGTATCTCTAATCGTAGATATTGATATAAACAGTAAGACTCTCAAATATATTAGATCCTCATGATGAACATTCACGCACATTTTTTCAACCTTCAACACAAATATAAACAATAAATTGACGCTCATTAAAACAAAATATTTGAACTAAAGAGGAAAAAAATCAATTATGTGTGGATATGGTTTATCTGAGCACATCAATTAGGAAAAATCAAATGGTATCATACGATCTTGAAGCATCCAATCAAATACGTCTATACAAGTCATAATCCAAAGCGATAGAATATAGTTGGACAAAAACTCTAAAACCAACAGAACATTTATGAAATGACCCAACTATTTTAATAAACAAATTGTAATAGAGCATTTCTAACAATCTAACAAGTAATCTCAGGCATGTGTCTTAGATTTAAGGAGGTGATGACTAAACCAATCGCAAAGTCCTAAATAATCTACTGGAATACATCATATTAGGCCAAAAGGTTAAGCACCAAAAAATTTAATCGGCATATATAAAGTTCCAAGTGGTCAACCTTTACAATCAGGATGAACATAAGTACGTAGCAAATGGTCATCTTTTTCAAATCACATTTAATTGAACGAATCAAAAGATGCCCAGCATTAACAATTACACATCAAATTAGATAAAAGTGATTAGATGTTATACACCTTAGATCAAGCGAATCGAAAGTCTTAAATCAAAAAAACAAACAAAATCATTAAAACCCTTATATCAAAGAAACAGAAAAATCTATTTCATGAAACACAACTTTACTTGATGAAGTTTGGAAAAGAGAATCGTTGAAGAAGAACCCTAACTGCAAAAAGGTCTTCTACATCAATAAAGCAGATTTTTTTTAAAACCCTAACATTTATGAAATTGAAACAAAAAAAAAAAAAAAATTAATTGGTAACAATAATCGATTGATAAAAAGAAATTAAAACCCTAACAAATTAGTAAAATCATAATGTACACGGCGAGATTTCATAAATGAGAATGAGAAGAAGGAGAGAAGCAGGTAGAGATAAAACAGCGAGATTGCAAATGGGAGAGAGAGGAGCCGAAAGAAATAAAAGATATTATTAGGAAGTTCATTTTATTAACAGAACTGCCCCTAGCATTACGTCTTCCTCAGAAACTCGATTTTTTCTTTCGTGTAAAACGTCTACCTTGGAAAGCCCATTTCGTTAAGAAAGCACTTGGAAGTCGTTTATATAAAGCCCAAACAGGACTTAAAAACTCATTTTCCACTAGTGTAGTCGAGACCAGTTTGGGTATCTAGAATAACAAAATCCTCCTGGATAAATAAACTTGTCGACCTCTATGAGAACATCCTCGATCACACCTCGAGGAATTTTAACGGACCTGTCAGGATAACGAAGAGTCTAGGTTTCATTTCACCAAGTCCTAGCTTAAGGTACACATGGTATGGGAGTAAGTTCTGCACCGGCTCCTAAGTCAAGCAAAGCTTTCTCAACACGGTATTTACCTATTGTGCAAGAAATAGTAGGTGACCCCGGGTCATTATACTTACGAGTAGTGGTATTAAATAATAGAACTCACGTGACTAGCTAGGAAGGCTTTCTTTTGAACACTAAGCTTATGCTTTCGTGTACACAAGTCCTTAAGAAACTTGGCATAAGCGGGAATCTGCTTAATCGCATCCAACAATGGTAGGTTGATAGTTACTTGCTTAAAAACCTCCAAAACATCATTAAAGTTGGACTCTCTCTTAGTTGGAACTAGCAGCTGGGGGAACGGGGCTCTGGGAAAAAATCCTGGTTCAATATGACCCTCATTGGTCTCATTAGAGACTCTATCAGTCTCCTCATTTTCTGGCTCATAAGGGTGATGGCGACCTTATTGTCAACTTCCTTTCCACTCCCAAGGGTTGTAATAGAATTCACATGATTGTACGATTTCTCTCCTTTAGGGTTAGGATCAGTATGACTAGGGATACTTCCATCTTCTCTCTCACTAAGGAACTTAGTTATTTGGCCGACTTGAAGTTCTAATTTAGCAAGAGACTGGGAATTATTCTTAAAATTCTGCTAGGTTTCCTCTTGAAAATTACCCTGGCTCTTTACTAACATTTCCTGGCTCTGTGTTAACATATCCTGTCTCTTTTTTAGTATACTAAAAGATTCCTCTAAGCTAGTCATTCTATTCTCGGAAGGGTTCGAATGCTCAGGTTGACTTTGAAGAGTTCTTAGCATAACCAAAACCTGGGGGGGGGGCTAAGAATTACTAGACTGACCTTGATTCTGGCCCTTGGACCAAGAGAAATTAGGATGGTTTCTCCAACCAGGGTTGTAGGTCTCTGAGTATGGGTCAAACTTATGACGGTTCTCAAACCTAGCATTGTTATAAATAGCATGAGCTTGCTCTTCACTAACCTGACCTTCCCAAAATGAGTTACCGAACTCTATTCCACAACTAGATACTTGAGAGGTTCTATTAGGTTCACCAATGGACCTATTTTTAGACTGACCCATTTCCAAAGCTTCTAACCTTCTGGACAGAGCAACAAACTTAGCATCCGACCCGAATCTTGTATCTACCACATTGTTGCTACTTCTATTGACCAAGAGTCTTTTAGGAGGTTCAACACAAGATTCTCGCTGTTGGGATTTCTCAGCAACATCTCCTAAGAAGGTAAACGCATCCTCAGCACTTTTATTAGTAAACTCACCAGCACACATAGACTCGACCATGGCTTTGGTCGAATAGTCTAAACCATCATAAATAATCCCTACAAGTTTCATCTTATCAAATCCATGGTGAGGACACCGAGATAGGAGATCATTGAATCTCTCTAAAAACCTATAAAGAGACTCTCCCTCTTGTTGCACACTAGCACTAATTTTCTGCCTAACAGCTGCAGTTTTATGCTTAGGGTAGAATTTCTGGAGAGGTAATAATACTAGAAAAAGATAAGACGAGATCAATGGGTCGGTGCACGAAAGTGTAAAGACGTCATGCGATTTCGTCGCAAGACAGCAATGTCATGGGGCTTTATGTTCGCAAGAATATTTAGGCCTGTCATATTGTAGCATGAAAAATATCCTGCAGAGGCAATAATACTAGAAATTGATAAGGCAAGATCAATGGGTCGTTACATGAAAGTGTAAAGACGGCCTGCGATTTTGTCGCAAAGACAAGGGGTGGCAAAATAAGACCTTTAACTAGGAAGGCAAAATAAGACCACATAAGAAAGTAAGTGAATAAGCTTGCGAAAATGATTATATGATAAGCTTGCAAACATTTAAGCAAATAATCTTGCGAAAATGATTATATGATAAGCTTGCGAACATGTAAGCAAATAAGCTTGCGAAAATGATTATATGCTAGGCTTGTGAACATGTACATGGAAATGAGATTGGGGCAGTGAAAATGACGCACACTTGATATTATGATCATATTATTATGCGATACTAATAGTGCAGGAATAAGGAAAGATGAAGCACAAGTAAGAACGTGGGAGGAACAATAAATACCCGAAGAGGAATGCATATAATAAAGACAAAGCCATAGAAATGAAGAATGGAAGCAATTTAAAGCTACATCAATTTTAGCGCGGCAAAATGAGCTAAGTAACACAAACATTAGCTATACATTGCAATAGATAAGCATTCTCATCATATAAGCATCACATTCGCATCATGAAAGCATCACATAAGCATTTCATGGCATAAACATCGCATACACATTTCATAACATAATCATCACATAAGCATTATATTCACACAAGTATTTTACAAAACTTTACAGAGGCAAGATAAGGATGAAGAAACAACTCGCTCATTCAACACTTTCTCAAGGATTCTACCCTCATAGATAAAGAACAGAAGCAACTATGGATTACCAAGAAAATTTTTATGTTCTTTATCTTCTTGGATAGAACCATTTCCAAAGAAGGCGCTCGATAAAGAACAGAAGCAACTATGTAAACACCTATATAAAGAGAAGAGCAGGAGAGAGAAAAGAGAGAGAGAGAGAGAGAGACATTTTTGTACAGAGACTTTATTTTTTTTATCATCTCTTCCCCAAATAATTAGATCTAGAGCTCTACAAAATATCCATTAATGGAAATTTTAAATGTAGTACTTATGTAATTTCAACAATCATAGTGAAGAACCATGGATGTAGATCACATTAATCGAACCATGTAAAAAATTCTTGTGCCCATCTTTACCATTTTAGCACTTTAATCTTTATTTTAATTATGAAATAGGTTTATATCTAGCATGGGGTGTGTCGTAGGAAATCCTGCAACTACAATTAGGAACCTTGTTTTTGTTGCTCATGTATTGGAACTAACTAAATT